>CM074783.1:8659690-9187684 GCA_037355745.1 Pseudo-nitzschia multiseries
GACAACACACCTGAGTCTTTCATCACCTCTTTCAATGATCACTTCATTTCCCAGATATTCATCTGGTTCATCAACATCTTCTACCGATGCTTCTGGCTCAGCCATTTCGAGTTTCATATCCGGTGTTTTTACTGGTTGATTCTCAAATAGCTCTATTTGGGGCTCTGGGTAGTTTTCCTGGAAGAATGATGCGCTGTCCTTGACTTCATCTCCAATCTTGGATTCAATTGATTTGTCGATCGCTTCCATTCTTCTTAGGACATCTCTATCCCTCCATTCATATTCCTTGACAGGCCTTATTGAATTTGTAGATATTGGTATTGCCGACTCGGGCAGTAGCCAAAAACAATCCCCCCCACCTACCCTATTTCCACAGGGACCCAACCATCGCGCCAGCCTTTCAACACCTCGGGTGGAAGAATCACCTTTTTCATAATAAAACACAAAATCATACCATTCTGATGAAGTGTATAATGTAATATCGGGCCTATAGCCATGGACCAATTCAAATGGGGTTCTCCCCATTGAAGATGGGTTGTTGGAGGCTGTTCGCTGCCTGATATTAGCACATAGTTCACCACAAAATGACCATAATCTTCTCGGTGACTTCTTCTTTGCAGACTTGGTTGTGATTGCACTACCAAGATGGCCAATCGCTTGTTCTGCTCGATTTTGGAATGGGCAATGTGGCTGGATAAATGTCTGATGGATATGGTTGCGCTTTACAATTGAATTCCAGTGTGTTTTGTAGGTTCTTGGGGATCCTTGTTCTGGCGCACCATCAGAAATCAAATGCTCTGGAATTCCAATTTCATGAATAAATGTCTTCAGTCCTTGGTGGGCTTGTGATTTGTCCTGTATTGGTATAAATACTTCAAACCCATTTCCATTTGTAAAGATCTGTGCACATTTTTCTTGCCTCATAATACTCGTGGTTCTTGCATGCCAGGTATCAGTGTACCAGGTTCCTTGTGCGACTCTCTTGTTCCTGAAGCGCTGAGTAGGAAGTCGCTTCATCAATGGTGATTGCAAATTCCTGAGTGCCTTCTGCGTCGTGACTTTCAGTGTCTGTTCAGCTTTCTTGAAACTAATGTTCCAAGTTTTGGCTAGGCGTTCACAGTCAACTTTGTTTGGACCTTCAATTGTTATCACTGATGGCCCCCATTGATTTCTTCTGTCAAGAGACCTCTTTTCTAGTGTATTGTCAATTTCTTGCAAGCTAGGGGCCTGTTTTGATTCTGCCTCAGGAGCTTCCATAAAGTCAAATTCTGTATCATCAAACAAAAATTGGTCTACCCTTCGCGCGCTTGAAATATTCCTTACTGAAGAAATCCGATGAGCAATATTTCCATCTGTTGCAATCTGGCATTCAGTTAGCATTCTCCTTGTGGATACTTGATGGACCCTCATCAGTTTGCATTGCTGTATGACACTTGGATGCCGTTCTTTTCCTAAGCTGGTCTTGGGAAGTGTATTTGTAACATTACTAGCAGGTTCTGTTACAACAGAACTTTCCTCCATTGCTTGGTCCTCTTCGGTCGACATAGCTTGAAGGCTGAATTGGTCCCCTGAAATTGGATCTCCATTGTCAATGGCTAGCTCGGCCATCCTGAACTTCAGTGAATGTGGATCCCAGGGGGTATCATTTGTTGCTATCAAATGTTGACATTCATCAAGTTCCATTCTTGTGGGCTTTCTTGTGGGGAAATATGAGATCACATTCCTCATACTCAGTTTGATAAAAACTTTCTTCGGATCATCATCCTCCAGTGGAGTTTGAATTGTAACTCCATGCTTGGATCTTGGATCAAATTGGCGAGGTGTCTCTTCAACAGAGTTGAAATTGCAGTCCCTCACTTGATTTGGGCATATCAAGCTGTTTTTCAATTTGTCCCCAAAGTACAGTGCTTGATGGAACACTATGATATATACTTGGCCTGATGTTGGATTTGTCCATGCAGTCGCACAGCTTCCAATGGGGATTTTCTTGATGGGCTTGTACTCTTCAGAAAAAGGTGCAACATCAACGTGTGTTGTGATTTGATCAGGATTCAGCAATACCATATTGCTTCCTGCTGCAGTAGTATCTGCATGTGAGTCTAACTCACAATATCCTTCTTCATTTTCCCCATCATCAAAACCTACAGGGACATTCATCTGGTATAATGACCGGCTCACCATTTTTAACAATTTGTGTTCTAATGATAGTGTCCGGTTATTATGTCATTTCTTAGATTTTGATCCAAAACTGTCACCCGCGCCTTCCTTTTCAGTTTCTTTCTTTTTAGTCTCAGCAGCCTTGAGATTTCTTTTCTTTTTAGCCTGTCTCATCTGGTAAAGCTCCTGGCGCTGTTCTCTTGACATTGTTTTATAAACACTTGTTGGGTAAGGCTTGCACTCAACTTTTCCTGTAAAAGTTCCAGTTGTCTTTTGCTTCTTGTTGCTGGTTGTGCCCATAGAATACAAACTTCTGGAACCTCTTTTACTCTTCCCTGTTGCAAGCTTTTTCAATCCAAGACGATTGGTGAATAGAATCAAACATTCATTGAAGTTGTCACGATAGTCTTTGCTCTCATCAATTGCATCTGCTTTTGCAGCATCAAGTCGCTCATCACTGATTGAATTGATAAAATCCCAGACAAATCTTCTTTCATTATGATTCTTTTCAAATCTCAGAATCGTTCCATGGAAAGCAGTCCAATTTCGTTTGTGCTTGTTCCAGTCATAACCCTTGGAATCTCCAGTGTAGTGTGAATCTTTCATATCCTGATATGTCTTATTCAGAACCATAGTGATATTGGTATCAGTGTAAGCGTGTTGCATGAGAGAAATGAAAGCGTTTCTGGCATTACCAGAATTCAGTGCAGTGTTTTGGAAATGTGCCACATATTCCCACCCAGGACCCTTTCTTGTTGCATCACACAGCAACCTCCAGACGACGTTGTTGTCCTCATCATACTGGGGACCTGACAGGACGCCACATCTTTCATTGTAATCACTCCAAGTTGGATAAGTATCTGTTGTAGTTTGCCCGACTGTTCCAGCCCTGGCTTCATCAGTAACTTCTTCCATTTCTTGGGGTCTTATGACATACAAGATTGGAAAACCCTCAGAGTTGAATCTGTATCTCAAGTTTTGTCGGAAGCCTTCCTCCCATTCCCTGAATTTTGTGAGATCCTTCAGCTCGGGTGGAGTTGCCTTTTCCTGTGATTTCACACTTGATTCCATCATCTTGATTCTGAATTGTTGCAGTTCCAAGTTGTTTGGGTTTGCGTTCCAGTCGATAGCCATTGGCTTGACTCCAATCAATGGTTGATACCGGGCCCAATTTGCCCAAGTTAGGAGCCTCGATGATAGTCTGTTACCATAGTGGATACTTTTTGGATTAGGACAGTCTGGACTGATAGCTTTCAATCCGTGCATGAACGATTTAATGCTTTCCTTGTTGAGGTCTGTAATTTCACGAATATTAGACATCCCTCCCCTCATAATTTCTTCAGCTGATTCATAGTTGATACCAAAATCCATTAGGCTGCTCCTGAAAGCAAGCTGTTCTGGGTTCAGAAATCTACCATTGTTGAATCCCCTGATTTTTATCCTGGGTTGGGATGACCTCCTTCCTAGCCGTTCAGCTCTTGCGTTCTCTGCATTTTGGTCAGCATCGTTTCCTTCATCCTCATCATCTGGATTCACACCCTTTTTTTCTGCATCTCTCATTGCCCTGACTCTTTTCTTTATTTCTTGGTCGATGATTCTCTTCATGGTTGAGTTTGATTCTGGGTCCTCAAAGGCCCTTTCCATGACTTCCATGATTTTATCTTCCAAATCTTCCTTTTCTTGCATACCTCTTCCATTGTTTTCATTAGAATTCTTTGAATCGTCATCGTCTGAATCGTCATCGTCTGAATCGTCATCGTCATCCACTTCCATTTTTGTTTCTTCCATGTCGTCGTCCGCTCTAGTTCGTACCATGGTGATGAATTGTGTATTCTAATGGAGTTTCGAATTATATTGGAGGAGTATGGATGGTCGATTCGTAGGGGAAGGTTCGAAATGTTCGTTTCGGAATATTCGTTTTGGGTGGTATTCAGTGTGAGTCGGAGGTGGTATGTGGGAGAGAGAAGGTAATCGGGGTTTGGATGTGAGATGGTTGGTAGATGTTGTATGACTGTTGTGTGTGTTTCGCTTATCTGCTGTTTTTTGTATTTGTATATCCGGATCGAATTTTTGTTCCGGTTTGTCTGTATTTGTGTGAGCTTTTGCTTTTGTCGCAATTTAAGATTGTGAGCTTTCCTATCCTTTCTCGGGATTTGCTCATTCTGTATTTCTGTGGTGAAAGATTGAAAGATTGTTTCCTGAGAATTTAGTGTTCTCTTTTTCCTTTTGGATCTTTTCGATCTTCGAGATTTGGTGTTCTCATATCTTTGGATTTTCGTTTTCCTTGCGGGCAGATGCTCTTCGCAATCTGTTCCTTCTTGCAAGCAGATGTTCTTCGCAATCCGTTTCACCGCAGAATACTTCTGGCTCAATCTTCTGGCTCACGTCATTCTTGTTTTCAGTGAAAGATCAGTGTTCTCGAATTGGATATTGATTCCTTTCAACTGATGCCAACCTGGGCGACTCTTTCATCTGAATCGTCCAGCCCTTTTCCCTTGCTTGTTGCTGGATCTCGAAACCCGGTGGAGCCACCACCTTGGTTCGGTTCTTTGGTCTCTTCTTTCAGGGAGACCGCCCTGGTGTTGGTCTATTCCAGGGCTCCGCAAGCAATTGCCCCTTTTACATCCTTGAGGGTTGATGCCGGTAGCTGATCAGGCTAATCCGGATTCGGGTCTTCGAGCTCAACTGCGTTTCTCGGTGGGAAACGCGGTCCTCAGCATTGTAGGATGCTGGCCACAGCTCGTAGAGAGTGCTGTGGGTCTGATAAACTAAAGAAAGTGTGCCGTAACAAACAAACGCAAATGCAATCGGTCCTATGATCGATTGATTTAGTGAGTAAGATCATTGTTACAGTTCATTCGGCCTTATCGGACGACAGGTTAATTACTCGTCGTATCGTCGTTCGATTTACAGCATATTTCCGTGTAATTCCAAGCATACAAAACACATGTAATCTTAAGACACAAAACACACGCAAAACCATCTTCGATCGGTCTTTTGTTACCGTATAATTCACCGTGATATTCTCATTGAATATCACATGTGATTGTACCTTATTATGTAGAATTAGTACTAGGTTGTACGTAGATTTTAGGGCATGATAGTGTTTTAGAGTTATTAATTCTTCGAAGAGTGAGCTGACGGGAAGAATTTCCCTAAGAGACAATCCACATGGATTAATCACCGACGATTATTCACTCAGGTTAAATAACCTTACGAATAAGGTTATTTGCCTTTGTGACTCTTCGTACGTGCGATACGCGTTACACGGTGAATTCTTTTCAGAGATCTGGCGTTTCCCTAGTCTCGCCTGTAGTCCGATTATCCGTTGCCGAAAGTATCCAAACACAATTGTCACGCGTAGAGTACAATCGTTCGTCTACTAACACACTAACACAGCGTTGCTGTTCGTCAAAAGTCCTTGAATCAGACTCTCAACGAATCGGATTCAGAAGGAAAATAATAGATTAACAGTCGCAAGCTCTAAGAAGGCTTGCACACAAGAAGGAACAGGAACGGAATTGAACATAATCCCTACGCTGGCATATGCACGTCGCACATCGCACAAGAAGCAGTTCCCATTCTCAGTTACCACGCACTTCCTTCCAAGGCTCCGAACCACCACAGATGCCGAACATACCGGTACCGGTAATGGCCGTCAATGCACTCGGAGGCGAAGAGAAGAATGACGCCGAAGTCACCACTATCGAACGCTTTCCCAGCTTCGATGCTGATATGAGAAAGATACTCATATCATTACTCAACGTAACAAGTGAGATTACTAGCAAGTTGTGCTTAGCTCTCAAAGAAGGCGGATTATGCGAGTGGAAGTCGTTCCTCGACGCACTTATCGAACCGGATTTTGCACGCGAACTTACCTATATGGAGCAAGGACTGGCAACGCATATCCCTCGATCCATCCAAAGGAGCATAGAAGCACTTGCGGACTTCGCTATCGACCTACAAGAAGAAGGTGTCGACCTAGGAGAAGACGAGAAGGACTGGAAAGATGTAAAGTCATATACATACAGGGAATTCCAGGCATTCCGCGGAGAGCGTGCCCAACGCTTACGTAACGAATCTGTTCTGAACCCACCACCTCCTCCGGCGGGAAGTAACAAAAAGTCCCCTCAGCAGGTAAAGTACAAATCATGGTGCCGAAAAGCACGAGATGAAAAGTCCTTTACACCCCTCACGAATGACTCGAGATTCGAACACTGGCTCGTCGGTTTCAAAGCTAAACTCGAGGCATACGACATCGATACAGAGACATTCCTCGATGAAACTTGGCCTCCAGCCACGCTTGTGGGTTACACCCGTGATCTCTACGTCAAACAATGTGCCTTCTTCTGGGTACTAATGTTGGAAGTCTTCAAGAGTGACCTTTCTGCATCATGTGTACACAGTCATTCTACCACTCGTGATGGACGCAAGGCCTACTTCGACTTCGTAAACCTTCATAGCCAATCAAAAGCAAAGGTATACGACAACTCGACCCAGCTACAAGCGTTGCTCAAGTTGAACCTCAACAATTGGAAGGAATCCAAAGTGAAATTCATCACACATTGGTTTGATGAATTGAATCACCTCAACAAGCTCCGTCCTCCCAACAAGCCCCTCGAGTATCACACTGTAAAATCAGCATTGTGTCAGGCATGTTATTCCAGCTTCCAGCTAAGCGAACAGTTTGCCAAAGTCAAGGATCCAGGTGGAACGAATAGCACCGTAACGGATGCAGTTGCCGAAGCCGCTGCTATCCACGATCTTAAAATCACGCTTTTACTCGAAGCAACTCGACTTGATTCCCAGTCTGCGATGTCTGCTCCTCGGTCGACCGTACGTGCACACGTTCATGATTTCTCTTCTGACTCGATCCAACACCATGATGACTATGCTCTTCCCATCGAATTTGAAGGAGACTATCAAGATTATGCTGTGTTCAAGGCTGGACGTACCCCTGACCCTACCACAAGGTTGCCTACAAACATATGGAAGGCCTTGTCACGTCAGGACATGAAGAGTTGGCTCAGTTTTTCTCCGGAAGGAAAGAAAATCGTGGTTGCCTCATTGCGACACGACTTACTTAACACTAACCAACCTGACCCCAACAGTGTCAAACCCATTACCCGAAAGGCATACCAACATGAACACTCGGTATCTTTTCAAGAAGACGATACTTCGACCAAGGATGAGCATGCCAATTCCGCAACAGACCTACATCCTGCCGTAGAGAATGACCGTAGAGGCGTTTTCCATGCATCTCTAGGTGTATACAAATCCACGACCTCCTCGTCTAAGGACCAGCGACCTCTCAAGTCTTCCGTGTCACCCGCGCATCCAGCTCGATTCCTTTCAAACAACCCTGACATTCAGTACAAAAAGGATGGTGACACCCAAATACCTGTCGGAACACCATCGTATTCCGCCAATTTTCACCAGTGGTATACTCCCGAGGATGATCTCACCTTTCCTAATGATGGTTCCGTACCGTCATACACATACCGTATACACAAAACTACGGTTACTAGCCCTGGTTTTGCCATGGTCGATCGCGGCGCAAATGGCTGCATCATCGGTAATGATGCATGTCTCATCTCCAAGGATATTCCACCATGATATGTTAACGTCACCGGCATTAACAATCATCAGGTACAAAACATTCCCATTGCTACATGCGGAGCATATTCCATGTCGAACAGAGGCCCCGTCATTCTTATTTTCAATGAATGTGCCTATACAGGACGACATCCTTCTATATTGTCATCCGGCCAGATGGAAGCATATTTTTCCACTGTAGACGACACGTCCATCAAAGCAGGCGGAGGACAGGTCATCACCACCTCCGATGGCTATGCACTGCCTCTTAGCATACGACACGGCTTACCATACCTTGCGATGCGAAAGTATACGACTGTCGAATTTGACACGCTACCACATGTTATCATGACGTCCGATAAACATTGGGACCCATCCGTTCTCGATACCACAATCAGTGCAAAGGATGAACAATTTCTCCAGAAATATCCTCCCCAACCACAGCAACTCCCTTATGCCGATTACGACGAATATGGGAACCCACGCTGCCTTAAAGGATTCGATATATCTGTTTCTCCCGGGTCCTCCACGGTCACATCCCTCAGCTCGTATTCCAGCCATTCCACCCAATCTCCCTTTCTTCCAATTGATGATCATAAGAACAACGATCGCTCCTTTTGGCTTACTTCCACTGACTATGCCCATCACGAACGTCTCGCATGCTGCGCGCCAACCGCAGTCTCTGGAACAGTCACTGCGTTTCCGACAGATTGTACAGCCAGTGACACTACACGCATTGCAGCTACGCCCCGTGAAAGATACCCAAATGAACATGACTACTTATCCCTCAAACCTTTCTTTTGTTGGGTTTCCACCGATCGCATCAAAGCTACTTTTGAAAACTCAATCCAATACGGTTCGTTAGCGGTTAGCCCTGATGGTAACATTTTCAAACGGTTTCATTCCCCTCAACCGGCCATGAACGTTCGCCCCTTCAATGACGATGTTATGTCCGATGCAGTCTATTCAGATGTCCCAGCAATTGATGGTGGATCCAAGATTGCTCAGATCTTCTTTGGCCGCAAATCGCATATTATTCACGTTGAAGAAATGCGTACCACCGGCGATTTTCTACCCTGCTTTCAGAACTTTGTTCGAAAATGGGGCAGGCCCATCCGCCTCCTTTGTGACCACGGTAACTATCAATCAAGTAAGAAAGTCATGGATTACCTCAAAATGTTATGGATTGGACTCTGGCAAAGTGAACCGTACCATCAACACCAGAATCAATTCGAACGACGATACCAAACGTTCAAACGCATTGTCAATCGCGTCATGGATCGTACCGGCACACCACCACACATGTGGTTACTGTGCATGACATACGTCGCGGGTCTCCTCAATGTTGTCTCTGACCCTACGCTGTCCGATAAACAACCGATCTTCATTGCCACGGGTACAATTGGCGACATCAGCGCATACACCAGTTTCTTCTGGTTTGAACCTGTGTATTTCAAGACCAATGACTCTCCTTTCGGTACCAAATCTACCGAACGCCTAGGTCATTTCGTCGGCATCGCCGAACATGTTGGCAATGGACTCTGCTTTCGAATCTGGGATCCAGTTACCAACAAGTTATTAGACCGGTCCGGTGTTCGATCTGCTCTTACACCTGAGTCACGTAACAAACGCGCGGGCTTATTTACTGATGATGGTTTCATCAAATGGCGTAATGCAAAGGATTCCTTACCCCGTATATACGCCACTGGAGAAGCTCCAGCTTTCAAACATGGGGAGCATACCAATCAGAATAAACTCATTGACGAGTCTACTAAACCAAACAGCTCAGTTTCCCCTAACGGTTCACCTGCTGATTGTGACACCGCCGATGACACCGTTCCATCTGCACCCAACAAACAACCAGATACCACGCCCCACGCATCTGGCACTCAACCAATTCTTCAACCACCCGCCCACCCCTCGTTACCGAGCTTTCTTTATAAGAAGGTCGATGACAGCCCAAGCTGGTCACCTTCTCCACTCCCTAACAACTATGGGGAGAGTTTTGATGGTCCTCCTACGACACACATCTTCAGCAAGACATCCGATGGCGTTCTCCTTACTGAAGATGATTTTGATCCACCGGAATTAGCATACTTTGATGTCAGTGACGTCGCAACTCCACACACAAACCCCGCTACTCCTTCCGTAGACCCATCACAGGTAGTTGTTACCGACGAAGAAGGTAACGCACAATTTGACGATGATGGTAAACCTATTACCATTCCTACGATCCCGATTGCCGATCTACAAGGACGTTCCTTCCTTGTAACCAATCTCGATGGCACCCGGAAACGTCTCACCATTGTCGATGTTGAAGACAGTCTTGAACGCAATAAAGACTTCATCAAGTTCAAGTGCAAACACTCCGATGACGAACTCGATGATATCATTGCATACAATGACGTCATGAATTACATACATCGTGATTCAACACAAGAAGACGGCAAACTCTGGTCGTTTCGCCGCATCCTAGGACACCAAGGTCCACTGGATAACAAGCACCCTCAATACAAAGGTTCCAAGTATAACCTCTGGATTGAATGGGAGAATATGGAACGCACATATGAACCTCTGGCCAATATTGCAGCTGATGACCCGGTCACCGTTGCAAAATATGGGAAAGACAACAACTTGCTTGACCTCCCAGGTTGGAAACGTCTCAGGAGAATCACCAACCTAGCCCGACGAACCAAGAAACTTGATCGACTCGTGCACCAAGCCAAACTACGTTCTTTCCGTACCACTCCGCAGTATCAATATGGATTCAAAGTGCCTCGTAACCACGAAGAAGCCCTCCGATTTGATCAAGCCAACGGGAACACCAAATGGGAAGATGCCACCACTCTGGAAATGGCACAACTCAATGAATACAATACATTCATTGATAAAGGCGTATACAAGACAAGCTCCATTCCCACGGGATTCCAACAGATCAAGGTACACATGATATACGCTGTCAAACACGACGGAAGACACAAGGCTCGCCTCGTTGCTAACGGTAATCTCACTGAGGCCCCTATCCACAGTGTTTACGCAGGCGTCGTATCTCTTCGCGGTCTACGTATGTGCCTATTCCTAGCTGAACTCAACGATCTAGAAGCATGGGGTACCGACATAGGTAACGCCTACTTAGAAGCAGTCACCTGCAAGAAAGTATGCATCAAGGCAGGTCCCGAATTCGGATCGCTGGAGGGTCACCTGTTGGTCATTTACAAAGCCCTATATGGTCTCAGGTCTTCAGGCAAGTGCTTTGGAGACTTACTCGCGGCTTGTCTCATCGAACTCGGCTTCGAAAGATCCCGCGCAGAACCGGAAATATTCCTCAAACCCGGAACGAACAAGCATGGTGAACGGGTATATGAGCTTATATGCACATATGTCGATGACCTATGTCTCTGCATGGCAGATCCCAATTCCTTCTTGAAGATATTGCAATCGTCACCATATAACTTCAAATTGAAGGGATCCGGACCTATGAACTTTCATTTAGGATGTGGATTTGAGCGCGACGAACATGGTGTTCTGTGCATGAATCCCATAAAGTTCATCGAAAAGATGGAAGCATCTTACGAACAAATGTTCGGATGCAAACCTAACACTAGGTTCCGATCACCCATCGCGGAGAACGATCATCCTGAATTGGACTCCTCAGCCTTTCTTGAAGAAACCGGTATACAGAAATACCAAAGTATGATCGGTTCACTGCAATGGATCATCGCTATTGGCCGTTTCGATGTACAAACAGCCGTGATGACGCTCTCAAGTTTCAGAGCTCAGCCACGAGATGGGCATCTCGAACGTGCTAAACGTATCTATGGATATATCTCCAAGTTTAGACATTTTAAAATCAGATTCCGCGTGGAACCGCCCGATTTTATATTGACTAAACCCGACACCATCGACTGGTCCAATACCGTCTATGGGGAGCATTCTGAGGAGCTACCCGACGACGCTCCTGCACCGCTTGGAAAGACAGTAGTGTTATCACACTTCTATGATGCCAACCTCATGCATGATATTCTCAGTGGCAAGGCCGTTACCGGCATTCTTCATTTCGCGAACAAGACTCCCATGATGTGGTTCTCGAAGAAGCAGTCTACTACGGAAACAGCCACCTTTGGAGCTGAATTTGTTGCAGGAAGAACTTGCATCGAACAGATTGTCGATCTACGCCACTCATTCCGATATCTCGGAACACGAGTACATGATATCTCATACTCTTGGGGTGACAACGAAAAGATGATCCAGACGTCGACCTTTCCTTACGCAAGGTTGCATAAGCGTCATAACATTCTATCGTTTCACTACGTACGGAGCATGATAGCGAGAGGTTTCATTTTAATGATGCACATCCCAGGTAAGGATAACTGTGCAGACATTCTCACCAAGCATTGGAGTCACTCAGTTGTGTATCCACTGCTCAGGCCCATCTTCCACTTCTGTGGTAATACTGGTGACCTTCTCCAGGATGATGGAAGCATCATGTAGAGCGTGATGACCCTTCACAAGGAGACATGGGGAGTATTAAATTCCTTTCGTGACCAGAAGTACCAAAGCTACCAAAGGGTAGATTTCCTATGCGCATGAATCAATGAGTCCCGTATCCATCTAAGTAATTGATTCCCACGGCATATCGATTCCCACGGCGCATTGATTCCCATCGCGCATAAACGGTGAGCAATCCCTGTCTTACGATATTGCCATTGTTCTTCGGTGAGCAAACTCTGATTTCATAAAATATCACACGAGCTACAGGAGCAATTCCTGACCTTAATGATAAACATTTCATGGAGTCTTCCTAACGGAACAAGAGAAGAAAACCGTTGGCATGTGATTCTCACACAATACATATACATGCATGCAAATATATATGGTCAACGACTAATACATGTACGGAAATAATCAGCGAGTAATCTCAGCACTACGCAACAGCAGTTGCAACGTATTCATCTCAATAAAAGAGATATCTTGCATTTCGGCAAGATTTCACTTTATCTCATACTTTTAACATTCAACTGATTTATATCCCAAAATTCACACTAGTTGCTATCAACTACTTGTAATCTACATACTAAGGTCTGTCTCGCTGCAATCTGAATAAGTCACAGCAAGAGGAGATCTGGCGTTTCCCTAGTCTCGCCTGTAGTCCGATTATCCGTTGCCGAAAGTATCCAAACACAATTGTCACGCGTAGAGTACAATCGTTCGTCTACTAACACACTAACACAGCGTTGCTGTTCGTCAAAAGTCCTTGAATCAGACTCTCAACGAATCGGATTCAGAAGGAAAATAATATGGCCCTTGAACTTTTCCTTAACAAATTCATTGGCCAGCTTAAGCCTGTGGAAGAGTCCACACACCATGCCATGTGCCTGGGAACTAGGGTTGATGTCTAGCCTTGTGTAGGTTGTTGAATACTATCTCCATTACACAGTGGGAAATGTATCTTCACAAGGGATCTATGGTCCTTCTTCCTTCAGCTACTCCCACCTGATAGCAACTTTGTTGATGAATCTAGTAGAGCTCTGAGTGACGCACTCAGTAGCCACACAGTGTCGTGTCAAGGACATCTTCTCAGACATTTGGAAGTCTGTTAGCACTGTTTTGATTTCATCCACTCTTTGGATCGCTTCATTCTTGAGTCCGGTAGTATACTCTGACCCATCATACCAAGCATCTGCAGTCTTTAGGTATGCGAGTATCCTAGAGTCCCGGTTCCCCACTGTCCTGAGTCCTTCCCAAATATCACTACTAAAAGGGAGATGTTGATGCTTAACTGGGCTAATCCAGTTAAGGCGCTCTCAAATCTGGCCTTAGTTGTGTTGCTCCTGAAGCTAATGATTTCAACACTGCAGCCAACATGTTAAGGAGGACACTAGGATCTGCAAAACAAATAAATAATTCCAAATCCTGGATGTTCTTTGCTGCCATCCACGCCTTAAGCTCCATTTTTGATCTGAATGTGACCCCTCCAATCACTATGTGGTCGCCGATGAGCTGTTCCTGGATAGAGTCTTAGGAAGCTTGTAAGGCCTCCACTTTGGCTGTCAGACCTCCTAGTGAGGTTTCCCGCCGGGATTGCTCAAAGATTGGGTAGGGACCATCCGAGGTAAACCTTCCAAATCCAAGTCCACCTGCTGTGCCCACCCCATTGAGCCCGTGTCCGGTCAACCCCCTGGAGGGGGGGGGGGGGGGGCTCAGGAGGATATGCCGTCCCAGTTCTGCAATAGCAAACTTGATGTGATTCAGCTTCCCATTCAGTAGCACTTCAATGGGCCATAGCTCTCAGTTGGGCCCCTTGGCTGTAAAACCTTCAAACCAAGCAAAACATTGGAGACAGGCCTGCTGCCTTGTTGACAGTGGCCAGGGTCTCTTCCTTCAGGGAGCTCCCAAAGTGTTCTAGGCTGTCTCCGCACCTTAACAGGATCACCTGCACTCAGACCGGAGCCCTCCTTCTCCATCAGACAAGACAAGTGTCCTAGCTGCGAGAGAAGAGATTCAGTTCCTACAGCCCAATCAGGTTCGCCAGGTGGCCCAGTCTTGGCTCCATAGAAGGTCCTGGGGGTGGATTGTCCACCGCTATCCCTGCCTTGCTAAGGTCAAGTCAGGGCTTCTTCAAAGGGGGAGCAATCATATCCTGATGGGATTGGACAACCGCCTCGATATCTGCAGCTGAGACGGATGCTGAGGGAACATGAAGCACAAATGCCCTAAATAGCTCTCCCCACGCCGCCGGACGTCTTCTGTCATCCTTGTGAAAGGAGATGGGCTGAGGAAGGGCCTCAACCGGGATGACATCAGTGGTGAATACTGTGCAATCCTTTGTCTTGTCAATGAAGACACATTGGGTGAGCAAGGACCACCCACCCTGCTCACCAATAGGCTCTACGTCCACTTTGGCGAGATGGGAAGTCACCAAACAACTACTAGTAGTTCTAGGCAAGATACACATATTGTTGGTCCCAATTCTGTCGACAACACCTTGGCACTAAGTCCCTTCAAGGATATTTAGGACTCAAATGCCAACACCCAACCTATTGCCAAACAATCCCCCTGTAGACTCATCTACAATGGAAGTTATCTCAGAGGTAGCAGACACTGAGGAGGAGGGTGTTGACAAGGGTAGGGGATGTCCAAACTTGGTAAAAGCACTCATTCTGAAAAACAAAAACAAAAAGACGTAGAAAGGAATAGGTGATCAAGTGATCGCTTTTGATTCTTATGCGCCTGCTGGCTGAGTACTTGTTCCCTTGGTTTGCTTGACCATTGACTCCTCCATTCCTTACAAGGCGTGCTACTTGGAAGGGAAGAATGAGCTTGGATAGAATTACCAAACTTGGTGAGTGGATCCAATCAAGGAGGGATCAGCCGCCATACTAGAGGCACGTCACATGTTTAACATGTATGTCCATATGTTGTTTGTTCCATTGTACTAGCTTCTTGCGCATGAAAGGTATTGGCAAGCCTAAGGAATAAGAAAATACAAGTAGTACTACTGAGTACATATGTATAGTACCGTATGGTACTTCATAATTTCTTTTAGGAACAAAATGGGTTTCTCCAGTCAAGCTACTAGTCAAACAAACTGAAAGTATTGACACAATTTTGGCAACAGATGGTATGGCATCCCATCTAACTCGCTTTGGTACTTTTCCTACGGCACATACATCACCGTGCCCCTAGAAAAAATATTGGCACACGTCATCCAGTAATGAATGTCATTGAAGTTGGGCCAAAAAACAACCAGAACAGACACAAGCTCAGTCTTATGATATTAATCACTATTAGAATTAGTTGGCAATAGATGTTTTCACGCAGGACGGGTATACTAAGAATACTTGGGCCAGAAGCTAGACGGGGGTGTAATATCCCAAAGAAAATTGTACGAGTATGAATGGACCTACATCTTACTTCAATCTGAAGTATTGGTAGTCAGGCCTGTACACAAATAATGCTCTGTTGAGGTAAGACTACTACTAGTACTTGAGATCGTGTTATGAATGGTGAATCCACTGAAAATACTATGAAATTATCCGTTGAGTGACCAACTCTGTTTCCAAGCAATTTGTAGCATGCCAACTACCAATACTGGCTTGCAACTACTACCAACACGCTTTTCATCAATGCAAGGAGTACTAGTGCACCGTAGAAAATGATGACTACCAACAAAGTCTGATGGGGTGCCATATGGCGGCTGTTTGCCACATGCGCCTAGAGAAAAGAAGCACCTGCATATGATGCGATGTGTTGGTTCTGATAGTAAGTAGGTACATCACCATCACAGAGACGCCAGGCAGAGAGGCTGTACAGAACATTACCCAGGGGCCTAGACAGCCTCTAACCCCGCATGGTGCGTGCCAAGGTGGCGGGGAAGTGATGCCCTGGAGCTCACCACATTGTTCTAAGATCAAACACAAGCTCACGGCAATTGAGATGGTGTACTATGGAGCAAAATAACCAAGCTAACAATGGGCCACAAAACACGATCCATTGTTTCCTTTGGATATTCTTTGGAACAAGTCCAAAAGAGTCAGAAACCTACACTTGTGGATACACTTTTTCCCTCTGATTTGATAGCACCACGGGGGGGGGGGGGGGGGGGGGGGGGCAATCATAACCAAGTTCCCCCTGTGTGCATGCAGGGTTCATAAGAGTATTTGCGATCCAAGCCAAGTTCAAATGGGATGTGCAAGGGCTCACCAAGGGGTGCATGAGCCAAACACATTTGACCAGGAGACCAAGATTGTGTAGAGGCTGTGGAGATGACTGGCTAGTGGTGGGTCAGAGGTTGACAATATTGCAACCCTGTGGTCATGGGTTTGAAAACTAAGAGACGGAGCCAGACAAGCTCTGGTTTACATATGGTAAAGTTAAGCCACACGAAAAGTGTATTTTTCATCTTTTCAAAAGTATGAATCTAGTACATTACCATGACAATACACTTTTGGTCTACTCAGCAGATTCTCTCTTGTGAATTTTTTTCACAGATTAAATACAGTACTAAACTTTCCTTCAGTGAATATGCATTGGTGGACATGCATTGGTCGATGAACTTTCCACAGTATTCTTATTCTTTTTTCTCTGAAACAACTTTTTTGGGCATTCTGGATGATTGTCCCAGTGCCAGTAGAATAGGATTAAATCCTTAGCTTGTTTTTTTTGGCTCACGTCACGTAGTCGTTCATACATCGATTATCTTTTCTGCACCAGCATGTTGCTTGCGTTCTGTAACACCTGCATTATCATGGCCTTTCCGAACAATCTCAAATGTATGACGCCCCGTCTAACTTCCGGCCCGAATATTGGTATATCCGGCCTACATGAAAACATCTGTTGCCGACTAATACTGATAGTGATTAATATCGTTGTTTAACCCAGCTTCAATACCAATACTGGTTGGTGGCTACCAATACTTTTTCTAGGGACGCGGACATGTATGTGCCGTTGGAAAAAAGTACCAAAGCGAGTAAGACTGGATGCCATACAGTACTACTTGTACCCCCTGTTTCTCTGTTCTATCTGGAAATGGCCATATTTTTCTAAACGAGATTATGAATCAATGTCAATTCAGGTGGGGACTATCAAAACGATGCAAATTGAAGACTAAGGAGATTTCTTCCTTCCTCATTATCGATCTTTATGCTATGTCATCCGAATACCATAGATTAGTGTACAACATATTCTGTTTTGAAACCGCAATTGAAGAACTGTCATCGAAGAAGAAATTCAGAACCTTGGCATTTTAAACACCAGATTTTCTCTTGGCTTGTGATGAAATGTGTAAAACATTGTTTCCCCGAATGAAGCAGTCGCCATACGTTGCCTTTAGTTGCCCATCTAACCCGTACTCTTGCGTTTGTTCCATTGCAATATTTAAGTAGCCATCGAGACATGCCAAAACCCCTCTGTATTCGATTCCCGAATTGAGCTTCACTATCGCTGGTCGCCCCAGAACACTCTTCAGAAAATCCGACGGAGATCGCTTCTTCTCTGTCTTTTGATCCTGATCAAGAAACAGCGTTGAATGCAGTTTGAATAAGTAATGAGTCGGCGGTCAAACATCGTTAATCAGTTGGCGAATAACCAGTGGGATGCATTGTCGGATTGTTTGGTTTGACGTATGCTTCCTTCACAGTGTCCGGGACAGTTACTCACCTCCGTATCCGTCTTGAGAGCATCATCGCTGTTTTTTGGATCGCTCATAATGATAGCTGCGTCAAAGTTGAGGTTCAAACAGTATGCAAGACAATAACTCTTGCCGATGACAGTCAACAAGGAGCTGCGACGGGAGAAGTGAATCTTGGGTTGATTGTTTATTCCTGTGCTTGTACAGTATCGAACGGTTGTTGTTTACCTGCGTAGGTACAAGTAATCTTAAGTTACATACCGTACGAGTACGAGTACATACTCGTAGTCGATCTTATTGTTGTCGGCGGTCGACCCCGTCACCGTAGAATTTAGAATACTCTTCCATAGTACCGTACATAGAGTATGGACCTTAGACTACTATTATGACATCTGATTTTCTGACTGCGTAATCTTATGTAACGACGGTACGTAAAATGGGTGATTCCCGAAATACTTTTCTGGGTAATACCCAGATTTCTGTTTTTAGTATTTCTGGAATGAAAATTAGCATACCGTACGGTACCCAGATTCTTGGAGAGCCAGCGTCTAAAATATCATTTTGGAATGTGGAATTTCATCGTATGGACAATAATAATAGCCAAATTTGTCCTCTTCATACGATTGAATATGTTTTTTCAGCGACTTGATCAAATTTTTCATTTTCAACAACTCACCTTTCAGTGACTCAACTGACAATAGGTACTCAACCAATAACATAAATAGTTGCCGATCCGTTGAATATGTCACTTGAGCTGCTTGTTTGTTTGTATCTTTCAGAAGATGAGGAGGATGATGATGCCAATGATGACGCGGAAGAACAAAGGCATCGAAGAGATAGGAGAACACCGAGGATAGCCCTACGTCATCATTTGGAGTCCCCCTTTCTTTATCTATTCAACTCAGGCAATGAACAGGCTCTTCTCAACTGCTGTGGTGTCAACCACAAGGTCTTTGGAGAGCTTCTAGTAGGTCTATTTGAACTCACATTTGATAGTTACACGGTCAATAGATATACCAACGCTATTCGGAAGAGGAAGCTTAATGCAAATGGAGTATGGAGTGGAAGAAAGCATGAGGTCAATGCAACTTGCTGTCTTGGTCTAGTACTTCATTGGTTTAGAACACAAGGTTCTATTATTTTCCTTCTGAATCCAGACCGTTGAGAGTCTGATTCAAAGGCTTCTGAAGAACAGCAACGCTGTGTTAGTGTGTTAGTAGACGAACGATTGTACTCTACCCGTGGCAATTGTGGTTGGATACTTTTGACAACGGATAATCGGACTACAGGCAAGACTATGGAAACGCCGGATCTCTTCTTACTGTGAACTTGTTCAGATACAGCAAGATAGACCTTAGTAATGTAGATTACAGGTAGTTGATAGCAACTAGTGTGAATTTTGGGATATAAATCAGTTGAATGTTAAAAGTATGAGATAAGAGAGTAATCTTGCTGGAGAGCATGATATCTCTTTCAGTGCAGTGATGAATACAGTACACCGCTAATTGTACAGCACTGTAGAATCACATGCTATTGAACTTCTATATATGTATCATGAGAAGCTTCCTTCTAATTGTGATCAACGAAACAGCTGTTACAAGAAGCTTCTTCGAACCTCCCTGAGTATCGAAACACATGATTGGAGGTATCAAAATGGCTATACCGGAACAGGCAATTTTCCTTGTTTTGATCATGAAAACAAAAAGGAATCTTACTTTCGATCCTAAGTACCAAACTTTGATCGTGAAAATAGAAAGAATGGGCCTTCCCGGTCATTTACCATAGATATGAGAATATTCCAATCCTGTTTACGAAAAGAATGGGCCTTCCCGGTCATTTGGCCTTCGAGAAGAATATTCCAATCCTGCTTACAGAGATACTCCAATCTTGCTTACAGAGGTGCATATGACTCGATCCTGCTTACAGAGATACTCCAATCTTGCTTGCAGAGGTGCATATGACTCGATCCTGCTTACAGAGATACTCCAATCTTGCTTACAGAGGTGCATATTACTCGATCGGTAGTATCGTACCACTCCAGCTGTAGTACTGTAAATTACGTAGGAATCTACGTAAGTTCAAGTACCGGCCTGTGGTTCCCTTACATTCGTACAAAAGGAATTTAATATGCCCCATCTTCTTGCACGTGATCAAGTGTGTCACATAGCTCGAAAAGAAGAACAAATAAATTTCGTGAGTACGTATGTGGAAGTAATTTAATATGCCCCATCTTCTTGCACGTGATCAAGTAGATCCGTGTCAATGGTGTTTGGACTCACCTCTACTGTTATGTACAAATGGTTGAAATTCTCCAGAAAGGTTCTTTTGTTTGTATTGCAGAAGCATCCAAAGGCAATGATTAGACTTTCAACTGAAGAAGAAGAAGTGGAGGAATACATCAGCGCAATTGGTGCCAAATATCCGAGACTACAAGAACGCCGTGCCTGGGGTGCGGCCGATGGACTCAAAATCAAAATTCAGCAGTCTTTGAATTGGTTGATTCAGAGTTGGTATTACAACAGCTGGGTCTGTGACATGTAGTATGTCAACAGTGTCTTCATCTTTGCGGCTGATGGACGGATCCGTATTTGCTGTTACAACTGCCCTGGTACCTGGCATGACAGCATAGTTGCCAATCATGGTGTTTATGATAAAATAGAAGAACTGTTTGTCAAGTTCCAAGCAATCTTTTGTGTTGACTCTGCATTTAGGGTTGCCACAGGGAGACACCAATGCATTGTCCAAAGTTCACAGACTGAGCCAGATACCATAGAGGCTATTCTGGTTGAACACAGAAGCAACGTCCCTTTGCCAGTTATCAGAGTGGGGGATGCAAATGATACAGGGGCAGTTTCCGCAATTAAAAGACAAGCTCCTAATGGAGACATTTGGCGATAGGAAGATCATTTTGAACTTGATGATGCTTCTGTACAATTACCAAACAAGTACCATTGGTCACAACCAGATCCTGAATGCTTTCATGCATAAGAAGGATGGATACTTCTCTTATGCCAAGGAGCCAACAGAAGATGCCACCGGCATGTTCGAGTAGCCAGCTGAGCGTTGAGCCGTTGAGCCGGTCGGACTTGGATGTTTCGCGATTGGATTTCAAAGAAAGTTGGACTTAAGGTTTGGATTTGGAAGTTTCGCTTTGGGTGGTTGAGTAGATTGTCGGTTCAGAGTAGATTGTTGATCAGATCACCATGGTCGGCCAAGATTGGTGGGCCAGGATCAGATCGGTCAATTCGCCATGGTCAATTGATCAATTCGCCATGATGTTCAATTAGATTGCAAAGTGTAGAGAAAGATTAATCTGTAATATTGGATTAGATTTGGAGATAGCTTTTGCTGTTGCTGTTGCTGTTGCTAAGTTTTATGGGGATGGAGTGAGCTTGGAGCTTGCTGGAACGATACAAGTAGTGTAGTATACAAGTAGTTTCGATTTTTTATTGATCCGGAATAGTTTCACTTTTGGTGTTTGGGTTCGTAAAAACTGCACGGCTCCTTAAGAGGGGTTCAACACAGCACTGGATGAGGTTAATCCCATCAGTTCTTTCATACATGGAAATGGGAATCGATGTGGGAATCGTTGATTCTCATCGATTTGATTCCGATCAATTTCAGACTTTCATGTACTACCAATTTCACTAACTTCACAATTTTGCATGAGTTATTACTAGTAGTTACTAGTAATTCATTATTTTTGCTAGTAATTCATTATTTCATTTTCTTTCCAAGTTGCAAAGCTCATCATGTGTTTTCTTGCAAAACCAAAAGCGACGTGTTACTAACTTCAAATCGAATCTACTAATCTTCGAATCAACAATCCAACCAATCAGTATCTTGGAATGATTGTAGAAATGGAATCGTTTTGGGAATCGAATCGTAGGAATCGAGGGATAAAATTCAATTGTAATCAAAATGATCAAATTCAATCAAACCGTGGAAAACAGTGATCACGAATATCAATCTTGTAATGAATCGTAGTAACGTCAATCTAAACCAATCCAACCAACCATGGTAATGTCCAAAGTACAGATTCTTCAGGCTCTTCAAGTCAAAATCTACCAACAACAGATTCTTTGGGCTCTTCAAGCGCAAATAATCTACCAACAACAGATTGAATCCAGTTGATTTGAACCCATCTACCCCCCCCCCCCCAAGAGAAGTGGATGGTAATGATTGATGGTTATTTTACGATTCTGATTATGATTCGGACTCTGAAACGAATTTGGATTCCGATTCCGATTCTGAAACTAATTTGAAGGATGAAGTCCTACCAAATGCGCAACTACCTCTTGCCATTAAAGAGGAGCCAAAGCCTTAAGTGGAATTGCCAGCTGGGGGGGGGGGGATTCGAGTTGGAGTTGGGATTCGAGTTGGAGTTGGGATGGATACCGTTTAAAAATATGCTGGCAACATCTACTATGGCAGCCTTCAGCAATTCCAAGGCAGCCTCTCTTTGTTGCCTCTCAGGTTGGAAGACAGCCTCTCTATGTTCCCTTTTGGTGATCCTCTCTTCTTTGTTCCCTCTCAAGCTCAGAATTCTCTCTCAAGAAATCAAGAATGTCCTGACATCTATTGGTGTTCCTGTGGTACTGTCTCTTGGACCGCGGGTGCTGCTGGGAGAAGGGGGAGAAGGAACAAACCATTGAGATGATGAAGAAGAGGAAGCCGGCTGAGACCAAGAGCATGGAACAATTCTTGCTGATACGTTTATGGTGATTGGTGTATTGCGATTGGTGTATTGAGTTCTGATTCTTGGGTTGGTTGGGAAGATTGACGAAGCGGCAGTTGGGTTGGCTGGGTTGGCTGGGTTGGCTGCGTTGGCTGCGTTGGCTGCGTTGGCTGCGTTGGCTGTTGGGTTGGCTGAGTTCTTTGGGAAGGTTGACAGAGTAGTATCAGAGGAATGTTATCATCATCAGAGCCGTCCTCCTCCTCCTCACTACTTATGCATTCTTTGTCTTCCATGATATTCTGGTATCCTTTTTCCATATCGTAATGCTCTTCTCCATCACCAACGTTGTTCTTGGTCTTAATCAACCACTTGACCCTCTTTACCAGCTTTACCTCCTTGGGGCAACTAGGATCGCCAGTAGGAACTTTTTTATGGTATATATTGCCATATTTCCTACGGAGGTTGGCAACAGTTCTGTCAGTGTCAGGGAAGTTGTCTTAATGGATTTGTGCGACTTGTGCCCGTTCCTCAGGACCAACAGGAAGGATTTCTTTGAGGGTGTGTAGGAATTCCAAGAGTTCAGTTCTGCTGTAGTTGATCACCCCTGACCTGCAACCTTTATTTGCCATCGCTGTTGTTGGCTGATCAATTGATGTTGCGATATAAAAATTATGTACGGAGCTGAATATTTATCTCCTCCCCCATCGTTGTCACATAGCAGCAACAACAGCAGATACAGCGTTATTTATATTGATACAATTTGTTTTTTGTGCATTGGAAAATAATATTTTGTACTTGTAGTGTAATCAGCCAAAATTGGCGATCCGATCCGTTGCATCTGTGATTAGCCGGTTGGGTGGGTATTAGGGAATGAGAAAAATTTCAGTCCAGGATTCCCAAAAAAATTCTGGGTATTACCCAGATTTCTTGTTGACGTGAGCTCATGTCGACAAGGATCTGGGTAAGAAAAGACTGGTCAAGAAAAAAAATTCCGGTCTGGGTAATACCCAGAAGTATTTCTGGAATCACCCAATACTAGGTAGGACTACTAGTAGTCCTTCCTACATTTCACTTCTATCTGATTCGTACCGTACGAGTACGAGTACCGTATGGTACAAGTAAGATTATGCATGGTTCGTCCTTCGTATCAAGACGAATCGAATTAGTCATGAGCTGGAAGGATTAATTGCTCCCTGAAGTGATTCATTGTTTACCTGAACCGTTGAATGTCACATGACACATTAGTCATCAGATCAGAATCAACCTTGACACCACATGTCATGCTTGAACATGCATACCAAATCAGTACTTTATTTTCATATCCCATAACTTTACATTCCATCATAACGGAAACCAAGAGATTACTTAACAATTTAATTTCTCAGTACTAAAATCTTTGTAGGTTATGAGCCCAAACTTTACCACGAGATATCTGAGATCCAATTTTCCAAAAATTAACCAACTATTCATCAGCATGTTAGAGTAAATTTGAAATCTGACAATCCAGAACCCATGACACACATGATCAATCACCTGCACACTCCCGTACTACATAATCTACTACAGCCTGAAAAAGGAATCAAATCATAGCAATATCAGTTTCCAAATCCAAACTAAACCTACACTCTCAATGATAACACTTGCAAAATCACGAAATTGACGCTAAAGTTGCAAAAAACTAAACAGCAATAGCAAGTTTTTGCTTGAGAAGAAACCAATACATAGTAGATGGAAAACAGCTCGTTTGAACTACCAGAAGACCTACAAGAACTCGAGACTACCCTTGAAGAAAACTTACAAAGAACAATTCAGGATCTTTTGAACTCTAACTTGAGCACAAGTCTATGAGGTAGGAGGCCTAGCATTCTCCGTGAACCCTTCGAGCCCAAAAGTCAACAAGCCCACTCAGATTGGCATCCTCTACAAGCAATCACTGAATCATTGCCACAAACACATCCAACTGCTCCTGTTACTCCCATATTACATCGATCTACTCGTTCAACCGCTGGAAAGGCTCCAGAAGGGCTCTCGTTCTTCACCAATTATCACCTGCCGTGGATTGCTGGGTCCTGACAACAAATCTTCAATTGTACCTACAATAAACTTCTAAAGGTTCCTGGCAAACGTCTCCAGCGAGCTGCTCTTGCTAGAATTAATTGGAATTGCCTCCTTGAGACATGCGGAGCAACGCTTGAAACTCTCGGCTCCTTTATCGCTGAACATCAGAAGAGACTTGGATAGACAGTGACTGGCACACCCTTGCTGAATATCACCATCCAGGTGTGTTCCAAAATCTAGCAAATCAAAATGACAATCCTACCTTCACGGAAGCAATGAATGGTCCAAACACAGATGGATTTATCAAAGCGATGGAGATTGAAATGGGTACCCTACAAAAGATGGAGACCTTTGAAATTGTGACAAGGGAACCATGGATGAAAGTCATGTCCTCCGTCTGGGCTTTCAAGATCAAATGTTTCCCTGATGGATCCGTAAAGAAATTGAAGGCTCGGCTATGCGCTAGAGGCTTTGAGCAAGTTGAAGGCGTTGACGATTTTGAAACATTCGCTCCTGTTGTGCAGTGGCTAACAGTTCACCTCGTTCTAATCATGACAATCTTACTAGGTCTCGGAAACCAGCAGATTGGCTATTGCTGCTGCATTTGTTCAGGCTCCAATTGACACAGATGTCTATGTTGAAATGCCCTAACTATTTTCAGGCCCAGGCAAGGTGTGGAAATTAAAGAAAAGTATTTATGGTTTAAAGCAAAGTCCTCAAAATTACTTCCTCCATATGAAGGGAAAACTAGAAAAACTCAGCTTCCATCAGCCAGATGCCGATTCCTGCTTGTTCATCTCACCCACCGTCATCTGTCTCATCTACATTGATGACGCGCTATTAGTTTGCAGAAATCACAAAGCAGTTGAAGATATTGCCAAAGGAATGAAACAAGAACAAATGGATTTCAATGTTGAGTCTGATGTCGCATGTTACCTTTGTGTGCTCATTGATCATCCATCTGATGGTTCAATAGTGATGCAACAAGAAGGACTTGCCAATAGAATAATAGACTGGACCAGAAGGACATCACTCTGGTTAAAACCCAAGCAGATAGCTACCTCCCAATTGACAAACTTGGCAAGCCAGCCCTCAGTCTATACAACTACGCCTCTGCTGTAGGTATGCTAAATTATCTCCAGGGACATTCTTGAGTGGACATTTCCTTTGCAGTTTCACAGGTTGCCAGATATGTTCACACACCCAAATGGTCACACGAACTGGCTCTTGAGCAAATTGGTTGGTATCTCAAAGGAACTGCTAATAAGGGCTTAATCCTGCTCCCGGTTTCTTTTGACAAGCAGGAATTCTCAATCAACGTTTATGTCGATGCGGTATTTGCCTCAGGTTTGGGAACAGAAGAAGGAACCAACCCAGATTCGGCGAAGTCTCGTACAGGATAGGTTATTGAAGTGATGGGATGATCAGTAGTGTGGTGCTCCAAATTACAGTCATGCATTGCAACCTCAACAGTGGAATCCAAATATACAGCCCTTTCAATGGCTCTCAGAGCTGTGATACCTCTAATGGTAGCGTTGGCATCTATCAATGAAGGACTTGGACTCGGACGCGACAAATTGTTGACTTTTAGGGCCACCGTACATGAAGACAACATCAGCACACTACTATCCCTTGCTCAACTTGAACCAGGCAGGCATACACCTAGATCAAAGTTGTATGCCCTTAAATTGCACTGGTTCCGATCCTGGTTAAAGCCAAAAGAAATATTTGATCCTTTTTTGTTCTGTCCAAACGAGAGGGAGTATGAAGATGAATCAAATTAGTCATGAGCCAGAAGGATTCATTGCTCCCTGGAGTGATTGATTGTTTACCGGAATGATTGAATGTCATATGGCACATTAGTCATCAGATCAGAATCAACCTTGACACCACTTGCCATGCTCAAACATGCATACCAAATCAATACATAATTTACACATAGCATAATTTTACATTTCATCATAACGAAAACCAGATTACTTAACAATTTAACTTCTCAGTACTAAAATCTTCGTACTTCGGGCAAATACGGTACGTACCGTAGAAGGCCCTGCCACAGAAAAAAATTCAAATTCAAATTCAATTCAAATTTTTACACACAAACGCTAGTTGAACTAACCAACTTTCAAATTATGACAACTCTATCAATATTCAACCTTTGTCTTTATTATTTGAAGTAGCTTCATTACACTTTACTCTTTAGAATAAGAATATTAAGTTCATTTGGGGTTTTGAACTCTGAAAAGATACTTTATTATTTTGAATTTGTAGTCATTCTAGAAACACTACAAAGCAACAACGCTTTATAGAGAGGACTACAAGCTGCAAAGTAAATGGATTTCTAATGTATACTTTTAATAATTTGTGTATGTACGTGTATTCTACAGGGAAAAGATGAACTGTATAGCTAAATAAGGACTACACCCCTTTTGATTCACAGCAGTACACCTTGCTAGCAAGTTGTAGGGCACTCATTCGTCTTTGGCTTATTGAGTGATTCCCACCAGATGAAAGTGAATAGAATCGAAAGTTAATAAAAAGTATATAGAATGGATACTTTTTTATCACACCCAACGGATGAATACTTTTATTAACTGCCAAATTTGGAATTTGGAATCCCTAAAGAAGAAACAGTAACTCTCTGTTTAATCACTACCCGCGCCACCTACCGGCCTATTTTGGCAAGCAAGCCTGTTAAGTATTCAAGGATGGCATTCGATGATATCAGTCTTTTACTATGCCTTTCCTTGATCAGAATATAAGGAATAAATGAGGTCAATTCCGATCCGGTATTGATTTTCATGATTGCAATAAGTAACTTCCTCACGGGCTCCTATATGTACTATTTTGAATGCACATATGGGCTCCAAGTGTTTACTTATTGATCTGGTTTTTAAGGATGCCTTGGTTCGAATCTTTTAACCCGTTTCTTTTGCACCCTTAAGTGAAATTGTTTTTACCACTTAACAACAACAGAGGCATATGACTGATTCGTTGGATGACTGAAATCTTTGATTTTAAGATTCCGTTGAAATCTATTCAGTGTTAAAAAAGTGAATAAAAACTGTCAGTCGGACACATGTCGACTGACAGTTTTTATTCAGAAATGGATAAATCTATGTAGAAAACACATACTTTTTATGTGTTTTTCTATTAATTTTATTCGTTTTCATCTGGTGGGAATCACTCATTGTCGAAGGATGAAATAATATCATATTTCGCTTTACAAAATAAAGCAGCCGCCAAGATCTCCAGCGACCTCGAAATAAGCTTGAAAGCATCGGATAACCTCGTCACTATCGTTGTTTTCATTCCGGGACAATGACAGCTGGAGTCCTCGGCATTCTTCTGGCGACACGTGAAATCCGTCGTTACCATTCATGCTTTTGTACAATGAGAAGGGCTGGGCCTTAACGCAACTGCTTTTGTGAACTTTCTTCCAATGCGACGATTGGCATTCTCGTGAACAGTATTTCACCATTCTACATCGACTGCATTGGTTCATCTTGGGTAGCAGTTTGGTACAATTTGCGCAGTGATCAAAATGAGGGTACGGAGTGTTTTCATCGTCTTGGTTCAATAGTGCCGACAAGGCAGGCGGCATTGAAGGGTTGTTTTGGACTAGATTCGTGGGCTTCCACTTTCTTCCGGTGAATGCCTGTGCAATTGAGAACGCGTGATTAACAGAAACCAAGTATATTGTACATTATGGAAGACAAATGTATGTGTCGCTGTTAGGAAAATGGTGGAAGAAAATGGGCGGGACGCGACCGAAATTCAAGTTGTTTTTCTGACCTGATAATTGTCATCGTTCGGTCTCAACGGACGCCGTTCTGATTTAACGTCATCTAAAAATGATGAATCATTGGTATTTTCACGAATTGCTTTGAGCACACGTCTCCACTGGTCGTCAGTCGCTGATACTGCCAGGAAGCTATGGAGAGGAGATGCAAAGTTCGAGTGAGGTCCAGCTGCCCGAACAAATCTTTTTTTGTCGCTCTCGGAGGGATACTGTGCAGAAAGTAGCAAAAATCCCATTCCGAATAAGCAAAATAATGGTTGTGCGATATGAAGATCCCAACTTATTCTGTTGGAAATGAGTTCGCGTTTGTCGGTATTTTAGTCAGTCGCCTGGGACTCACTTTCGACTTCGTTGATCGATGTCTTGAGTCTGTTCGAGAACAAAACTTTCAATTTCTGTCGGTCAAAACAACAAGACTACCGGTACTACGGTACGTACCAGTACGAGTACCGCTACTTCATAATTACTCCTACTTCGTATTACTTTCATTGTTTACTTCTACTTCGTATTATTTTTTGCACGAGTGGTTGTGCTGGCTCTCCAAAAGACAAGACAACTAATACTGTACCGGTAAGATCAGTGTGAGATACCGTACTACCGGCACTAACACCATGTTTGAAGCCGGTTTGAAACCGGTTTGAAGTTGATTGATTCAGTCTTGGGTCATCAGTCTGTGGTATTCCAACGCTCACGATTGAAAATTACCCACGATTCAAGAAAATCTGAAAAGCAAGCCGGTCTTCAATATTGAAGACTGGATGAAGAACATATCCAAATCTTCTATGTAAACTGTACGTTGAATTTCGATTCAACGGCTGTTTACTGTTACAAGCCTTTCAACCGCTCCTCGGAGTAGTTGACAGAGCTAGCTCACAATCTTAGTTTTTAACCAATACATAAACCTTATTTTAGTACCTTATTTTAGAGGCGTACGACACTGTTTAAACAGTCGAATAACCGCTTCGACCCTTTCTACCGGTAAAGACTACTTCAACTACACGAACAAAAATTACCCCTACTACTGCTACCGCATACAACTAACAAACAAACAACTGATCCTGACGATTGTCCAGTAACAAGAAGAAATCGACCAGTATGTCTTACTCAGTCATTCCCTTCAAGTATGACTTTGATCAAGAGACTATTGAAAAAATTGAGTACAAGATTACCCAAGAAGTCAATGGCTCCCAAGAAGTCACCAAGATCAAAATCCCTTTGATTACTGCAGGATCAACCAAATTACAAATTCTTTTCACCATCAACACCTTCATTAGATCTAAGAAGACTCTCAACCTAACCACAGGACCAAGAATCTATGACAAGTTTCTAGACCTCCTCAGAGACTACACCGACTGTAGCTGGTGGAACAGCTATGTAACAGCCAATGTTCCACAGAGAACTGTGGACAACTTCCAAACGACAGTGGAAGCATTCATCAGCTTCAAGTTCAACAGCAACCTCGATGCCTACCAGAATCATAAAAGATTCCTCTCCAATATCAAGAAGACAACCTCCATGACTGTACACCAATTTGTAGCACAAGTCAACTTCCACAACCATGTTATCCTCCCATTACTACCGGGACACCCTCCACAAAACGCAGAGATCAATGCAAGTGACTTCAAGAATCTAGTCTTTGAATCGATGCCAGAGGACTGGAAAGACCTCTATCAACAACACCATTCTCCTCATAGAGACTCTCTCTCTGAAATGATGATAAGATTTGAAAGATTCCAATCTGTACAGAATAAAAACAAGAACAAGAAATCAGACAACCAGCCTCAAAACAACAACAACAGCAACAACAATGCCAACAACAACCGTAACAATCGTAATGGCAACAATCGCAACAACCGAAACAATCGCAACAATCGAAATCGAAACAACAACAACAACAGTAACCAACGGAACAACAATAACAACCAACGCAGCAACAACCAAGGCAACAACAACAACAAAGGATCAACTAGGATCTCAAATGACTCACCATGTCCTATCCACCCTGGTACCAATCACACCTGGGGTCAATGCTACACCAACAAATATGGCAGCAATTCCAATCAGTCCAATAACAACAACAGAGACAACACCGACTCGCATGTGAACGACCGCAGTAACTCCAACAACAGCAATCGATCCACTACCTCTTCCCACGGCAGTAACTATCAGGAAACCGAACAACACATGTGTGTCTTCATCAATGAACCAGAAGAAACCATACCTGCAACCCCTTGGCCAGATCTCTTGCATGTCGATATGGATATCGATGAAGAATACTACAACTCGGATCTTCAAAGATTTCCCTCTGAAAAGACCAATTCCGACAACAATAAGCAAGATGTTGCTCCTAGCAAGGACAATGTCGACATCGACCTTGCTCCAACCACAGTAAGCGTCTGCAATTCCATCAATGGATCCCTTGGAAAATACTACTTGAAAACCCTCTTCGATTCTGGATCAACTGACAACCTTATAGTGGAATCGGCAATTCCCTCCGGAATCAAGAAGAACCTCCTAGATCAACCAATTCAAATGCAAACAACAAACGGCAAAACCACTTGCAACCACTATGTAACCTTGGAGAACACCATATTCCCAGAACTATCCTATTCCATGAAAGTCCTACAAATCAAATGCTTTGTCGTCTCTCAGAATATCAACTACCATCTCCTCATTGGAAGAAAGACAATGAGAGATCTTGGAATGAAAATGGACTTCGAGACTTGTACCATAGAATGGTATGAGAAGACAATGGACTTCCACCCGCGAAATTACTTCGACAACAAGTCCTTGCTTCACAAAGTCATGTCTGCAGAACCACATGCAATTGCAGAAAGTTACTCCAACCAATCAATCCAACAATCTTATGTAGATGGAACCACCAAGTATGAGAAAACTGACCTCCACAAGCTTGTCACCGACCAAACTCATCTCTCCTACCAAGAGAAACAAGCCTTGTTACCAATACTCCTCCAAAATCAAGAACTTTTCGAAGGCTTGAATGACAAGGAATTAGGCATTTTCCCTAATCAAACGTTCCACATTGAACTGCAGCAAGGCGCAACTCCATATCATGTAAAACAACCATATTCCATTCCATTGCACCAACAAGAAGCAGTGAAGAAAGAAATCGATCGACAAGTAAAACTTGGTATCCTCGAAAGATGCTATGCAACTGAATGGGGAATGCCAACCTTTGTAGTGCCCAAACCAGATGGCTCCTGTCGACTCATCAGTGACTTCCGGGAACTCAACAAAGTAACCAAGAAACTTCATTATCCACTCCCAAAGCTCCAAGACATCTTCCACAGAAGAAGAGGATTCAAATATGTCACCCTTATCGATGTCAGTATGCAATTCCACACCTTCAAACTCGATGAGGCCTCCACCTGGCTTTGTGTCCTTGTTACTCCATTCGGAAAGTTCAGACTCCTCCGATTGCCAATGGGCTTCCTCAACTCTCCAAGTTGGGCCCAAGGCTGCATGGAACAAATGCTCTCCCATCTAAAGGACATCGAAGTATACATCGATGATATTGGTATCTTCTCAGATACTCTCGAATCCCATTGCAAATCAGTCTCTTCTGTCCTGTCCTTACTGAAGTGTCACAACTTCTCTGTCAAACCCTCCAAGTGCCACTGGTTTCAATCCAAAGCTCCTTGGCTTGGTCATATTATCTCGCGCGATGGTATCCGTCCCAATCCAAACAAGATTGCTCCCATCCTGAAACTTGCTTTTCCCTCAACAACAACCCAACTTCGATCCTTTGTTGGGATGATCAACTTCTATCGAAATTTCTACCCCAAACGCGCAGAGGTCCTTGCGCCCCTTACAGACCTCTCTGGAAGAGCCAAAGGCAAAATCACTCCGACTCCAGAGCTAATTGAAGCTTTCAACAAAGCCAAATCGCTTATTGCCAATGATATCCTCCTTGCCTTCCCTGATCCAAACAAGCCCTTCCATGTCTATACTGATGCTTCTGATTACCAGCTTGGCGCTGTCATCCTCCAAGATGGCAAAATTATCCTTTGTTTCTCCAGAAAACTCAACGCCGCTCAACGCAAATACCCAACGGTCGATAAAGAGATGCTCTGTATTGTAGAAGTCTTCAAAGAATTTCGAACCATTCTTTGGGGTGCTGAAATCATCGTATGGACAGATCACATCAACTTAACCAGACCAACGCTTACCAGCCACAGAATTATGACTTGGCGCATGCTCCTTGAAGAATTTTCCCCAGTATTCAAGTATATCAAAGGCAAAGACAATGTCCTTGCTGATGCCCTCTCAAGGCTACCACTTCAGCAAGATACTCCGGAGAAGAAGAAGGAGTTCTTCGGTCCTCCAACTCCCGATCCAACGGATGATTCGGACCTTGCAACTGCTGACTCAACGGACTCCGACCTTCTTGCTCTTTCTGATTTGTTTCTTAACTACCCAGAAGACATTCCCATGTACCCCTTAGCCTTCGACCAACTCGCCCAAGATCAAGCAGCCAATGCCGATATTGCTACCAATCCCCGGTACACAACTGAAAACTTCAATGGCACCGACTTGAAAGTTGTAGACTCCAACGGTCGCCAGAAAATTGTACTCCCTCCAAACAGAGTGCAAGCCACCATCAAATACTACCACCACGTGCTTGGCCATGCCGGCGCAGAACGATTGTATCGAACCATCAACCAATTTGTATATGCCCCAAACCTGAAGGACCAAATCAACGCCTTCTGCAAAACGTGTGACACGTGCCAACGGTACAAAAATAGCCACCAAAGCCACGGACAGCTCCCTACCAAAGAACACCAGTATGTTCCTTGGGACACCATTGCAATCGATGGAGTAGGCCCTTGGAAAATCAAGATCCCTGGCCATGGAACAGTCTCCTTCAATGGCTTTACCATCATGGACATGTGCACCAACCTCCTCGAGATCATCCGAGCTCCACAAGTAAATCCAACCGGCCTCATGGCAGTCCATGCCCTCGACAATGGCTGGCTCTCCAGATATCCCAAACCAGTAAATTGTATTATTGACCAAGGAACCAACTTCATGAGTAATGACTTCCAACTTCATCTTGCCAACCTAGGAATCAAAGCCAAGGTCTGCTCAGTCCGGAACCCACAATCCAATGCAGTACTTGAACGCGTCCACAATACCATGAAGTCTGCAATGAGAACAGAACTCAACACCAACCCTCCACAGACTCTCCAGGAAGCAACTGATATTATTGACACCATTTTCGCATCGGCTCAGTTCGCGGTTCGATCAACCATCAACAAGACCTTTGGAATGACACCCGGAGCCCTTGTATTCCACAGAGATATGTTCCTACCGATTCCAGTAATTACTGACTTGGCCATGGTCAGAAACAAAAGACAAGCTCAAATCGACAAGAATGCTATGAAAGAGAACCGTCACACAGCCACAGGAAGCTTCATGATTACAGTGTAGGAGATCAAGTTATGGTGAAAAATGAAAAGCAAATCCCTGGAGCTTTCGAAGCAAGAAGCAAAGGCCCCTACACCATACAGCAAATCCACACGAATGGTACAGTTTCCTTTCTCTTAAGAAATCACGTGATCCAACGCATGAACATTCGAAATCTCAAACCATATCACACCAACTAAAAATTTCTTATCTAAGCAATACTGGTCGCACACGACTAACAAAATTCTGTGCCACCAATCGAACTTTTACGAGAAGGAGAAGAGTGTGGTATTCCAACGCTCACGATTGAAAATTACCCACGATTCAAGAAAATCTGAAAAGCAAGCCGGTCTTCAATATTGAAGACTGGATGAAGAACATATCCAAATCTTCTATGTAAACTGTACGTTGAATTTCGATTCAACGGCTGTTTACTGTTACAAGCCTTTCAACCGCTCCTCGGAGTAGTTGACAGAGCTAGCTCACAATCTTAGTTTTTAACCAATACATAAACCTTATTTTAGTACCTTATTTTAGAGGCGTACGACACAGTCCCCCCTTACTTAGTAGTAATACTGTACTAAAAAATAAAACTCCGTAATAATACCAAAGTGCCGCAATCCTCAACGGTCCCGGGATCATAAGTGATGGAAGATAAACCAAAAATGCTACCACTCTCACAGGCGCAGTGTGAAACAACATCACGTTGTCAAACGCGTCAAACGCGTCAAACGTCCCTTTCTGTCACCTTGGTCTGAAAAAAAAGACTAATTCCAGCAAAGATATTGTTGTATCAAGTGCTTTGCAACAACTTTTGGCACAATCTATCACCACCATTACTGCATCATCCGAAACGAACAATTAGCCCTCGGAAAATTCGGATTCGTTGATCGGGCGGACAGAGGAATCGTCGCCCAAATTCACAAGGAAAACAACCAACTTCCGAAGTTTTTGGCAATGGAGATGTCAAGGACAACCTGTTTATCCGAGGAGGAACCTGCCGCGACTCCTGCTCCTGCTCTTTCTCGTGATGATTCGGGTGAAGAAAACAGCGGCGATGAAGCAAAGTACGAAGATGGTAAAGGGGAGGAAGGAGAAGAAGAAAATGAGTCGGCTTCAGATGATAAACCCGTCGATGAACAAATGGAACTCGCAGAGATATCAGAAATAGATGATTCCGTCGATTCAACGATCATCAATGCTTCAGGTGAACCTACAACCTCACTCGAAGAGTCAAATTTGGAAACTGTCACTTATAAGGAGGACAAACATCACGAAGCGAATGAAAACACAGTGGTGAAAACTTTAGTCTTCTCAAACGAATGGGCTAAAACCTTCAAGAGCCCCGTTGGTTCCGATGGATTTTCACCAAGCCAAGCTGGAAGCAATCACGGATTGGGTAAGGAAATGATCATAGATAGGTCATACAGTATTGAATTTTGTTCCTCAGTCGCTCAGCTAATGCCAGATGATGACTAACCTGTGGAATCGACGTTTTGTATTTACGTTTCTCGTTTCAATCTGGGTAGGATTGCAATTGGCCGTGGAAAGAAACATTTCGACGACCCTTTTCCTCGACAATATTTCTACGTTTCTTTCGAATTTGGCTAGCATTTACGAGCAATTGGGTATGAATCTGGTTAAATTGTCGTGCTTCATATCTCCCCAACAATTGCCATTCAAAACATCGATTGATGACGACTTTCGATCGTTATACGAGGTTATTCTTTCCTTGAGCGACGGTTTCCGGAATTCAGCAGACTGCTATCGTTCCACAATCATTACCTCTATGCAAAAGCTTTTGACCACGAATGGCACTGAACGAGATATGGCAGTAAAGCGGTATAGAGAAGCGAGACAAGAGTGTGTGGATGCGAGAAAAGCGGCCCTGTCAAATTATTCGAAAACCAAGAATACCGCAAATGCTGTCGAGAAGGAGATTCTAACGTGGTTCTCGATTTTGCAAAAACAACAAAAAAGCGCGAATATGGAGGAAACAAAAGAAACAGAAGGAACAGTTGAGTTTTTAGAGACAGACTTGCCCTGGGAAAAATCTTTGAAACTTATTGGAAGAAATGAAGACGAGATGGAGTCCACAAGTCTCCTAATCAAGAAATTGAAGCTTGTTCAAGCGTGTGAAGAGCAATACATAGGGAGTGTTGAAAAGGAAAACAAGTGTGTGGCATCGTCGCAAGAGAAAGAAGAAATGGCGTTAACCAAAGCACAGAAGATGGAAGAAGATCAAATGAACTTTTTTGTAAACGTTGTTCTTGCGAAAGTCTTTCCCAGAAATGAAAGCAAAGGAGATTTATCCACTACTAGACCATCCTTCGCGGTGAGCGGCGAAGAGAGAACTTTTGGGACCGAGAAAAAAGGGATCGAGTTGCTCTCATCTTTGAACTTATTCAAAGCTCAAAACACGCCGTACGAAGAGGGAATGGGTCGTATGGACGCTGAGACACTAGGGCTTCCAGAAGATCTTGGAGTTCAGAGAGACAATATCAAGTCTTCTTTTTCCTCACGTGAAAATCTCATCAAAGTAACCGGAATTGTTCTCAAATTATTTGAGGAAATTGCGAATGTGACGGCCAAATCATCCTTCAAATTGCGATCTCAGATTACAAGTCAGAGGTGAGTTCATTTTTAGTCAAGCACAAAGACTACGAAATTGTCCGAAATTGTCAATTTTCAAAACTTGCTTACTTTTCTGATTTTTTTCACATGTGGCTTGCAGACGAAAGGATGCTTCTGGTGGGACACCTTCGGACACCTTTCCGAGCTCCCAAGCTGGATCACTATGGCGAACAACAATGAGTATATTCGATGATGAAGCTAAACTTCTTGCCGAGATAGCTTTCAAAGCTTCTAAATTAGAAAAATGGTTTTCAGCATCGAAAAGGATTCTCCAAAATGAAATCGATGCAGATGATGCTGCATGGAAACAAGTATGCGATGCCGCTCGCACTGAAATGAGATTGGAAACAAGATACAAACAGACAAAGCAACAAATGGAAAAAGTTCGACAGCGTGCTTCTTCAAAAGAACTGGGGATTTCAATCAGACGACTGGGGTCCATGGACTCTACAGATGACAGCTCACAATCACAGTCACAAAGGAAGAGAATTGATTCATCGGGATCTGTTAGCACCGGCGCCCAATCAACCCCGAATAAGGTTGGCAGAGCATTCTTCAAAGGAGGCGAGGCAATGAAGAAACTCACCGAAAACGCTACAAACGCAATGGTTCAAATTGCTCAGATCGGTATGACGGAAAAAGACCAGAAAGAAGCAAAAGATCAGCTCGCTTTGGAAGAAGCTAGAGAAGTAAAGAATCGTGTAGTCCGGTCTTATGCAACTAGTACGAAAGAACGCATCGATAAGTTCAACTCGGAAGATAATACTGGATGGACTGAAATGAAATCAAACATTGAAAAAATGACGGAGAGTGTAAAGGCATTGAATACGATCCGGTCTACTGTGTTCGAGAGTCGTGTATCACTTGAACTGGAAAAATCATTTCAATCGGTGATCAGAAATGCAGAAGAGTGGTCCAAGAATGTCCAAGAGAAAATCCTCAAAAGCGATCAGCCATCTTCGCCATCCACTCGAGCAATATTTGAGTATGCTCTCACAACGAAGCCTACTAAATCTTGCAATGTTGATATTTTGTTAGGTTTGGACGGAAACGACACAACAATACCGAAACTGAATTTGGAGAACGAAGCCATAGACAATGAATCAGACGAACAATGTTGTGATGGCCTAAAAAACTACTACTTCGGACCAGCCGCAAAATTCAGGCAGTGATTCTCATGTTGAAGAGCAAAAGGAGCCAGAGAAAGTGCCAAATGATGTTCATCCTTCGGACGTGGAAGGAAATCACCGCCCACCCCATGCAGTAGAGGATAGCCCGGAAATGAGGGCATTCAAAAAACATTTTTGGTCAAACGAACAAGAAGGCGAAAAGATGCCAGATATAATTGAAATACATATTTGTGCTTACCGTCCAAAGGAAAGAGTGGCTATATTGTCTTCGAATGTGTATGGGAGAATATATACAACGAAGGGAGCACTTTACTTTCTAGGAACTGATAAGATTTTTTCATTACAATGGGAGACTATCACAAGTATCGAAAAGGAAAAAAGATTCATTGGATACAACAATGATACTGATTTGGTTGTATCACATCAGTCTAAAGGGGAAATTGCATCTTTTGTCCTTTGTCGCCTCAAGAATAGGGACAAAGTTTTGGCTCATTTGAAGAAGCTGAAGGAAGAATGCGACAATTCTGAACCGCCAAAGGTACGAGAGAGCACGACTTCTCCTTCGGGTCAATCAACGGTCGTTCCTCCAGATTCCTTGCTGAAAGACATGGATGTCGTTTTGTCTAAGACGATCAAAAATGTTTCTATAAAATCTGTTTTTGAAAATGCATGGGCGGACCAATCCGGTGATAAATCGTTTTACGGCTCATGGCTCGAGGAAGAAGGGTGTTTCGACATCACGATGGAAGAATGGAAGCTTGTTGGCGAAGGAAATAAATTGAAGAATGAGTGGTGCAAGGAAGAGTATGATCAGCACCGTCTTGTGACGTTTAAGTTCAACCGTTCAACCCATCTGTACATTGGCCCACCAGTTGCATTCGTGAAGCAGCGGCATTTTATTAGAGTGGAAGGAAATGACAGATTTGTCCTTGCGATTTCTGCAGAATTCGAAGGAATTCCATACGCTGATACGTTTGCCGTAGAAATGCGCTGGGTGGCGACAAGAAAGGGAGCAGATGATGTACAAGTGCAAGTTGGTCTATTTGTGAACTTCAAAAAGAAGACTATGCTCAAAACCCAAATCAAGGCAGGAACTGTAGACGAAACCAAAAATGTTCACCTGCGCCTATTCGAAGCTGTGAAAAAGGCTTGTAAGAGTTCAGACTTAGAGCAGTCTGGTGACGACGTCGACGAAGAGGATGACGAAGTCGACGATGAGGCTACTGTTAGCAAGTCAGCGCCTGATTTGCTGACTAGGCTTAGAGAGTTGGCAACCTCTCTCGATGTACCAACAATTGCTTCTTCGTTGGGAGCAGCATGCTTGTTTTTTGCCGGAAAATATTTTATTCGCTCGATCTTTGGATCATCTGGTCACTCAGATACGCTGCGACTTGAGAATCAAATTCAAAATCTACAAGGTGAGGTACGCGCTCTCCACAAATCCATAGATTTGCTTACAGGTCTTCTCAAAGAGATGAAAAGTGAATGCAATCAATCGAGTCAATAGATTTCTCGATATATATAGGCCAATACCGATATTGTATTAATATTAGATAGAATTAAAAAAATTCAATTGGGTCACTTCAATCCCCGCAACAATGACGTTTCGAAATGCTGACAATTCAGTCAATATCCCAAGCAGAAGTTTTCTCAGATGAAATCGTATCGCAATCGAACCGAATAGAGCACGTGACATGAAGGAACGAGGAGTCGAATTTGCTGTAGCAATTGAAAGACGTCTTTCGAAATGACGATGACATGATCGTTTGAAAGGGATCTAGCGATTCGAAACTATCGTCTCCAGGAGGTGCATCCAGCCTGTACCGAACCATGTCGATGTATTCTTCTCGTATGTCAAAGTAGTTTTCTTCCCGAAGTTTGGACACAAGCTCGTGCAATCCCCCTCGATTGCTAGGTCCGAATATGTGAACTCTTGAGGTCTTCTTTCGTTTCAAGAGGCCTTTCATCGTGCTGGTTAGCGCAATAATATCGGGGTAAAGGTAAGCACAATCGCAGGCTATCACGGTGTCATATTGTTGGGTGTGGTCGAGGGGCGATCGCCTTCTCTCGAGAAAGTCGTACCAATTCAACTTCGCTACATTTATTGGTGGAACCGATGTGCGCGATTTGAAAAAATTCGACACGTTTTCGGTGCAATGATGTAGGACTTGATCGTTGTAATCCGTTAGAGTCATCGACCGAAACGGCATCCCCGACGGCGACAGCGACCGAAATAGAAAACTCAAAATGCCGCCCAATCCAACCCCACTTCCCAGTTCGACAACATTTCCAGCCATCAGCTCGGGGTGCGATGCAAAATACATGGACATGGCAATCGAAGCATCCCATGTTCTGCTTCCAGTCCCCGCTCCATCTTCCGATGTTACTCCAGTGAGAGGGAGGCTCTCCTCGGCTATCTCCTGCAAAAGCAAGGAAAGTTCTTCAACCGAGTCACCCAAGTGTATGACTCGCCCGTGCTTGTGATTGACGCCAATCGCATTTGTCTCGCTTCTCTCGTTGGCGTTAGTTCGGACTAGAAACGCTTTTCGGGATCTTTCAATGTCGTATATTTCTTCGAGTGCGAGTGAATGTGCCGTTGCTCTATCGGATGAGGAGCAAAAAGTGTGGTTAAAACTTTCCTTCGATTGTTGCACCAGTTGATAGAGAGAACGAGCCACTCCATTCTCCGAAACCCGATAGTGGTCTCCCTCTAGAAGTAGAATAGGTTCTGTACACGTTCTAGGCGCTGGTGTCACGATGACGTCTGGTGTGGAATGTGTCGAAACAGCGGGATCGCATTTTCCTGTAGAAAAAGCCGGTCCTATCGCTGAAGGAATAAGAGCATAAGTTGGGGAGGGAGTCATCCTCTTCGTTGACGATGTCGAACGGCGGGACAAATTCTTCTGAAATTTGGTTGTAGCAGATGCATCCGCTTCCCTACTACGAGGGAGGGTCCGATGGAATCGCATACTTCTCATCTTCGAGAAAGTATATATTAGAGTATTACCGACTGACACAGGATTCTGTATCCCTTAAAATGTTTCTATTATGACGCAAGAAGGTAGATAACATCAACACGCTCCGATAAAGCGAGCGTAATGATGGGGAAGTTCCACGGTCCGGACGATCTGCTGAAGCGAGCAATCGTGCAAGAGGGAGATTTATTCTCGACTGGCTTCTTCGAAAAGAAAAGATTTTTTGTGTCGGTACGGTATCTTTCTCTCACGTCGAAAAGCTCGAAGGGGGGACGGATGAGGGGATTGGGGAGCAAATGTACTATCACTAAAACGGAGAACCGGGGCATGGATACAGTACCGGTACGTACCGTACGAGCTACAGTAAAATTACGAGGAACCCCTTCAGAAAAATTACTTCGAATACTTTGTACCTACCATGGGATTTGTACCGGTACGAGTAAGTGTGTAAAGTACGGCGACCATTTTGAGACAGCTTTCCCCCCCCTCCCCCTCGTTAGAAGCACCAATTTGGTCCTGTTAGTCTTATTGATCTTACTCTCCAGCTGTAACTTCCTGGCTAAAGTAATCATAGAGCCAGAAAAGGCAAGCGCAAGAGCTATCCATAGATACCCAATTTGCTGGGGCTGTGCGCGCGGGAACCCCTTCCAACTTTATGATTCTTTCAGTCAAGAAAATCACGAAAAAATATTTAAAACGCCATTAACACACCCATCACAATACCAAGTGGTCTCAGCCCAACCATTCCTTAACCATCATAGCATTAATCGACCTGCTACTTGACATTCCCTTCCTTACAACAATAACAACAAGACCCGCAAGTTTCGGGTCGATCGGCCGAGTGGTACAGGAGAAATGAGCTTCAGCAACACACAATCGAACTTGACGCCAAAGGGCAAAAATCCTCTTTGTCGTCATTGTCAAAGCGCTTGCTCCCCCCGCCACCCTATGCAGCAACAACAATAACAAGCGATGCTACAGTGCAATTCAATGAGTAGCTTAATGTTCTTTATTTGTTATTCAGTGCTGTTAAAGTAGTTGCAATTAGATGGAGTAGGAAGCAAAGAAGTGAGGAGGCGTTCAAGTTTCGCAATAGAGGTTCGTGAGTTTTGCGATAGAGGTTCGAAGTACACATAAAGAGAGAAAAAACGGAAATTTCAAACCAAAAGAGGTTCAAAATAATCAGTCATGAGACCACTTTAGATCATGAGTGTTATATTGAACATTTGGGTCTGGTACAAATTCTACGTAGGCCTACTTTGTCTCTTCGTCATTAACACACATACTCGCACTAGTTTCATACCATTTAGACAAAAATGATCAAATTGGACATCATGTTGACATTCTTGTTGTACCCTACGTACCGTAGTGAATCATGAAACATGAGGGATCAGGAGTGACGTACTAATACCAGCACATATGGAACAAGCACAGATGAAAGATTGTGTGGAAGCCAAGCAGGGGACAGCTGCAACAAGAGGTATGGATATCTTCCCAGCAAGAAGCTTATCCCCATTACTAGTTGCTGTACCTCCTGCAATCAAATTGGGTACTACTAGAAGTAGTAACTGATAGATTAGTAAGCTACTAGTAGACTATGAATGTACTACACTGGTCCAGTCTGCTGCTCTCTGACAGACGCGGCCACCACAGACCTTACAGCAGAAAGCTAGCACTGCTCCGGCAAGTTCATGGCGGCCTCCCACAAAACCTGCCATGCCTTCTACAGCAACCCTTGGTGTAACCCCTTTGGGGTAGGACCTAAGCAGCTAGCGGCCATAGCTTGTGTGTACCAATACTGGGGTACCGGGGCAGGGAGTGACACAGGGTTGCAGCTCTTGCACAAAGTTCAGAACACCTTTGAGTACCCAATAGTAGGGAGCATTGGGCTTTTTGTACCAGGGCCCCAAGGGGTACCCAGACTGAAGGTAATTCATGGACTGTGGCACTGTGCAGGCACTTGCCGTAACCTAACTTCCACACTTATTGACCGTACTATGTTTGGGTACTTAGGTGATGTAGAGCATGGACAAGTCGAGCCCATCAAGTTAGATGCGAACATGCTGAAACCAACACCAGAGATCATGTCTACAGCACAGGGCAACACAAGATTCTATTAGAGCAGGATGTTGGGCTGAGCTCAGTGCCGGCACTCGTGGCTACAGACGCTAACATGATTCTAATCACTACCCGCCGGATCATGTACAACCCCTTTGAAATGGTTCCTGTGTTACTGGATGGGGATCTGTCCCCACGCCAGCAAGCCTTCCTACTGGTTCACCAGAGGCTAGGGGAACCAGTGGGCCAATTCAATACCCTACTATTAGAGCTCCTGCAGGTGGCAGGAGCCAGCAACCTACTCAACCCCTTCCCCTTGGTGCATCCCATGCCCAGACCAGCCTTCCAGGCCAAGCGAGGTCTCGTCACCTACTTGCAAGAGAGAGAGTGTTGTACCGTGACCTCCCCTGTTACAACAGGAGGAGCCAAGACCCGCTAGATGCTAGAATGGAGCAACGAACAGCAGTCGTAGCAATGTTAGCAGCCAACCAGCTCAAAGCTAACGAGACTAACAATGAGAGAAAGTGGGCAGATGATGGCAAGCCTAAGAGCCCAACGGAAGCCTTTGGGGTCGCAACAGTCAAACAAAGAGCTTCCAGACCTCTACAGCAAATGGGCCAGCAAGCGCAAGCAAGAAGCACTGTCCTCCATCCTCACAGACAGTATCCTCGAAGCAGCCGGCCACTTCTGTGTTTCATGCCCAGTGGACATCACCACAGGGGCCATCACATGATTGAAGCAATGACAATTGTATGGGTACAACAAAAGAGAAGTAACAGATGGACTCCTCCCCAGGGGCTGCCAAAGCGGAAGGCCAGCTAGCCAAGGAAGACAAGGAGCTCACAGCCTACAAGACCATCACCACCAAAGGGGGGACTACCATGACCCACAAGGAGACCATGGCTATTGTGACTAGCAAGGGCTACGTGGGTACTGATTGGACTGAAGCTATGGTGCAACTAAAGGCTTATCTGCCACTCCTAGGCGCCCTCATTGGGTGGGAACACCCCGTAGTTGAAGAATCAAAAAAAGGGTATACATTACTTGAATGGTTGTTGCTTACACTAAAGCAAGGAGGCGCTCAATCAGCTGTATGGCCCTCAAATGGGGCCGGCAATCATGGTCTACTACTTCCAGGCCTGAGTATCAAGGATGGATGGAAGAACAATGGACCCCGTTAGAGCCAAGTGAGGACTACCCAGACTTTGAGAGGGATATACGAAGCTTCAAACAGACCAGAAACCTAAACTGGCTCCCCAACATCCTGGATGTATCAGCCTTCAAGAAGGTCCTCCCGCCCAAGGTGGGGACTGCTGGTGGAAGCAACAAGGTGAAGTCTGAAGCACAATCTGCACAAGCCAACAACTGGAACCCCCATTAGGACAAGGCCCATTACAACAGTGGCAGCACCTTGGCCAAGAAAGTCAAGAAGTGGAACATGGCCAAGGCCCTAGGCATCATGAGAGCCAAAGGAAAAGATCCATGCCTAAGAGATGACAAGAGGGAGATGTGCCATACCTATCATGGGAAAGGAGGCTGCTTCTTCAACAAGTGCTGCCTCCAGTATGACCACAAGGAACAGTCACCAGAGGAGAAAGACGGGTTCCACTTGTGTTGCCTAGTAGAGGCCTTTGCGTGAAAGTCCAGCAGGCAACAGCCTTACCGTGTTGTTGCTGAGCCTGCGTCCCTGGCCCTCCGGGCCGGGGTCAAAGAAACAGCGCCATGGTGCCAGGCTACTAGTGGTTCAGATCAAAGCATTAAGTCTAGCTTAGAAACAAGCAGCAGATTAATTCTTCAACAGAAAAAAAATAGGTAAGAACCCCCGTACTGCCTTCCCCCATTCACACGAAAACATAAAACCACGCCAGTGCCTTGATATGAGGGGAGATCACCCAATGACTACAAAACCAAAGGCGCGGGCCCACACGCCATGTCACGTGCCACTAACAATGTGATATCCAATGGTGCATTATGCCCTATCAACAACAATGCGATATCCAACGGCGCATTATCCTCTAGTACTAATAGTAATGCAAACCCGTACCTAAACAGTGCATTCACTATCAACAATGCAAATGTGCCCATCACGGGGTTTACACGGTCCAATCACCCCACAACTCTAGGCGCCAACTTGAGTTCGACCCCCTAACTAAGAACAAGAAAGTGAATCCAATCGGCACACTACTAACTATTACCAATGTGGCCCCCGGGGCCGTTCCATGATTGTGGTCTGCGCCAGCACAGTTAACTCAATGACCCAGCCCCAAGGGGACTACAATTCAATCAGCAAAGCTCCAACTAACGCTAGCACTAGACACACCATTAGCACACAGTTTGGGCCCCAGCAACCACACTGCCCACAATTCACCAAAACACCACATCCATCTATACCCCAAAGACCGACTAGATAACCACGTGGATTCCACTGTGGAGCTAGACCGCCAGACCCCCAACTGAGCCAGCTTCATTCAACAGGTAAGAGGAAAAGAAGACCTGCACCCATTGATTTGGATGTTGCCACATCTGGCAGCGCACCTGCTCAGCCGTTTCCAGAAGTTAGGGACACCGGCAACCATGATGGGGCAGGACTCCCTGGGCAGCATCGTAAATCCAGGAAGCCTTGGACTAGGGATCTCACAGCTCCTCCCACCAAGGCATCATGTTCCTACGAGAGGAGTACGCTGACTTGATAGACAAACAGCAATTGACAGTCCTACCTGCCCGGCTGGTTGCCAAGATACCCGGGCTACAACTCAGTCAATTATGCTTGGTTCCACAGCGGGGCTGACACCTGCAAATGATTTCCGACTACAGCTTCTTTCGTGTGAACCCAGGAGTCCCTTCTGTTAGCCCCCTCTGAGGTCATGCAGTTTGGACGGGCCCTCCAACCGCTTCTCACCAAGGTGCAGTATACTTGGCCAAGATTGATCTATCTGATGGATTTTACAGGTTGTGGCTGCGTCCGAAGGATACCATGAGGTTGCTGGGGGTGCTCTTCCCGTCTGGTAAGGGGGAACCATCACCATTCATCTAGTCTTCACCACCCAGAAGACTGGCGGCAAAGGAACGGTTATTGCCCATGCCTGCAGTGGATATCCCCTCTGCTGCACGGTCAAACCCACCCTACACCAGTTCCACCCGTCCTACAATGGAACTGTAAAACAAGCCAGCTATTAGTACAATGGCCATGGTGCCAATGTCCCTGTAAAGGCCTCATATTCACCGTCACCCTCCGGTGGCATGTTGCCAGTCTGAAGCCTCCCACCGGCATCTCCCCCAAGGATCATATCAGCGCTAGGTCCCTCTGTGTGGGAGGGGCTACCATGGCGCTGTTGCAAGGCAATTGTGACACCAACGCCATCCAATTGCTTGCCCGTTGGCACAGTGATGCTATGTTGCGATACCTTCATCAGCAATCCATACCAGTGTTCAAGGGACTCTCCTCCTCTGTCATGTTTAATGGAAGCCGATACAGCTTCCCACCAGCCGCACCACCTCCTGAACAAGACTAGTAGCCCCCCTGGCTAGTCTCCTTCCTTCCCACCCTCGTCTCCATACTGCCGACTCGCTCTCTGTGACCTGTGGTCCACATGGTAGCAAAAATGCTTGATTAGTCCAGTGGGGTCTGTGGAGAAGCATTGCCAGGATAGCAGAACCTAGAGCCACAGTTAAGGTTAGGGCTAAAACACATCTCCTGAAATTCTGTGGCTCGGGATTCCCCCATCCCCTAGTCATGCTTAACCCCCAAGCAACGCTGCAAACAATGTACTACCTGCGGTAGCAATAGTACCTATGAGAATCCGAGCAAGGGAGGGCTAATATGGCTGCCTGGAGGACAGCTTGAACCCCTAAGATCGGCCCTGTAGCATCTTGATAGCAATCTTCATATCTCTAAATTCCTATTATTTGTATATTTATGTATAATTTCCATCAGCCACCTTGTACTCGTCGTCGAAATCCATGGCATCTGCGGAAGGCACCACACACGACAGTTCGAGATCGGAATCACCGTCTCCAACAGAAGGTAGTTCCATTTGCATGACATAGTTTTTCGCGTCTGCGTTAGGTCTCCACAGCACGGCCACACCAAAGAGAACGAACAGGTAGTTCCCATGACCAACGGCTTGAAGGATCCAAATTTGATCTTTGCTGAGGAAGGGTGATGCAAACTGAACCAAGGTTACAACAATCAGTGCACCGATGACAACTATTGATGTCATGATCAAGCAGCGCAGTCGCAAGTGTCGACGCAATTTTGTAGTCTGGTTCATATTTTTCAGATACTCTGTTGTCGCTTTGAGAGACGAAATGATCCACATGAAAAAGATAAATTCGATGCACACAGCGACGGCTGAAAGGACCAACGCGAGATCAACCAATTCTTCTTCTTCTGTAAGTGACACAGAAGTGACCGTCTCTGCAATAATCCCAAGGAAGTCACGAGTGAAAACGACACCTGAATACAAGAGACCCAAGAAAATAATTTTGCATAATGATGCTCCCAGAGTGTCTCGGACGACGCCCCATCCCATGGCAACCATAACCCCCAAACAGCGCGAAAAACCATGCTCGAGAATTTTGAAACCAAGAGCTGAAGAGTTTGTCGTTGAAATATCGAAAGGGACGTGAGAATCGAGTCTGTTTTTGCCATGCCATGAACTCGTACCTGTCGAACTGTCGAACTGTCGAATAAACTTACCGGCATAAACGATGAAGGGCGACTGTGTTCCCTTAATATTCCAAACGTACAAATTAAGTCCTTGCAAAGAAGTTTCTATGAAACCAAGAACAATCGTCGTAAAAATGTACTTTTGAATGGGAATCGCAGCCTCTTGGAACATCTTCATTCCACAGAAGTACCACAGTACCAAAACGAAATAGACGCCTGCCAACGCGGCAAAAAAGAGCATGAGGCCAAAAATATCTCCTGGCTAAAGAAAGAAAAGTAGATAGAAACAGCAAAAGCAGTCGATTAAGAAGATGTGTTCGTGACCAATAGCGACATAATGGGTTCCGATCCCTGAATCTTGATGAAGAAGTAGATATATTATTACTTACCAGGTATCCTCTGGCACTCTTCCAGTCCATGGACCCAAGAGTGAGTACCCCGAGACCGTCGTCGTCACAGTTGGCAATGAGCATGATATAATCTCCAGATACCTTTACATCGAACGTCGGCTCGTCCATCTGGAAATCTTGAAGGGCCTTCGAAGGCACATCGATAGTTCGATGAACTCCCTTGAAAACGCTGTGATCTATCATCATCCTGCCGACGTGATCGGACTCGCAAAGTCCTCTCTCTAGTGTGTCCCTCGAGCAACAGTAACTCATTCCTCCCTCCATTGTGTCGTCGTAATCACCGACTCCCAGTGAAACCCAATCGCAATTTCCCCACATATCCTTACTGCAGTCATCAGGAAGCATGAACAACATCACATCCATTACCTGTTTGTTGGGCCGTGGAATCACTACTCTTATTTTCTTCGAGGAGTCGATCCCCTCCGTCACCGTCACCGTTGCTTTTGTCTGTCGGTGCTTCGGTCCCAGGTTCTTTGGTAGATTCCTCGTCTTTCGTTTTCGATTCATTGTTGTTGTTGTTGTTGTTGTTGTTGTTTTTCTCCTCTTCTGATGGCTTCCCTTCAGTGGTCTCTCCGCTTTCATTGCTTCCACCATTGTTATTGCCTTCTCCAGAATGAACTTCGGATGCAGGCTTTTCTTCCTCTCCATTGTTGTTTTCTCCCTTATCGCTTCCACCATTGTTATTGCCTTCTCCAGAATGAACTTCGGATGCAGGCTTTTCTTCCTCTCCATTGTTGTTTTCTCCCTTATCGCTTCCACTATTGTTATTGCCTTCGCCAGAATGAACTTCGGATGCAGGCTTTTCTTCCTCTCCATTGTTGTTTTCTCCCTTATCGCTTCCACTATTGTTATTGTTATTGCCTTCGCCAGAATGAACTTCGGATGCAGGCTTTTCTACCTCTCCAGTGTTGTTTTCTCCCTTATCGCTTCCAGTATTGTCATTGCCTTCACTAGAGGAGCTTTCGGATGCAGGTTTTTCTACACTCCCTTCGGTATTTTCTCCTTCGATGTTCTTTTCTTCGCCAGAAGAGCCACCCGATGCCGGTTTTTCACTATTGTCAGGTTTCTCTTCATTTCCTTCAGTGTTTTCTCCCTCGTCGATTCCACCACTGCTGCTGCTGTTTTCACCGGAAGAACCTTCGGATGCCGGCTTTCCTTCCGTATTTTCCTTGTTTTCGTTGTTCTCACCGGTGCTACCGCTGCTACCGCTGTGTTCATCCTTTCCTCCCGTGTTTTCTCCTTCGTCTTCAGTTGTCTTTTCTTCGCCAGAAGAACCTTCCGATGCAGGCTTTTCATCCGTTCCTTCTCCTTCTTCGGTATCATTGTCCTCGCCAGAAGTACCTTCGGATGCAGGTTTTTCTTCCTTTGTTGCTGTCTGGCTTTCGTCATTGCCATTGCCACTGCCACTGCCATTGTCCCCTTCGGTTGTTGCTGTCTGGTTTTTGCTTGCTCCGCCTTCGGAAGGCTCGAATTCTCCGTTCTTGTCCGAATCAGTGTCGAAAGAATTTTTCTCACTAGTGTTGCCTTTGTCTCCGGAGGAAGAGGAAGTCGGAACTCCTTCCTCTTTTTCATCGGTCTTGTTGTCTTCTTGCTCGTTGTTTGTTCCGCCTTGATCATGGTTGTTCTCGTTCTCGTTCTTGTTCTCGTTCTTGTTTTTGGTTTTGTCTTTGTCGAAATCAAATGGGACAGATGTTTCTCGCAAGAATTCATCGTCTCCAAAGTATCCATCGTCTCCATTGAAGACGTAGTCTAAATCATATGTGTCGTCCATGCCAAAGACGATCTCTTCGTCTGTCACTAATCGGATGTTCGACCAGCTGATGGATGCCGGTGCACTTAAATAACCACGGACAAAATGAACCTCCTCACTGCTCGCATCGATGATCATGTCCATCTCGATGATTTCGGGTGCGACGAGCACGATGGATCGAGCGAACAGCAAGACGCTCAAGAGAAATCCAAATGGCACGCGGCTTCGTCCAGAGGACGCCAACGACGCGGAGAAAAGCGGTGCCGCCATCGTGATGATCTTCTGTGCAATCGGAACAAACGTCGGGTTGGTTCTCGTGTTCGGTACTATCTTCTGATGTCGCCTCCTTCCTTTCGATCGCTGGTGTGTGGATGTTATTATTTTTTTCTACCGGCACGTAGTTCGTACACTGTTGTCGTGATGTTATCCTTAACTACCGGTACGATTCGAAATAATGACTAAATTATGTTTGGTACTACTCGCATACGGTACCGTACCGGTACGACCGCCAAGAGCGAGCGCTTTGGAAACGATGGATGGAACGGGACGTGTGCCACCCGCCAATGCTCCTCGTTGAAACTTTCAAAAAACATTTGAATCGAGAATACTCCGGGGTCGTACGGTACGGTAAGATTACCGTACGGTACGAGTACGGTGTGGAAAACAAGCGAAGCAAAGCGTTGAAATCTTCGAACATTTTGAAAAAGGATGACTTGAGATGTTGTATCGGTCATTCTCGGTACACGTTCAACGTATTCATACGGTAAAATATACCGGTGTTCTCAAGAAATAAGCTTTACTAAGGTTAAAATTATTTCGGCCCTGTACTCGGGTCTGCTCGGGTACTCGTACTCGTACGTACCGTACCAGCACCAGGTACATACGATACGGTAGCCCTATGTTCATGTGGGTATTCAGCCCCCTACGACTGAACTCCCACGATTCATAAAAATCTGGAAGCTGATGTCAGACAAAATGACACGCCAGCCAGCTTTTCAATGTTGAAGTGCGGATGATATACATATCTTAATTCCTATATCATGTGCAAGCCATTGGATTCCAAGTTCAACACCTTTCTTGCAACTGGTGTCTTAGCAAATAAATACAAGCTCAAAACTTTTCGGAGTAGTAGTTTACAGAGCTTGCTCACAATCTTAGTTTTAGTAGTTCTATTTACAACCTCATACGTACTTACTAGTTGTATTCCTACCTTCACATAGAGGCATACGGCACTGTTTAAACAGTCAAATAATTGCTTCGGCCAACTATAGTACTATACTTGAGTAACTACTAGTAACAAGCAACCAACTGCTGCTCCTTCCCAGATTCTTGTCCAGCAATGACAAGTTATTCTGTCATTCCCTTTTAGTTTGACTTTGACCAAGAATATATTGAGAAGACAGAATCCATCCGTGCCTTCATCACATATAATTTCAACAACAACACAGATGCATACAGATGCCACAAATGATTCCTCAACAACATCAAGAAGACCACGTCCGAGAACTGTTTCGCGGGGTTCGAATCAACTTATCGCGCTCAAATTTTGTGCGTGAATTTAACACGGCAAATTTTTTGCAACACCCTGAAATTCCCACCCCCGCGCGACCATAGTTATTGCCTTAAAATCATACAAAAAATAATTCTGTGCGCGTGATGCACATTACTCTACTCTTGAATAAAAATAATTTATTTCAGTCTCTAGCAGAACCCAATTATTATTCCGTATGAACAACACTTACTTCTATTCACGAATGAAAAAGAAATCTTGACTCAGTATTAATTCCAAAATATTAATCTCCCAAATAACAATTCGATTCTGCTCTCCTAATTGTGAATTCTATTTCTGGACTACAAAATTCCCTTTTTAAAATGTAGATTCTATTATGCTTGATTTATTCCTATTGCAACGTATTACGAATCCTCCATTATTTCTAATAGTTTCAATATTAAGTTCATAATTAGTAGTAGTTTTGTATTATGTATGTACTGTTATTTTCTACATTTGTTCACCAATAGATAAACTGGCATTCATCGATGCTGTTATTGCCGGATCAAGATAGACCTTCCTTTTCTTTTTCTGTTTTGGTCCACTACAACTAGTGGAGCTGCTACTAGTAATATTTGCATCGTCATGCTTATTGTTGGTGTAATCTGTCAAATTTTTGTTCCTAAATCTCTCCCTCATCCTTTCTTCCAATTCCCTTCCTGTCTCAGGGTGTTTTTGCATCTTGCTAATTTCGCCGCACAAATCACTGAACAACTCTCGTCCTTCCTCCATCCATCCATTTCTGCTTCCACTGTCTGAATCGCAGAAATTTTTTTGTCGCGGAATTGTAGCATCACCCTTTTGTCGCTGCTGGTTCACCCATACATGATGCTCATTGTAGATCAATATCAATGCAAATGCTTTATCCGCTACAGAAAATATATCACTCAGCAAGTGCTTCTCCTTCCGTTGTTTGAAATTGGATTTTGTCGGATTGATTGCCGACATGATTCTTGTAACAAAATAATAAAAATCTTCATTTTCTGTGTCGTTGTATTTCCTGTATTGAGGGTTTAAAATACCTGTGTCCTCATTTTCTGTGTCTTGAATAACTGCAACAGTACCAGGGAAGGTGATAGGGACTTGACCTTTGCTGTAATCGGCTGTACGGAAGTATCATCAGTATCAACGGGCAGCATGTTAGTGGTGTCGGACCAAAAATAGATTCCAAAATTCCTAATTTAAACAACCAATTCCCCAACCTGTATTTACCTATCCAGTTTTTTCTCGCTAATGTTTGTGAGTAAAGCAACAGAATGATGCTTTTGGAATATTTTGTGGTACCATAACCACATTTGATTCAACAGCCTTTTCTATTACATGCACCGTTACCTTGTCATCGATGGGGAACTTCATGTTATGGTACCAATCTTTTTTGATGTAATCTTTTAGCTGTTTGTCCAGTGTTTCAGTCATATCACTCAAAGCCTTAAGCATATTGTTGTCTGTTATATGCCCATATCGTCTGTAATTGTACTTACTGCTTGTTCTCTTTTGTCAGCTGGCATTGTAACTCCCATCTCCCTGCCTGGTTGCCTCCGTTTGTTTATGTATCATTACTACCTTTCCCACCCCTATATGTTGTTCCCTCTGCAGTTGTCGTAAGTGTTTGGCCACTTCCTGTGCCAATATGTCATATCCACCAATATGACTGTACACCAGTTTCTCTCCATGGTTACTACCTTCCACAACCATATGATCATACAACTGCTTCCAGGGCATCCACCTGAGAATGCAGCCATCAATGATGATGACTTCCAGAGTTTGATTTTCAAATCCATGCCTACCAAATGGAAGGACTCCTATGAAGAACACCACTTTCCTATGAAGACACCCTTACACAGATCGTGACAAGGATGGAGAGATAGTACCAAAACAAGGAAAACAAGAAAAATAAGAAAAATAATCATCAAGATAATTCCTCTCAAAACAGGAATAACAGCAACAATAATGGCAACAACAAGCAAAACAATGGCAACAGCCACAATGGAAGGAATCAGAACAACAACCAATGGAACAACAACAACAACAACAACGGCCAAAACCAACAACAAGGCTCAAACAGCAGCCAAGACAACAATAACAACAACAAACCCTCCACAAGAGTAGCTGATAGCTCACCATGTCCTATTCACCCAGGTGCAAATCACACTTAGGGCCAGTGCTATCTTAATGCCAAGAATCCAAATCGACCTAACCATAACAACAACAACGGTGCACATGTGAATGATCACAACTTCAACAGCAACTTCAACAGCAACAATAGCAATCAATCAAGCAATTCATCTTCATATGGCAACAACTCACATGAGCCAGAACAGCATATGTGTGTGTGTTCATTAACGAACCAGAAGAAGCACTACCTCCAACAGAACCTTGGCCAGATCTCTTCCATGTAGATATGGATGCTGATGCCGAATACTACAATTCGAACCTTCAGAGATTCTCTATCATGGATTCCCGCAACAATCATGACAATGTTACTCCACGCAAGAGTGACAGTAACAATGACGAACGGTCTTGCTCCAATCACAGTCAGTGTCTGCAACTCCATCAATGGCACACCTGGAAAGTACTACCTGAAGACTCTCTTTGATTCTGGATCAACTGGCAATCTCATTGTTGAATCAGCCATCCCTGCTGAGGTCAAGAAGCACTCTCTTGCTCAACTGATCCAAATGCAAACAACCAATGGTAGAGCCACTTGTAATCAATATGTGATCTTAGAGAATACCATGTTTCTAGAGCTATCCTACTCCATGAAAGTACTGAAGATCAAGTGTTTTGTTGTCACTCAGAACATCAACTATCACCTCCTCATTGGCCAAAGAACAATGAGAGACCTTGGAATGAAGATGGACTTCAAAGCTTGTGCCATAGAATGATATGAAAAGACCATGTACTTCCATCCAAGGAACTACTTTGATAACAAATGAATGCTTCACAAGCTCATGTCAGCAGAGCCACACTCCTCTACTGCCAAAGCTACTCCAACCAAGCTGCTCAACAAGCATATGCTGATGGCATCTCCAAGTATGAGAAGGCAGACCTCCACAAGTTAGTATCTGAACAAGAACATCTCTCAAACCATAAGAAATCTTCCTTGCTGAAGATTCTCCTTGAAAATTAAGAACTTTTTGAAGGCCTGAATAACAAGGAATTATGCATTTTCCCTAATCAAGAGTCCAACATTGATCTCCAGCAAGATGCAAAGCCATATCATATCAGACAACCATATTCAATTCCACTCCACCAACAGGAAGCCATCAAGAAGGAAATAGACCAACAAGTCAAGCTTGGCATTCTTGAAAGATGATACGCAACTGAATGGGGAATACCAACCTTTGTAGCCCCCAAACAGGATGGGTCCTTGTAGGCTCATTAGTGACTTCATGAGAGCTCAACAAAGTAACCAAGAAACTCCACTATCCACTTCCAAAGATTCAAGACATCTTCCACAGAAGAAGGAGGGTTCAAATATGTCACCCTTATTGATGTAAGCATGCAGTTCCACACCTTCAAGCTTGATGAAACCTCCACTTGGCTCTGTGTCCTTGTCACTCTGTTTGACAAATTACAACTTCTTTGATTGCAATGGGCTTCCTCAACTCTCCAAGCTAGGCCCAAGGCTGTATGGAACAGGATGCTTCTCCATTTGAAAGACATTGTAGTATACATCAATGATATTGAAATCTTCTCTGTCACACCCTAGAATCTCACTGTAAATCTGTTTCTTCTGTCCTTGCCTTGCTCAAAGCCCACAACTTTGCAGTCAAACCCTTCAAATGCCATTGGTTCCAATCACAAGCACTATGGCTTGGCCACATCATCTCCCAAGATGGAATCAGACCAAATTCAAACAAGATTGATCCAATCTTGAAACTGACTTTTCCCTCAACAACAACCCAATTTTGATCCTTTGTTGGCATAATTAACTTCTATCAGAACTTCTATTCAAAACGCGCTAAAGTCGGTGCTCCTCTCACAGGACCTCTCCAGTAGATCCAAAGGAAAGCTCACTCCAGCTCTAGAGCTTATTGATGCCTTCAATAAAGCCAAGATCCTCATTGCAAAGGACATCTTGTTTGCCTTCCCTGATCCAAACAAACCCTTCCATGTCTATACCGATGCTTCAGACTACCAACTTGGTGCTGTTGTTATCCAAGAAGGAAGAATAATCCTCTGCTTCTCCCAAAAACTCAATGCTGCTTCATGGAAATACCTAACCGTTGACAAAGAGATGCTCTGTATTGTGGAAGTCCTCAAGGGATTTCAACTGATACTTTGGGGTGCAGAAATTGTAGTATGCACAGACCACATCAACTTAACTCGCCAAAACATCACAAGTCACCAAATTATGACTTGGAGAATGCTCCTTGGAGAATTCTCTCCAGTATTCAAGTATATCCAAGGCAAAGATAATGTGATTGCTGATGCTCTCTCAAGGCTCCCTATCCAGCAATGTTCCGTAGGAACAAAGGAATCACCGGCTCCAACTCCACCAGATTTGGAAATTGCAACTCCAACGGACGGCAAGACCAATCCAACCAGCACCCTTTCCCTTTTGGATTTATCCATCAACTGCCCAGAAAGCATTCCCGTATATCCCTAAGCCTTTGCTCAGCTTCCAGCCGACCAAGCTGTCAATGAAGATATCTGCACCAATCCAAGGCATACAACTGAGAATTTCAATGGTACCAACTTGCAAATTGTTGAGTCCACCAACAGTTGCAAGAAAAATTGTACTCCCTCCAAACCGAGTACAAGCCACTATCAAATATTACCACCACGTCATTGGCCATGCAGGCTCAGAAAGATTGTATTGAATCATCAACCAATTCATATACACACCAAACCTGAAAGACCAAATCAACACCTTCTGCAAATCTTGTGATGCCTGCTCAATGGTACAAGAACAGCCACCAAAGCCATGGACAACTTCCAACCAAAGAACACCAATAGGTTCCCTGGGACACCATTGAAATTGATGGAATCAGCCCCTGGAAGATCAAGATCCCCGGCCATGGAACACTTGCATTCAATGGATTCATCATCATAGAAACGTGCACCAATCTCCTGGAAATAATTTGAGTGCCACAAGTCAACCCAACTGGCCTCATGACAGTTCATGCCCTCAACAATGGCTGGCTCTCCGGATACCCAAAACTGGTGAATTTCATCTTTGATCAAGGAACCAGCTTTATGAGCAATGACTTTCAAATCCATCTTGAGAGTCTTGGAATCAAAACCAAGGTTTGCTCAGTTTGAAACCCACAATTGAACACATGTTTTGAACAATTGCATGGCACCATTAAGTCTGCAATGAGAATCGAGCTCAACACCAATCCACCATAGACCCTACAGGAAGCAATCAACATTCTTGTTGATAGTGTCTTTCTTGCTTCAGCTCAGTTTGCCGTTAGATCAACCATCAACAAGACCTTTGAAATGACACCAGGCTCCATTGTATTCCATTGTGACATGTTCCTTCCAATCCCTGTGATTATAGACCTCACCATGGTCAGAAACAAAAGACAAGCCCAAATATACAAGAAAGTGATGAAAGATAATATTCATAGGAAGCTTCATGATAACAGTGTTTGAGACCAAATTATGATGAAAAATGAAAAGCAAATTCCTGGAGATTCTGAAGCAAGAAGCAAAGGCCTGTACGCCTGACCGTATACTATCCAGCAAATTCATACAAATGGGACTGTTTCCTTTCTTTTAGAAAATTATGTTGTCCAACCTATGAATATTCGGAACCTCAAACCATATCACACCCATTAAAAATTTACTATCTATCAAATACTGGTTGCACGCTAGCACCAAAATTCTGTGCAACCAAGTGAGGCTTTTACAAGAAGAAAAAGAGTGTGGTATTCAGCCCTGTATGACTGAATTCCCATGATTCATAAAAATCTGGAAGCTGATGTCAGACAAAATGACATGCCAGCCAGCTCTTCAATATTGAAGTGCGGATGATATACATATCTTAATTCCTCTATGCTGTGCAAGCCATTGGATTTCAAGTTCAATGCCTTTGCAACTGTCTTAGCAAATAAATACAAGCTCAACACTCTTCAGAGTAGTTTACAGGGTTTGCTCACAATCTTAGTTTTAGTTCTATTTACAACCTCATACGTACTTACTACTAGTAGTTGTATTCCCACCTTCACTTAGAGGCATGCGACAATTTGCAAAACCACGACAGATCCAGATCGGGTCATACTGATAGTACGAGTTTAGAGGTTAATGCCACTCGGACACGTAGAAAGTGTACCAAAATGTACAGAGTATCATTAATCACTAAATCTTAACCTGTCCGCGTGGCATTCCTACAGCAAAAACAGTACCAAAATTAACCACAGAGGTGCGGAAACAGCAACGAAATTAAAAAACATATGAATTCTTACTACCTATGCTATAAAGTGCGCTTCGTTTCTCCCAAAGCGCTGGAGTAAATAAGCTACAAATACATCAATGAAGTGCCCAGAATGTGGGGGTTCATTTGCCTGTGCTACCAACTTTTTGGACATAACCAGTCTTTTTAAATCGAGTGGCATTCACCACTAAACTTGTATCAAACGGTACGAGTTCGAGTACTGGTAAGGCTGCGGATATGAAACGAAAACGAGAACGAGAACCAAAAAAACAAATTAGCCAATCAGAACTGTTAAATCCCCAAAATCTTGAACCTTAATAACTTTCAATTTTCGTTGAAAATCCTCATCAAAACCTTGTTTCATTTTTGTTGAGAATCAATACTCAACTAAAAACAGAACGCGGACAGATGAACAAAAAGAGCACCCGAATATTTAATCATCCAATCATATTCAAGCAAAAAATGAGACTATTGACGTTGAGTGATTCAGAATTTTTAGTATGAATCAAATGATGAATCACTGACTGAATTTGAATGAATTAAGTCTTGTTAACTTATTTTCAGTTTAGTTTTTAGTTCAACAGGTGTACGGGAAGTTTTTTAAGGTCAATGAAAACGAAAGTTCATTTTCAGTTTTGTTTCATGTATAGCCACAACCTAAGCTTAAGGTTGCACTCGAATCACTTTTCATTCTGGGCATTGGTTCGGGAAGAAATACCCATGATGATTGGCAATCCTGGGTTTTTGTGTTTTTTGTCAGTATCAGAGTACGGGGGAACTTTTAGGGATTAATGGTGTTCCATGCCAAAAATTAACGCGTGCGAGTGGGTTCTGGAGGGCCCTGTATCACCGGGCTGCGGCACTCCAAAAATTGGTGATACCTGGGGATTTTTGCATGGGATAACCTACAGTGGTGAAAAGTGTTGATTCCAAGTATCCAATGGCCATGACCAACACACTGTTGCGTTATGATCTCCTCTTTCAACCCATGTGCTTGGCTTGCAAGCTAAGCCATTGGGGACCAAGTTATCACTCTGTTAGTAATGGACTGCTTGATACTCTGATAGTAACTGAAAGATAAAACCGCGGGGATTTTTGGCATCTTTTTTACCATGCTGAGACTCATTTGATCAAAAAATCCAACTCAAAATTTCAATCGCGATTGCCAATTCCGTGCACCAAAATTGCTTACTTTCTGTTGGAAGAGCCTGTCATTGATATTATTGTTGGATAGACACTCATCTCTTAGACCATCAACGATATCAGTGACAAGCCTGCCAGCCCAAGAGGAGGGAAGGGATTTTGTTGAGGCTACTGAGGTTAGTAGCCGGCTGCTGTTGCTGCTGGCATTCTTTTTCCTCAGGTTGTACCATGGAAGCTGCAACAAACTCAGCAATGCGACCCTTCTACAGACAGGAACCAGAACTGGAATTGGAATCAGAATCAGAAAAATCAATGCCGTCAACAAAACCGATCCAAACCCCAGTGTTTTGTGCAGCCCAACTCCATGGGACATACTTCAAGTATGAAGACAGGAAGGAAAGAGATAGAGATAGTATCTTTCAGTTGGACCTATTCCAAGTAGCTTCAGTGAATTCTTCTCTTGGGACCAATGACAATGACAATGACAATGGCAATGATGACACCAACAACAGGGTGTGTGTGCAAAAGAGCCCTTAGCAATTGTGATGTGAAGAAAGAAGGAAAGGAGGAAAGACTTGCAATGAAAGCCTCCAAGAAACTCTTCCCCTCCCTCACCAAAATCATGGTGAAGAGAAGTAACAAACTTAACAAGGGGTACATCTGTTTGAAGTGGCACTTGGCCACCAAGGCACAAAGGGCTCAGGAAGTAGTGAAGCAAATTGATCCTGGATACGGATGGAAGATTAAAGCCGTGAGGGATCCAACAGCAAATCAACCCCCATCGCCCCCCGCCCCAGAGAAGATAGAGGGAGCAGACCTCCTCAATACACTTGATTGGCCAACTGCCTCAGATGCTACAACACAAAGTGCAAACTTTGACTGTGGATTCACCGGGCTACAACATGTCAAAAGAGGGGGGATTCACAGCATGTCACAAGGTTCCTCCCAAGTACAAGGATGACAACCACTTCAAACAGGATTGGTTTAGGGGATCTACATGCAGTTGATGACTAATCACTGTCCTGAATGGGTTGATGACATACCTACTTGTGCCATAAACTTTGCTTTGATGGAGTTCCCCATTTTTGCTAAGGGACACCAAAGACATGGAAGCATCTCCTGCAGGCCCTGATATCCAACTTGCTTGATCATTGGAAAGCCCAGGTAACATCAACAGCAAAGCCACTTCGGATAGCCAAAGCCACAAGAATCCTCATTTTGTAGGGAGCTTGTGTGTGGGGAAAAGCCCCCTATTTCAACAATCGGATGTGAAATTGCAATTGCAATCATCAAATGATATGTCTTGGACTAATCCCCCCTAACCCTGCAACAACAGACTGACATCAATCTGTGGAAGGAGCTGTGGTTACAGCAGAGAAGAAAAGAAAAGAAAAAAGGAACATAACTAAACCCCACTCACTGGTACACCAAGTCTTTCTGGGAACCAAGAAAATGCGATACACCGGATCGATTGCAAACGTGACACACCAGATTGAGTGCAAATGCGAGGTCTAATCTGGATCAATGTAATAATACGCAAGCTCCAATCCAGATCAATCTAATATGCCATTGATCAATCTAACGAAGGCAATCAATCTAAAAATATAATATAATCCAGATCCAGGTTTAAATGGTACCCATCTAATAGATCTAAACCAAATCAACCTACTATTCTAATGCAATACAACCTATTATAGTAATACACAATGCAGGTCTAATACAGTGCAATACAGTGGATGCGTAATACAGTGCAACACAGCAATAACTGATATCTTTCAAATTTAAACTGCAACAGTGCGACTAATCAAGTCTGCTGTCAAATCTGTCACACAGCTAAGACTGCCATCTGGCTGGTTGTCACTGAACAACAAGTGATTCATGTAGTCTGCATTTCACAGGTCTCTCACGTCCCAAGGTGACCAGTCCCTCTTACTTCTCTTCCTACTATCTGTTCTTTACTTTACATTGTCTTTCAACAAGCCAAAAAACCAGTGATAATGATAGTGTTAAAAACATATACTACCATCCTTCCCACTACACAAAGCACCATTGTACTTGCTTTCCCTACACTTAGAAGCGCACGTGATAACAGGGCTTTCCACAGGCATAATAGATCCTCACACTGTGCCACTTCGTCCGCTGGAATGAAGCAAGGTGTTTACCCATTTGGATGGTACTAAAACAGAATCTCCCAACTCCCTTTGATTCAAACACAGTTGCAATTGAAAGATAATTCAATACAAGACTGCTATTTGCAGTCTACCCGCATGCTCTTCTCCTGTCATGTCTGAACCGTTGGAGCTTTGACAACTGGGTATATTCATGAAGCAATTTATCGGACTGGGTAATGCTTGTTCTTAGGATCATATTGAACCATCTATTCTGCTAGCTGCTATCTAAAAGCCCCATACTCCATGGGCTTACTACAAACAAACCAATCATGCCCAGGGGCACCATCACATAGCTCCTTGTAAATGCCATACGCTGTAGCAGTGGCCATCACTTTTTCATGGATAACGGCAGAGTGGAAATACCTCTAGGACTTGTAACCAATATTAGCTCTGCCTGAAGATAGAGCTATCACCAATCTGATCAAGCTTCCCATAAGTCCTCACATAAAGCTTGTGCGGGTGATTCATCTCAAATGCCCAGAACCTTTTTTCATTGCCGCTTCCTCTTTCTTTCTTATGGGGGAAGAATCTGTTTGTTGCTAGGCTGTTGACAGAGCCAATATTACATGTACCAGTATAGTACTCTGAAAACTGCAATGAACTCTCCTGTAGGCTTTAGTTAACTTTCCAGCCACTGCTTTGGCAGGCACTTCTTTCACCAATGTGTGCTCGTGTCGCACCCCTCCTTAATAATTATGACCCCTCCTGATTCTGACATCAACTCCCCGATCGAAAATCCCCCTGGGGGGACGCCTGTTACGAATTACTTCTACTCCGTACGTAGTACGGAGCATTAGTCTACCATCGTACGAGTACTCGTACGGTACGGTACCGTGTGCGATAGAAACTCGAAAAAAATTTACTGTAATTCTCAAAATTTTATTACGAATACACACACGCTTGTCTTTTTGGACATATTTTTTCAGTTACCGTACCGGTAGATTTCGATCGAGTCCCGAAACCTAGAACCTTTAATTGCAAATTGTACACAATTGATCATCAATGACGACGGACTATCAAAGAGGTGATCACATGAACGGATACACCATTGAAATAGATGTGACTCTGATCAATAGTTCATTCCCTACAATATAAGTGAGCAATACAAGACAGGTACGGTTTGACTTCCCTACAGGCTATTCAACATTCCTATAAGGGAGATCCTTGAAACGAGCACCACAGTTCATCATCACTCAGACCAACAAGCTCGTCCGGAGTTGAGAATTTCCCTTCTGCGATCATCCCCGCGAGTGTCCCACGCTGACGTTTGCCGCTGATAGCAGCTGCAAGGTCGTGGATTTTGTTCCAGTATTTGTCTTTCCACCGGTCTTCCGAGTCCTCTTTGTGTTTAATTTTGCCATTCAACTTTCCTGTTGACCAATTATATATAGCTGTTTCGAGGTTCCGTGCTATGGCATTACGGTTTACACTCTTGCTCTCGGGAATATATAGTGTAGCTTGCTGTAAAAATTCAAAAGCGAACTCCCGGTTGCTGTTCGGGTAACCAGCATTCAAGACAGTTTCGATTGTCCAGAGTGGGCTCGTTTGGATCTTCTTCGATGACTGACACGATACTCCGGATGTTTCTTTCGACGAAGAAGTAACTTTGGCACCTGCACTTCCTAAAGCAGAAGACGAGCTCCCAGGACGCATCAAAGTTCCGAGAGAGAATGATTTCCTTTTTTCTGTCTTAACATTTGGTTGAGACTGTTTCTGCACAGGTGATGGAGGCCGGGATACCTTGACAGCGGGCTGAACCTGTTTCTGCGCAGGTGATGGAGGCCGTGACACCTTCGCAGTGGGTTGAACCTGTTTCTGCGCAGGTGATGGAGGTCGTGACACCTTCACATTCTGAGCAGGTGATGGCGGTCGTGATATCTCAGCATCGGAAGACGTGGTCCTTTTGATTTTTTGGGTTGACTTGGGAATGGTTGGCATCGGTGTATCCTGAGGAACCGTTTTCAAAATGGGAAGTTCTTTTGAACTTTGTCCGTCCTTATCTGATTCTGGCTGCGACGCCATCTCTTTTGCACGCTTTGTCTCTTCAACTATTGCTTTCGTTTTAGTTGATGGTTTGGCCTTGGCGTCGGGGGTAATGTACTTTTCACTCTCCTTGATTACTTTGAAATCTTGCGGTACCATGGCTTTCTTTTCCTGGTATATCGTCTGGAATTTTCTCTTAACTACCTTACGCTTGTCTTCATTGAAACCTTTCGACCGTTTCATTAGATCACCCATACCATATTCTTCCATAAATGGCGCCGTGAAGTTTTTCATTGCCATAAGAAGCTTGTCATAAATCTTTGAAAGACGCTTTACATCTTTGTTGTTTATTGCTTCCTCCCACCGATCAAGTAAAGGTCGATATTCACTTTCGCAGTCGCGAAATTTGCGTTGCTCTTTTTCGTGCAGTGTTTCCAGATTCAACTTAACCGTGGATTTTTTCTCCCCCTTCACAGCAGACTTTTCAATTTTAAGTTTCGCCTTCTGACTTTTCTTTTTTGGAGGTTCTTTCGACTTCGATGAACTCTCCTCGGTTTCCGACTTCTTTTTCGGTATTTTCGGTATTTTTTTCTTCATTACTTTTTCGTCTTCCGAGTCATCACCTTGGAAGCTATCGTCATCTGTATCCCCATGCGACGAAACGTCGCCCAATCCAGCGTATTCTTCGTCAGCAGTTGGTTTTTTATCTTTGTCTTCGGTGGTCCCCTTCTGCCTATCATCATCTATTTTCCCAGATTTTTTCTCCTTCTCACCCTCCTTTTCTTCAGCAGATTGACGCAAAGTCTTTGAATCCTTGTCACCAGTCTCGCTGCCCTTCTTTTTCTTCTTAGGTCTTGGAGCCTCTGATGATGCATCTGCTTTCTTCGTTCTCTTCTTCTGAAGTTTCTTGTTCTTGTTCGGTTTCAATTGTTCCCCATTTTCAACCATTTTTTCAGTTCCCATTTCTGTTGATGCTTCCTTGTCCTCCAGCGTTGATTTCTTTATTTTCTTTTTCTTGATCGTGCCCTTCGCAGAGTCGGATTTAATTTTTGATTTCCGTTTTGCTTTTGTCTTTTCCTTTCCCTGCGTGTCTTCCTTGTTTTTTTCTTCTTCCCCGGGATACACATGGTACTCCTCAAGAAAGTTGGGATCGACGTAACCAAACCGTTCGGACGGATCCTTTACTCGATCTGCCTCCATTTCGTCGAATCCGTGCATAAAATTGAGTTCTTTGCTATTCAACCGTTTACCGGAATTTTTCTTCTGCCGGATAGCAGTCAATTTCTTTTCCGTCTTCTTCATTCCCGCCTCATAGCTCAAAAGTTGAGAAGTCTTTTGGAAGGAGTATGCATTATTTAGTTCGTTGAACTGCCCATACCAATACGTGAGGTGCGTCATTTGTTCTTCTCTTCCGCTTTTTTGACACTGGATTTTGTTTCGTTGGTTGATTTCATTTCATTGATTATTTGATCAATCGTTCGCCCATAAGGTGTAATACATATCGGAGCATGGTAATATGTGCGTTCAAGTTACAGAGATTGGTTTGAGTACTTGTTTATCATATCATATCGTATTCTCACATGACATCATATCACATCATCACTCTCGTGCACGACCTTTTACACGGCGGCGCAGTGCTATACCGTAGCACACGATACTTACATTGTGAAACATGTGAATCCATTGATCTCTGAGCAGCCCTGGTTCGACCTTGAATGGATTCATGATGAGAACCGGACCGACAAATTTTCCAAAGGTAGAAAAGTAGATTTTCCCAAAGCGTGCTTTGACCTCCTCTGGAACACCCGACAAAATCTCGTCCCGCCGTCGTTCGAAAGCCCTTTTCTTTTTTTCGTTGATTTGCACCGGAACCGGAACGGTGTCGGTCTCGTCGGCGTGGTGATTATGGCTGTGGCCGTGGTCTTGGCCGTCATCGACCATATTGAATTTGATACTCACATGGGTGCCGACAACCCGATCGTCGCAAATCAGCTTGTTGTGCACAACGTCGTTTACTTCGTCGTTTACAACTTCGTCCTCGATCATTTCCAGATTGAACGACGCCGCATCCAAATCGATGGGATCGTGGTGCGCTTCGGCCGCCATGTTCGTTGATTATAATGAGTATTCTGTCGATCCACAACTCTCGTTCGTTGACCAAACGAGCTGTACGACTTTATCTAGCGTCAATCTTGTTCCGAACCGAGCTCGTTCGTTTCGGTTTTACCGGTGCTCCTAATTGGCAATCGTCGGTATTTCGGGAAGCAAATGTTTGGTCTGCGTTGAATACTGTATTGAGTATAGAGCGCTTCTTTTACTGCATCATCTCGATGAACAGAAAGTGAAGCCCGTTATTTAGACCCAGTGATCAGTGAGATATGAATATATCTGCGGAAGCCAACCTTAGTAGCAATGATGAGACCAACAAACACCAATTATTGAGATCTTGAGGAATACTTCGTAATACGGTATGAGTAATCGTTTTGATGAGTTGATCGGAGATGGAGGCAAGAGTTGGGGAGTTACCGGACGGTACGAATGATACGTTACGACATGCCCCTAATCTTACTCGTACGCAGAACGATGGTGTCCGGATCGCTCCGGGGCGTCGGGCGTGCATGCAATCACTGATCCATCCATCACTATCATTTTTTGGTTTGAGGGGGTACAGTACGAAACGTACGGTATCGCACGTCAAAACATGAATACCGTATTTTACTGCAATGAATGAACATCATTCTTGCAAGCTGCTTTTCGCGTTTTCCGTCGGGTCACCTAATGCCCGCGGATCCAACTAAGTAATCGACTAATACGATTACTAACTATATCGATTGTACGTAAGACGTACCGTACGAGTACAGGTACCGGTAAGAGCAATGGGTGATTCCCGAAATAGTCTGGGTAAGGACCCAGATTTTCGTATTTTGGGAATAAAAATCACCCTACCCAGATTTTGGCAGGCCAGTGTGCAACATCTCATTTTCGGAATAAGGGAGTCAGTCCTATGGACAATTTTAATGCCGAATTTGTTCTCTTGATACTGATTAAAAAATGTGGGTTTAATAGGATCAAATTTTTCAGCTTTCAGCAACTTCAGCTTTCAGCAACTTCAGCTTTCAGCGACTCAACTGATACTCAACCACGACAACATAAATAGTCATTCTTGATCCATTGACTATGTCACTTGAGTTGATTGTTTCCTTGTATCTTTTACAAGTTGATGGTGATGATGATGACAATGACACTGCAGAACAAAGGCATTGAAGAGATACTAGGAGAACACCAAGGATAGCCCTTCGGCGTCATTCTGAATCCCCCTTTCTTTATCTATTGCACTCAGGCAATCATAAATATATTCTTTTCAACTGCTGTGGTGTCAACCACAAGGTATTTCGCAATCTCCTAGACCTCTTTCAACCAGTATTTGATGTGTACACCTTCCACAAAAACACGGGGTGTATCCTGCAAGCAGAAGGTCAATATGAATGGAGTATGGAGTGGAAGAAAGCGTGAGGCAAACGTGACGCTACTGTCTTGGTTTTGAACATTAGGATCCGTTGCAAGATCTGTCTCAATGGTGTTTGGACTTCACCTCTTCTGTTGTGTACAAATGCTTGAAGTTCTCCAGAAAGGCTCTCAGAAGCATCCAAAGGCAATGGTTACAGCTCCAACTGAAGAAGAAGTGGAGGAATACATCAGCGCAATTGGTGCCAAATACTCCATACTGTAACAACATTGAGTCTGGGCCACTTAGTACTCTTTGAGTTGGTTGGTTCAGAGTTACTTTTACAACAGTTGGGTCAGTGACACTTATGTCAACAGTGTCTTTGTCTTTGCACTCGATAGGAAAATCCGTATTTGCAATTACTACTGCCCTGGTACCTGGCACGACAGCACAATTGTGGATCATCGTGTTTATGATAAAATAGAAGAATTGCTTGTCGAGTACCGTGCAATGGTTTGCGGCAGCTTTGCATTCAGGGTTTATACAGGCAGACTTCACTGCCTTATCCAGAGTCCGTTTAGTGATCCAGATTCAGCAGAGGCAATTCTGTTGAATCGGAAAGCAACAGCACTTTGACAGTTGTCAGAGTGGGGAATGTGGATGATCCAAGGGCAGTTTCCGTGATTGAAAGACAAGTTTCAATTTGAGACACTTGGAGATCAGAAGGTCATGATGAACTTGGTGATTCTTCTGTACAATTACAAAACTAGTACCGTTGGCCACAACCAGATCCTGAATGTTTTTATGCATCAAACAGATGGATACTTTTCTTATGCCAACAAGCCAATGGAAGATGCCACCAGCATGATTGAGTAGCTGCACATTGAGCTGTTGAGCTGTTGAGCCAAAGTGTAGATTGTCAATTCCTTCAGACTTAAGGTTCAATTTGGAAGTTGGACTTAAGGTTTCATTTGGAAGTTTTGCTTTTGACTTTCTGATATCACTTTTGGGTGGTTTCGTAGATTATCAAATGGATCGATTTTGAACTTGGATCAATTTGGACTTGGATGCCGGATCCATCTGAGTAGATTGTTGCTTGGACTTGGAGAGGATCAATCGATTGATTCAAACTTAGAGGATCAAATTGATTGATTTGGACTTAGACTTAGATTCATGATCAATCGATTCAGACTTAGAAGATTGGATTGATCAATTCAGACTTGGACTTAGATTCACCATGATCAATTGGACTTAGACTTAGATTCACCATGGTCAATTGAATTAGATTGTAAAGTTGTTATTTGGACATAGCTTTCACTGTAGATTTGGACATAGCTTTTGCTGTTGCTAAATTTTGGAATTATGAGCTTAATGCTGAGCTTGGAGCTTTTGCATTTATCAATCTAGAGTAGTTTTGTTTTTGGTGTTCTGGTTTGTAAAAACCGTACGACTCCTTAAGAGGGGCTCAACACAGTGATGGTTGAACTAAATCCCATTCAGTTCTTTGACACTTGGATGTGGGAGTAAAATTACATCTATTTGTTTCAATACATGGACGTGAGAATTGCTGGGAATTGTTGGCGGGTGCATGTGCTTGCATACTTGGATGTGGGAATGCATTTTGATTCTGATTGATTTGAGACTCTCATGTACCAACTTCACAATTTTGCATAAGTTCTTTTGGTTTAGTAATTCATTATTTGTTTTCTTTGCAACTTGCAAAGCTCACAATTTGTTTTCTTGCAAAACCAAAAGCAATGTGTTAACTCCCAATCTACTTATCTTTGTGTTAACTTTGAATCTACTTATCTTCAAATTATCTAAGTTCTTTGCTACTCTTCTAAATCTAAAATTGACAATCATTGTTGACAATGGTGATGAAGCTGAAATTCAAAGTTGACAATCCGTGCTGGGTGGAGGTGGATATTGACCCAAGTCCGGCCATATCCAATTCAAATTGTCTTAAGCCTGGTGTCGTCACTTGATCCATGTCAAAGTCCAACCATCCAAGTTAAAGCCCATCTCTTTGGTAGACCCCAATAAATTATATCACTTGAGGTGGGTGGAGTCTTCCCTTGAAATCAAAGTTGACCTGAATGCACCACAGCCTGTTGCAATTAGAGTGGAACCACTGTAAGTGGAATCATTGGCTCCAGGGGGCTCTTCTGCTGAAGAATTGGGAAGTTGTTGGTTTACAAATAAGGTGGCAACATCAATCATGGTGGACTTCAAGGATTCCGAGATGGCCTGTCGTTCTTCCCTCTTGAGCACGGATTGCTCTCTCCTTTGTTCCCTCTCAAGCTCGTAATTCTCTCTCAAGAAAGTGAGGATCTCCTAGCCATTGAGTTTGGTACTCTTGTATTGTCTCTTGGTAGTGGCGGTAGAGGAAGAAGAGGATCGTGAGCGTGTAAGCACGGGTACTGGTGCGGGTACTACTAGTGGTATGTGTGCAAATGCATTCAAGTTTCCGTTTGCAATCCTGGAAATCTCGTTTTTGTTTTTGTTGGGGATTGCTTGGGATGGCCGAGTTGGTTGAGAAGGCTGGTGTAGTGCATTTGGGTCCTGGATTTGGAGGAAAAATACACACTAATTTGCAATTAGAAATTAGAAAATCAGACATTTTTGGGGGATTTATCCATGAATATTGTTCCTGTTATGGATAAGATCATGAATCATGAAAGAAACAGAAGTGAGTTATCTTTGATAGTTTGTTTGGTGACTGACAGAGTGAAAAAATTCCATTAAATACAGGGGGGGGTTGCACCTACAGTTACGTGTTAACCTATAATACACTGTAACTCGATAAATCTGGAGTTAGAAGATGCTTAACACATCAGTGGAAAGCTTAAGGCAGTATGAATCTATCCAACCGTCGCAAAAACAGAAAATTGACTTTTTCATTTTTAGGGTTGTCTTGAACCCAGATGTGGGACGTTTCTATGTTACCATGCTTAAATATATTATCATACCATATAAGCATAGTATCTATCCACATAAAAGGACAGTTCTATCAAATATTTTCCCCTGAACAAAAATTCACACCCTTCTTTTCCATTACAACAACTCCCTCCCTGCCCCGCAGGGCCTTGAATACTTCTACGGGTTTATGCTCGCACCGGCATTATACCGGTACTGGTACCGCTACCTCTTACCGGTAAGTATCGTGACGAGTATCTTACCCTCGAAAATGCCAAAAAATAAATAACAGTACTCGTACCGTATCGTACGTACCGGTACTACCGGTATGAGTTCGAGTAAGATTACTGTATGGAATTCACTTCATTACCAGGTACCGATACTCGTGCGAGGACGTACTCTTGTTACAGTATTGCTCATTTATGTTGAGAGTGTTCCTGTTCCAAACTTGAATGAATCGATTGTTCCAAAGCGACCAAAGCGACGCACTTCAAGTATCCACTGCCTTGCCTCGTCATTTCTATTCACCATCCCATTGCACTAGCAGGGAGTGTTAGCTGCCGCAGGTCTTTTGTCCCGACTTCTTGCTCGCCGATGATGAACAGTCTGAAATGAAGACAACTGCCATCAAAAGCAGAACTACAATTGAATTTGGTGAATCCAGCGACAATGACAATGATAATGATAACGATAACGATACGGAGGCAGACGGAGACGACACTCCCATAGATGCATCGACAAGCACTTGGACGATCCCCCTGCCACCAACACGCTCTCCTGCCCATCGGCACCATTCACGGCGACTGAAACCGTTGTCGAATATCAACACGTCAACTCCCTTGTTGCGTCCGGTGCGTCGTCCAAGGCAACACGATCATCGCAACCGCCATCAACATCAACACTCGTTGGATCATCGCCACGACAATGGCCACGAAGATCTGCTTCCCACGAGCCGACTATTCGGGGAGTCCCACTTTCTGTCCCCGACGACAGCAGCAAACACCACGGGGACATCCAAATCCTCGAGACCGGAAGGCTGGGCGGGTTGGTTGTTCGGATTCATGTACGAAGATGACTACAACGAATCGTTTGATTTCGACGACGAGGACGATGATGGCGCGGGGTTTGGGACGAGCGCGTGGAACTCCCTGAACGTGGCTATCTTTGCGAGTTATACGCTCACGACGGCAGCCACGGCCCTTCCCGTTTTGCTGATTCCTACCATCGGTCAGGATTTTCTGGACGACGAAAACGAAAAATCGGCGTTTTCTTCTCGTGCGGCATCGTCTGCCGTCCTGGGAATCGCTTGCGGGAAATTTCTGAACGGACAGGTGGGAGATTTCTTTGGCGCCAGGAGAACTTCTTCCTTGTATTCCATGTTCCTGGCACTGGCGCTTCTCGGTCTTGCCTTGTCGCGGAGCGCCGCTTCCGCGACTACGGCATGCTTTTACGTGGAATTTTTCCAGAGCGTGCAGTGGCCGTGCATCATTGTGGTCCTGGGCACGCACTACAGCCCACCCCACCACACCGCCCAGTACGAAAGCGGCATCTTTCTTTCCAGTATTGCATCGCGATTCGGGGCTCTCCTCGGAATCCCGTTCTTTTCGATGCTGTTGCGTCGATCCAATTGGCGTCTGGTGTGTCTCATCGGGGCTTGGATCGCATCCATCGGATCTTCCGTCACGTATCTGTACGTCAACGATTCGCCCATTCGGGTCAACGAGCCACAAAACCCGCTGCATCCAAACCTGTTGCAACAAATAGCCGTGCTGGATCCGGTCAAGAAACCAAAGCGATGCTTGGTGGTTTCCGCCAAGGTCTTGCATTCGTTTATCGCGAACAATGTCCTTCCATCCTTCCGGCACGTGCTCACGAGTGGCACGTTCTGGGTCGTGGCTCTTGCCCACACGGGATCCTCCATGGTCCGGAGCTCCGAACGGATTCTCGGAACCTATTTTTACGACACGTCCTTTGGATATCTGTCCAAAACCAGAGCGGGTGGTCTCGCCATCTATTTGTCGCTCGGAGCCATCCTGGGACTCGGAATCGCCGGCAATCTGTTTTCTCAGCGAAAAGAACGGCAGCGAAAATGGCTCGTCTCCCGGCTCTACATTGTCACGATCGTCGCCTGTTATTCCCTGGCGATACTGGCCGTTCCGCGGCTGCGGTATTTCATCGATTCCCCGGAGCTCGTGCTGTTCTTCCAGGTGGTCTCGTCCCTGCTCATGGGTTTTGGGATCTCGGCCATGTACTCGCTCATTCCCGGTCTGGTCGGATCGGCGTTCGGGCGGCACCGGGGCTCGTACATTGCGTACACGGACGGGGTTGCCTTTGGGATTTCCTCCGTCGTGTGGAGAATCGTGGCGAGCGCGGTGGCCAACGGCAACCCGGAGGGCGGTGGGTGGGCCTACGGCTGGGCCGCCGTGGCGCTGTTGGTCGTCCTGTGCGCTATTCTGATGGTGGAATTCATGGAACACTATTTCTCGCGGCTCCCCGGTCGACACAACGGGACCTATGAAACCATTATATTTGCCTGATTATTGTTATTTTGTGGACACGAAGCCAACCAAAAGCGGAGGAACCAGAGTTCCGGCTCGTCACGGAAAGTCGTTTTGGCTGTGTTGTAAGCGGTTATATAGAAATAGATAAGGATACAGTATACTGTACTAATAATATTATAAAATATACAATCAGAATAGACCAGGAATGAATATCTCTGATAACTTGTATCGTCTTGTATATTGAGCGGGGTTTACATTTATCTCAGTGTTTCGGTGTGCGTGTGTTGAACTCTAATTTGGAACAAGAAGAAATTGTGTCGAGAAATCGCCCGAATCCATCGCGGTTCGTTGCGTTGCGTTGCGTTGCGTTGTATTACGTTGCGTTGTATTACACCGTGAACGATTCGCCACATCCGCATTCGCCCTTGGAATTGGGGTTCTTAAAGGTAAATTCACTAGAGAGTTCGGTCTCTTCCCAGTCCATCACGGTTCCTACCACGTTGAAAAGTGCCATGGGCTCGACGAAAATTTTGACTCCGTGCGCCTGCATTTCCATGTCCTTTTTCGGCTTTTCAAAGGCATAATTGAGGGTGTAGGACAGTCCGTTGCACCCTCTCCGTTTGACTCCCAATCGAATCCCGATGGCCCCCTTTGCGTTTTCTCCTTGCAGGATGGCTTTTATCCGTTCCGCACCTCGTTCCGTCTGAACCAAACCGAAAAATCCGCGGCGTGCATCGCATCGGACGATCGAAATTGTCGAAGTGTTGGTTGTGTTGTTATCGCGTCCCGTCAACGATAGTGCAAATTGTCGTCATAATTATCGATTGGTTGGGTCCGTACCGCATTCAAATCATTGAGGCCCAACAGAGTGGCAAGGTTGCAAGAAATTGAGTCGCAGGAATTGTAATTATTTGAAACGGTGCCAGCACTCCTTTGCAGCCTTTGGACGATTGTTGGCGAAAACGGAATCAATCATTGTGGACAAACAGCACCGTACGAGTACTTACCAGAATAATCGGATTCTTGGTTTCCAGTGTTCGTCTCCTTTGGGGGTGCTCTTCTTCCGCCACGGCACTGGACAGGCTTCGGAATTGGCTGCTGCGACCGGGCCCAGCGGGAGTAGTCGTAGTTGTAGTTGTAGTCGTAGCTGCCCTCTCGAAGATGCTTCGCGACGCCCACGCATCGGTCGGCGACGCCACCGTCGCTGCCGTTCGAGTTCGCTGCGATGGATGTCGTTGGTCGGGCGCGGAATGGTCCTGGCCTCTGGTGTAGTACGGCGGTGTGTATCCTGCGATTATTATTCGTCACGGATTCGCGTGCCGGACGGGCAAGGGTCGAAGCCCGGGTCCGAGCAGCTGCCACGGCAAACCCGCGATGGGCAACCACGAAGGAAGGAGACAGAGACTGCATTGCGTTCGAACTGTTGTCTGTCTGCGGAAGACTTACTCGTCAAGTGTATTGCTACAGGTATTGCTGTGGAAGTGTGTCTGTAGTTCGATGAATACTTGTATGTCGAACACTGCTATTCGGTTGACTTTGTGTTGGACAAGACTCGATAATAATTGTGCGTTCGTCCACTTCCACTTCACTGGGTCCTGGTGTTGTGCGTTTGGAAATCCTCGACGTTGCTTTCATCGATCGATGTCTTTTTCCATGTAACCAACCATCTCATTCTCCTTCTGTCGTTTACGAATGGCGCGTAAGATTACTGTACGGTACGGTACTTGTACGTAGAATGCCGTTCCGGTACGTTCAAGGACTGTCCCGGTACGTACTTGTACCCGGTACGTACGGTACGATGGAGAGAGGAGTTTCAATGCAAGAAAAGTGCACGATTTGAAGGAAGAAATGAAACTTGCCTCCTGCCGTAGTTACGAACGACCAAACTTAATCCCGAATAACTCGTGAACAATACCAGAATTCGTGAAATACGGTACGAAGATAAGAACAGCGAAACTAAGAAATGAGGAAAAAGAACAATCCGTGTGCGCGTGACAGTGACCGACGGATTGGGCAGTAGTAAAAACGTCGTGACGCGAGCGCCATTGCCACGAGGACACAGGTGTACAAGTACTCGTACGAGTACAAGGTAACGTACGATATGGTGGTGAACGAATGAATGCCCGTCGCTCAGCTCATCGTTTCACCGAATGCGTCTTTAAAAAGGACTGCCTGATCGTAAGATCAAGACCGACCTACATACAGGTACTAGTAAAGGGTACTACTCGTACGTTACTCATGGGAGCACTGCTCGTACAAATGACGGGGTAGGAGCTTGTGTACCTGGTACCAGTAATACCGGTAGTTTACCGTTTGAGGGGCTAATTTACAGGTTTGTTGCACTGCTACTTATTAGGATTAGTACTGGGGACGGTACGTACGTAAGCACTACGAGTTCTGTACACAGTCATGTGTATGGCATCGTGCGGTACCGATACGGTAGAACACGAACATTTTTGCGAAAACTTATCGAGCCAGTCGGCTTTTCGTCCGTACCGTAAGATTACAGGGCCCAGGGTCCATCGTCCACAGAAGAAGACCCGAACCAAAATTTTCACTCCCTATCAACACACAAACACACACAGAGACACAGAGACACAGAGACACACACACACACAACAAAACCGTTCTCGAGATCAGATGGACTGCTAGCTGCTAGTCTTGCCTCTCGAGACGAAAGAACATCTGCCAAGTCTTGCTTCTCGAGACAAAAGAACTTTGCTACGGTAGTTGTACCGGTACAATACATCGCAACTCGTATCGAACAACTAATTACCAGGACCCGTGCTATTTTCGAAAAGCGTAACATAACTAGACAAGCTGTCCGGACCGTCTCTCTGCTGCCGTTTACTGTTTTCGCTTTGTTCGATTGCCGCTCCGTACACGTAAGATTACCGGTACCGTACTAGAATTAAATCGAACCGAATTTACGAAAAAGTCGCCGGGAATAGGTCAGGTACCGTAGCCAACATGTCGTTGTTAGACGCGGAAGGCGTGATGAACGGGGACATCTGGTCCAATGGTGCGTTCAACTTTGAATCTCCCCTGAAAGACTTGTTGGACTCGGGAAACTACACGCTGGAACAAATACTGGCCGAAGACGAGCTCCTGCAAGAACTGCGGGGGCTGAATCCGCAGCTGATCGACTTTTTCTCTACGGAAGAGACCGTTGCCGGATTGCTGCAATACATCATTCTCGCTCCAAAGAAGAAAGCCAACGCCAACGCCAACGCCAACACCAAACCGGTGGAGAACGGCAACGCCAGCGCAAGCGTTGATCCGAATGCGGGTGTGGTTGCCGACGAGAACGTTGCACGAAACGAAGAAACTACAACACCGAAAGACGATACCGATACGAGCGAAGCCACAAACGGAGAAGAAGATGCCAGTGGCACAACACAACACGACGCGACGGACTCGAATCCAAACGAAAACGAAGCGGAAAGTGAGGCTTCAACGGCGACCACATCGAATAATAATAATAATAATACTTCTAATAATGAACCGGGAAAATGGTTGCAAGGAGAAGATATTCAGGGCGAAGACGCCAACCAAACACGACAACAACAAAAAACACAACAACAACAAGAGGACGACGTTTACGTTCGTTTCCCCTACATGGCATGCGAGGTGATTTGTTGCGAGCTCAAGGGTGTTATTAACATAATAGTGGATGGGTTTGTTCCGTTAACGGACACCAGTTACGACGATGACGAAGGAGAAGGGGAGCAAAAAGTGAATAAAGAGAGTAAATCGTCGTCAATGCCAACGGCATCCACGTTGTTGAGTGACGACTGCCAAGGGGAGATCCATGCTCGACCTTTTCTTCTCTATTCTTTACGAGTCCGAGTATGGAGAGATCGATGATTATCGTGCGGGGTACTTTGAAAAGGTATTGTCTGTTCTGTTGAGAACAAGACCGAGCGACATTGCCGAATATCTTAATGATGGTGGAGGAAAGGGCAACACGACCCTGATGTCGGCGATGTTCAAACACTTGTATTCTCATTCACTGATGCAGATAGCCCAGCGGTTGTTGCTACCCCAACCTCCCTTGCCGCCGAAACCGGAGGACAACAACGACGAAAGCAAAGACGACGTGAACGAATGCGAAGACCTCTTCAATGATCCTTTGGAGGGAACGGATACGGATACGTTCGAACAATTTCGTTGCAATTGGTCGGAATCCGAATCAGCACTTCGTATCATCGTGGGTTGCCTCACCGATGACGATAGCAGCGACAAGAACAACAGCCAAACGAGAACCTCATCGACGACAGAACTTATCGAAGAAGATGAGAACGACGACCAAGAAGATCGAAAACTCAACTTGTATCGCAATTCGTCAGAAGTTCTCATTACCATCATTCAGAACTCTCCTTTGACTTCGCGCACGATGTGCATACTGACGACAGATCCGGTGTTGGATACCTTGATTCACGCTGCGACACACATCGAAGAAGGGTCGGAATTCAGTCGACACGACAGCCGGCAAACTTGTGCGATGGGTGTGATAGAGAGTCTGGTTCTACAGCTTGGTGGATACGGCTCGGTCGGAACAATACTGCACAATGAAGACCAAGATGCTCTTGAAAATGCGTTGGAAGAAATATTAATCGGCGATGACAAGGCCACAACGGAAGAAACGACGGGGGAAGGCGAAACGCCGAGTGCTACTTCTGACCACCACCAGCCTCTTTCTTCAACGAAAACTAACGAAAAATTTGCCACTCCGGCAACACTGGTACGGCACTTGCCGAGTTTTTTGTTGTCTTTGAACAACTTACTGCTTTACCCCGGAGCTGAAAATTGGGTGTCACCAATGCAATTTTCGAGGACCAAACCACAACAAATTCTTGGGTCGTCGAGGCTTCGTATTGTCCGTCTTCTTGAATCGCTTGTACTTCTTGGCAATCAGAATATTGATTCGATTCTCTGCGAGTCAAGCTGCTTAGAGACATGCTTGGATTTGTTCTGGAAGTTTCAGTGGTGCTCGATGCTCCATCAGTCCGTGGCAAACCTTTTGGTACACGTATTTGAAGGTCAAAACGCAAGATCTGAGCTTCAATCGTACTTTATTGTGAGATGCAATTTGCTTGGACGCCTCATGTATTCATTCTGGGATGAGCAAGCCGAAGGGGGGACTTCGTCGTTTGCCACTGAATCGAATACAGAACTATCGGAAAGCGTCATGGGGCAAAAGGATAGTGATAGTGAGAATTCGCCGACTGTGTCTTCTGTCCTAAGCGAAAAAGGGAACAGTGTTACGGATGATGTCCTACCCGTATCCGACGACGATGTTGATGCAGCGATGGAACAAGAGCAAGATGCTGTTTCCTTTCCTGGATTAGAACCATCGTTAAGCAATGACGAAGTTCAGACGAGAGACAGCTCCACTGGGGATCAGAACGATGTGAAAGAACCTTCTCTTAGACTTGGTTACATGGGTCATGTTATTATAATATGCCAAGCATTGGTCCAAGCGTACACAGAAGGTAATGATGCTGCGGAAGACACTGATGATGTATCCGAAGAAATGGTTGTTAAACGTGACCAAATTTCAGCCACTAACGAAATGGACGAGTCAGATACAGAAGACTGCACGTCGGCTGGCGATGAATCACCGTCGGAATCACTGATGCTGACGCGACTCGTCAAGAAACATCCTCTCGGCAAAATATGGCAAGATTTCGTTTTGACCAAACTAGCTGCTGAAACTAATCTCCAAACAACTCCCCTCGGCGGGTTTCAATCTTCGACTCTTGGAACAGATCCGCTTCATATGCATCGTCCTGGGCTCGAAGAAGACGATGGTGGGTATGATGATGACGATGGAGAAGCGCCCGCGCTCCCTCACAGAGACCACATTGATATGGACGACAATGATTTGGAAGTTGCAGCTAACATGATGGCGGGATTCAATCTTGGTCAAGGTGCTGGGAATAATGGTGATAACCTAGCACAATCGAATGTTCTTCGAAGTGGGTATATATTTGATGACCCTCTGGGTAGTGGGAGGTTTGCAGATTTCGAGGATGACGACGATGACGATGATGATCACGATGATGGCGATAGTAGCAGCGACGAAGAACCCGAAATATCGGACAACACAAGAACTTCGGCGGAGGATGGCGCCTCAAGCGAACACGAGGCACCCGTTTTAGACCTTTTTGCTGGGAATTTTGATGCGTTTGCCGAAGCAGAATCAGTAGATCCGCCATTCTCGGATTTTGCGAACTTTGATGATGCTGCATTTGCCGATACACAGAATGTTGATGATGGTCCCGAGAAAGAAGAGAAAAACAACTTTGACAGCATATTTGGGGATGTTAAAAGTCGCGATATTCTATTGGATGAATTCGACGAATCGCCCCGGAATGGACTATTTGATGAACCGGCTACCGTTGATAGAGAAGTAACTGCTGAGAAAACAGAAGCTGTTTGAATAATATAAATAACTGTGCTTGATGTTTGATGAAATAAATTATACATTTATTATACTTGTACGTGTACGTATTTATGATACCCTTATTGAATACATAACGTTTTCGTGATGCATGTTCATGAATGATAAGATTGAGTGACTGCGATTGAATAATGATACGTGCCTGGTGCTCCCGGTAGCTCCAACAGTCTGTTTGATTTATTCGTCGATGTCATCGAAAAAGCTTTCGATTTCGGGATAGACGGTCTCGAAGGATGCGTCTTGCAGGCTCACCCGATGATATATTTCGGAACCTACCACCAGAAGTATCAGGCACACCAGGTTCAGGCTGTCGATGGCGGCCCCATAGTTAAAGTCCGGGATGTGCAAATCGTACATGTACAGAGAGATGACGGAAAGAATGATTCCGGCGCTGACCCCGCGATACATCACCTTTGTAGCTGCGATTGGAGGAGCAATAGTCCAACAAACAGACCAGTTTTCGTTAAGTAAGTGAGTGAGTGAGTGAGTGAGAGAACCATGGGAGACGAGACGACGATTGTAAACCTTCGTACACGAAATCCGGAAGTCTCGAGCCTCTGCTCAGCCCCTGGATGCATCGGATCGAATACAATACAATACAATGCAATGCAATACCAAGTACTCACCTCCACCATTGACAATCTTGTCGACCGCCACCACCACACAAATCACCGAAACGGAATAGAGCGCGACCAGCGACAACAGGTGACCGCACGATGCCTCGTCGTAAAATCCGCTCTTGGCTTCCTCGTCGTCCAGCACCCAGAAGAAGCATTGGAAACCCTCGGCAACATTCTTGCTGAACTCGGAGGAAGGGTAGAGGTCCGTCCAGTCGCCCGAGGCCGCAAATCCCAGCAATACGTACACCAGCGGCGACAGTATCGAGGCAAACGCCAGCTGAAAGAGCGACACGACGAAATTCAGGTAGTCGTGCTGCACGGGTTGCTTGTACTGGTGAAAGATGTACTCCTTGTAGAGCTGCGATGCCGCGGCCGGCACGCAGCTCGAGACGAACAGGATCGTGTTGAAGGCGGTTTGCGTCGGGATCTCCGTGGGTGATGCATACGCGTACCGGAAAAAATCCTCGTCGACCAGTGTGTATATGGAGGGAAAGAGCGCCAGCAAGACCGCCAGGGAAATGAGGATCGACCCCGAGATGTGCTCGATCGACAGGCCTCCCCATCCGGGAAGGGGCTGCCCCACGTTGTTGTTGTTGCAGCTGCTGCGTTCCGAGGTGGTGGTGGTGGTGGTGGTTATGTTTGGCGGCTCGGCAGGAATCCCCTCACCGGTCTCGTGATTCTGACCGTGATCACCGGGTCGTTGTTGTCCCCTTCCGCACCAGGTTTTGAAATAGCCATCCGGATGCACAAACTGGGACATCAACGCCGTGAGGGGTATCGTGAACTGGATGAGGATGACGATCAGGGTGGGCGCGACGTGGTAACCGGTCAGAAAGACGAGCAGCATCTGAATCGTGTCGATGAGTGCCATCAATCCGACGTCGACAACGGGAATGCCCAGGGGTAGCATTGCAAAGTCCCTCCGGGAGATCGCCGAGAGGAGCATGCCGAGTCCCGCCAAAACAGCGTGGGCGAACACCACCATTTGCACCGCCAGCAACCGAAAGGGACCCGATTGGTCCACCAGCAGCTTGTACGAGACGCGTTCCGTCGTGTAGGCACTGGCAAGGACGACGAACCAAAAGATGATCACGTATTTTTTTCTCCGGCCGACCGAACGGGAACCGGAAAAACGTCCCCCCTGGCCGCCGATGGGGGCCGGGGAATCCCACACGTTTTCCACGTTGACCACAAACGTGAAGCATCCCTTGGTGAGTTTCCAGACGCGGATCACGAGGTTTCTGCCACGCCGCTTCATGCGTTCCGTGAGAGAGGTAGATTCTCGTTCGCTTTCCCACTCGTCATCGGTTGTTTCCGATAGGTATTCGTCGTCGTCGTCGTCGTCATCATCGTCGTCATCATCGTATTCCGCGTCCACTTCGAGGTCGCTGCTGTCCCGACTCACACTGGCGATGGCTCCGTACTGGTGATCCGTGGGTGGTTGGATCAAAGCGGAACGCTCGGTGGTAGCAGCAGTGGTAGCAGTGATAGCAGCAGTAGCAGTGGTATTCTTTGCGACATTGTTTGCTTCCTCCTGTTGTTGGAGCCGGCTGTATCGCTCCTGCTGCTCCTTTTCGTGGTGCTCCGCCTCGTCTAGCGCTTGCCGCAACATGGTTTGTTCGCACGAAGCAACGGTTAGTCGAAGTGGTAGGTATAGGTGTAGGTGTAGGTGTCCTCAGGTACTCGTACGGTATCCTCACTCCCAAGTGATGGATTGATTCTGTTCCTGGTCGGATGGAATAACAGTCGGATCCCTCCTCGTCGACCATCGAACGGAAACCAAACCCCCAAATAACGAATGCGGAATGCGGAATGCGGAATGCGGAATGCGGAATACTACGCGTAGGATATATTATTCGATACGATTCGAAGCGATGCGATATGTGCAATAAGCAACAGGCAATGAGTATGTAATCCAAGTTCTCTACCAGTTCCATACGGTACAGTACCGGGAAACTTGAGTAGACAAAACGGTCTGATCGCAGTCGCAGTTGTGTTCGCCGAAACGAACCAGAAATCTATTATTTAGGGGCCAGAGCCTCAAAATAGGTTTCTAAAATTTGTATCAGCCTCGGCCCCTGTCAAAAATTTGGCTATTATTGCTACTGGACCTTGTTATCGGGTATTTTCTATTTACTTTCATTTGAATGAGCCTCGTGATCGGTTTGAGGAGCCTCGTGATAGGTTCCTCTCCTATGTAAACGTAACTGTCTTTAATTGATTGTTATATCTAGTATATTCAATTCCATACGCCAATACTTTACTATATTCCCCGTATCTTTGGCGGTCATTTATCTTCCTAAAAAATAACGCTCCTATCGTCATTCATCCATTTATTTTCGTTATCTTGTTTTCCTTTATCCCCCAAAATATTTACCGACACTCAATGTACACCCGATACTTCATGACAACGAACACTTACACTTACGATCGCTTTCATTACCTCCTCTACTTTGTGTTTCAGAGCTTCTGCCTTTACCCCAACCTTCCCCTTTCTATCCATTTGGCCATGTCTTCTTCGAAACACAATGGCTCCAGTATGTGCTTCCTTATTATATTTGCCGTTCATTATTGATTACATTTACACTTTCTCCGATCTTGCCCGCCCACATACGATACCCTCATTTTCTCCTAAACCTCCTTCTCTGCACAGTTTGGCTGTTTGTTGACAAAAAGCGTTTACGCCATTCAGTTTCAGAATCTTTTATATTCTCTGACACCACTCCAAAGCATCACCCTCCTTCTCACTTTTTGTCACCGGTTCTTCTGGAAATGTCTACACCATAGTTGCTTCTAGCAAAACTATTATCTGTTCCTGTTCTGATATCCATCCAGTATGCAAACACATATTGTTTTCACTTACCGCACTAAAAATCCCTGTTTCTACAGGCCTGCAAACAATATCCCTGCCACTTCTTAAACTCCGTTTAAGTTCCTATGAGTCATCGCTTGACTATTACACTATTAATCTTTGCCTTGTCCTTATGCGGCAACGTTGCGTACACTGTCAACAATCAACGCTTCATTCTCGTCTGATTATCTGTAACATTTGTTACTCTGTTTCTCATCATTCTCACAAATACCATGACTTCGATACATGTCCTCAATGTAAATCAAAATGGTTAGCATATGTTTCTGAGTCTGTCGGTCAATATCGCAATTTTTCTTCCATCCTTAGTAGAAATGGATTTCTGCCCACCCATTATCTACCTCAACCTCAACAAACTATTGACACAAACGATAAGCCTCAATCCTCTGTCTCCTCCTCTAACAATATTCCCGTTGCAGTATCTAGCTCCAACATGCACATTATTCCCCCCTCACCTTCCACATCGACTTCCTGTAACTACTGTCTTTCAGACATTATCTGAGAAGAACTGTATCTATTTTGTTTTGTTTCATGTATCATGTATCATATTGAAATTATAATTCATTACTTTACTGTTTCTGACAATCATTGTCTATCTTATATGGAATATACGACAGAAGTCATATTATTATCCATTATTCTATTTCTTTGTTTTCATTTAATCTCCGGTTGATTACCCAAATGCACTTATTAAATTATGACACACAGCATGACTCATCTTATCTATAACAGGAACAATATTCATTGACTAATCACAACAAATATCTGATTTTCTAATTTCTAATTGCAAATTAGTGTGTATTTTTCCTCCAAATCCAGTACCTAAAATGCACTAGTATTAGGTTTTGACAAACAAGCCATCACACATAACTCACTTCTGTTTCTTTCATGATTTATCTTGTCCATAATGGGAACAATATTCATGGACTAATCACCAAAAATATCTGATTTTTTAATTTTTAATTGCAAATTAGTGTGTATTTTTCCTCCATATCACTGCCCCAAATGCACTCATTAGATGATGACACACCAAGTATCACAAATAATTCACTTCTGTTTCTTTCATGATTCATCTTATCCATAATAGGAACAATATTCATGACTAATCACATAAAACATCTGATTTTCTAATTTCTAATTGCAAATTAGTGTGTATTTTCCCTCCAAATCCAGTACCCAAATGCAATCATTAGGTGGTGACACACATTCGCTATGAGAATTCAGTATAAAAAATTAAGGACTAGAATTCTGTCCTCATTGATAGTTCTGCCTTCATAGCTTAGATGGTGAGAAGGGGTCTCCTCAGTGACCAAGGTCCTGGGTCTGCTACCCACTCTGGACGACATACATCCTGGAACAAATTCAGGATTGTGATGTCGCGTGATACGCGTATGCGTCAGTGATCCTCGTGCGAGACGCGTCTCACTGATCTTTGGGTCGTTTGTACACATAGAGTGTGGATTTTTTTCTATTCACTCACACTGTGCGAAGTGTTATTTTCTTTTTTTGTTGCGGGCAAAAAAATACTCTTTCCATTCATAATCTTACCCAACTTATTTTGAGCAGAGTTGCTTTACCGTACTTGTACAATAAGCACTCCGTCCAAGAACGCGGAATCCCACCGAAGTGACATTGAGCATTAGGCCGGCTGATTCAGGCTCAAAATATTTTAGTGCGAAGTAAGTGCATTGTACTGCAGGACAATAGAGAGCATCGGAGGAGTGATTAGTTGCTGGAAAGATATTGTTCAGATTAGCTACCCAAACATAGACATCTTGAAAGCACAAAATCTGCATCCATTGCTTATCTATATCAACAGGAACAAGATCCAGTTTTTCGTTACATAGGAAGTAAGATTTCTTCAAATCTACAGCAGTAGCAGGAGCAACAACAATTTCTTCCCTGGTGCGTCGATTCGGCAACAACGAATCATTGGTAAACGGTACATATAATCGGTAAACAGCAACAAGGAATCTGCCGCTGACGTGCAGAACGGATCAGAACAACGGATCGGAACAACTAACGTCCAAACAACAATTGTCGGAACATCAAATTGAAGGCAACACCAAATCAAAGATAACAACAAGGGCAACAACACAGCAACAACGCGGAATTGAAGGCAACAACAAAAGGAAGCAAATAGTGTAGGTTGGTAGCACGTAGATAATATTATTCTATTGTTATTATTTACTCTACTACATCAATAGATACTCACCCATTTTGTTCGTCGGCAACAATGTCTGAACCGGTCGACACGGCAACAGCGAGAGCAACCTGCCACAGCTAGAGCAACGGCAATCGTTAGCACCACGGATTCGTCCACAGCAACAGCAAGAGTAATCCGACACAGTGAGATCTGCGCTCATCCTCCACCAACAACGTTGATTTGTCTCATCATCCAACAACAACAGGAATTGATCTACAACCAACAACAATAACAACGGAAATTTGCCTCTTCCATCCAGCAGAATCAACATTGATTCGTTAACTGCAACAGAATAGAACACCGTACGACAGCAACAGAACTGCAATAACGGCAACGAATTGCCGTCAAAAACGAATTGTAGGCAACAACACCAACACCAACAATAACAACGGAAATTTGTCTCTTCCATCCAGCAGAAACAACGGCAATTCGCTAACCGCAACAGTCAGTGTCGGTCTGAAGAATAACAGTGGCTTCAGAATTCTTGAAGGCAAATGCCTGCATCCAGGTTGAGTGAGTGCATGATTTTTGATTGGGTAAAGATTTGAGCATGTATTCAAAACACGCATTTTGAGATCGCTGTAGCATCTTTTTAACCTGCCTCAGTTTGGAAGTTGAAGTGAGACCAGATACTAGAAACCAAGAATACATAATTTTTTTGGGAAGTGTCATCGGGAGATGGGCTATTCATCATACATTCGGACATAAATTGCTGGAATGGAGGGAAATGAGTTAAATAAATTTGTTCCTTTATCAAGGGTAACATCTGATGGAGACGACAATGTTGATCGAAAGTTGGGAAAAGAGTTTTGTCTAACCACCAAAAAGTAGAATCCGAATTGGTCTGGTTCTTCCGAGTCTAGAAAGGTGCATCATGACTTAAACAGACGACTCTGATCTCAAGATTGCAACACAGGCACTTAAAAGAACGATTGCTACGGTGGGAGCGGTAGTTTGTTCTATGAAAGGTGGTGATCTTAAATCCCCACCAATTGAAGCAGTGTGCTCCGAGAGAGTCAAGCAAATTGTCTGTGGAGGAGGAAAAAACAGAAGGCCGATTGCAGAATTGCTGTAATGACATGGGCGACCATGACTTAACGGGTTTATGGTCAGAAGTGGACAAATTGATCATCGGAAACTTTGCTCATTGCAAAAAAGAATACGCCGGGAAATAAAATGAATAATAACCAATGAACGATGAATGATGAAATAAGTACAACAAAGTAAAGAAAAAACAATCCGATCCCAAGGATGAAAGGGGGGGGGGGGTGAGAAATATAGACTGAGAAAAATTACCGACTGAAACTAAGATTTGACCAAAAATAATGATAGCGATAAAACGTTACAAGAATAAAATACATGGGTGGGACAAATATAAGCCTGAAAAAATGACGGAAAGGATTGCGTACGAAGGTAGGCAAGGGAACCTATCATCAGGCTCAAAGGTGCAGATACTAAATTTTTAAACCGACACTGAGGTCCAACAGAACATAAACAGCAGGATAAACACGCGCAGTCAGACCCAGTAGCAATAATAGCCAAATTTTTGACAGGGGCCGAGGCTGATACAAATTTTAGAAACCTATTTTGAGGCTCTTGCCCATTATTTAGCAGATCCCAAATCTTCTAAAAACCGCCCTGGAAGTTGTAACAATAATCCTCGTGACTGACCAGAACGAATCCTGATGGAGTCATGAGAGAGAACAAGGGCCAGACTTCAAGGTCACAATGACTTGAGGGACATCATTCTCCTGATGACGTATGCCACCTTGAAGTCATGATGTCAAGGTATCATGTCCATCGGATTACATTTACATTAATTTCTATTTTTACAACGTTCTAATTTCGTACCGATAGTGGACACACTGTAATCACACTAAGACTAATCATCGCGGAAAAAGCAGATGAACACTCAGTTTCAACCATGTATTCAATACAAGAGGACCTTCGACGTCACCAAAGACCATGACAACCACAAGCTAGTAGTGGATTATGCTAGAAACACGAATTGATCAGCCGGGAAGAAAAATATCAGAAGAGTTCAGAACTTGGTGGAGATGGAAGAAGTGTTATATAGTACGTACGACTTGTTTGTGGACACATGCGATGACTTAGGAATGCCGGCAAACATATGGCACACCCAATGGGGCCAATGCCTATCGCGAGGACCCATGAAGAGATGGAATGAAACCCTAGTCGATAGACCTATTGAACATATCAAGGAAGGATTCAAGACGACCGTCCGGGCATACTTTGAAGTCATTACACCGGACCCAGATGCAAAAGGAACCATGATAGCAGCGTTCAAACATCAGCATATGGCAAAGCCCATGGAGGTCTCTGAACACGCTCATTTCAGCAGGATTGATACTATTCTTGACTACATCGACATGCTACCCGGAGATGATGATAGTGACCTTACCGGACAACAACACAAGAGGATGTTCTTCAAGACCCATCCTAGATCTTGGCAGGATGCATACATTGATACGGCAGTCAATTTCAGAGAGGGTTTTGATACTACAAATTTAAGACTACATGAGTAGGAAGAAGGATAGCGCCGACAAAACAAGGAAGCAAGAGAAGAAAAATGAGCAACAGGGATCCGGACGAGGAGCCAGAAGAGGAAGAGGATCCGGAAGAGGAATTGGTGGTGGAAAATGTAGGAATCATCCACAAGGAAACCACGCATGGGACCAATGCTATCTCAACCCGAAGAATCATACATCCTATTCACAATATGTTGGGTCCGACAACAACAGTACCTAGTCAGGAAGCAATGCGAGCGCCGGATTTGGTAACAGCCAGTTTGGAGGACGAGGAACCAGTTTGGAGGACAAGGAAGATTCGGAGGCCAAGGAAGATTCAGGGGCCGAGGAGCAGGAGGAAGATCCAGCAACAAGAGCAATCACAACTGGGAACAACAGAGCCATCAAGGAGGCGATGCCTTCTCCAATATAACGGCGAGCAACGCCAGTTACTATACATTCCAACCAAAACCAAAATCAATATGAATGACTAGAAATGCACGCGAATGCGATATCAGGGCCAAGGGGCACTGGAATAGGATCAGGGCCATGGGCCACTGTGAATCAGTGAGAGGCCAAAATACAAAAAGGGCAAGATGCCATAGGAACTAAGGGGCCGAGGGCCACCAAAGATAACACAGTAGATCCTAGGGCTGCTGCTGCGAATGACGCAACATCAACTGTGCTGCTGAAAATCAAAGAAATACAGGGAGTAACAGCAGATAGACCGTACGTGGCGCTGCTTGATTCCGGAAGCACAAAAACAATGATAAACGAACAATCCATGCCGTTTGGAGTACAAGCAAAGCATGTGGGATACAAAAGAATAACAACAACGACCAACGGGACGTTTGACACCTTGTATGAAGTAAGGCTGGAAGAGCTGCAACTGCCTGAATTTGTGAATGGCAGAAGAATTAGTGAAATCTTTGCATCTATATTCGACTCGCCAAAGTGTCGTTATCATATTATATTGGGTCGAGATATCCTTTCAATGGCCAGCATGGTGATGTTGTTTGACACATACACTATCATATGGATATACGTGACAATACACATGAAGGAACCATTAAAAATGACCAAGGTGTTGGCAGACGAAGCAGGCAATGCAGAGCTATTCACCAAGAATGGAGAAGAGATATTGAAAAGAAGCTATCAACAGGTCACAGTAGAAGAAGTGGCGTGGAAACAAGATCACATGACCGAGACAGAGAAACGGCAGTTTCAAGCAATGCTGAAAAAGCACAAGGTAGTGTTCAATGGGGAGCTTGGATGCTACCCACATTGAGAAATACACATAGAATTGAAAGGGAATGTCAAACCAATCCACCTGAAACCATATCCAATAGCATACCAAAAAGAGGAAATCTTCAGAAAGGAGCTCGCCAGTCTAATTGCCAATGGACTATTGGAACCATGTGGGCCATCAGACTGGGCATTCCGAACACTTATAATCCCAAAGAAGGATAATAGAGTTTGATGGGTGTCAGGTTTTAGAGAACTCAACAATGTGATCAAGCAAGAGGAAACCCTTTCCACTGCCGCGAATACAGGATATAATGAACAGACGAGGAAAGTACAACTATTTCACGAAGATCAACCTATCCATGCAATACTACTGCATTCGATTGGACAAGGCCAGCCAGAAGCTGTGCACAATCACAACACCATATGGACTGTTCAGATACAAAAGGGTACCCATGGGAGTGAAAATCAGTGGAGATGTAGCACAGCATATCATGACAGAGATGCTTGAGGGCCTGGATTGCACCTGCTACTATATTGACGACGTGGGGATATGGACAAACCACTCCTTCGCACATCATCTACAACTACTAGACGGCATACTGGGCAGATTTGCGTCCAATGGAATGAAATACAATTCCCTCAAGTGCAGTTGGCTAGTGAAAGAAGCAGACTTCCTTGGGCATTGGATGACCCCAGAGGGAATCAAGCCTTGGAAGAAAAAGATAGACGTGGTGCTTTGGTCGGGACCAGCACAAAACATCACACACATTCCGAGCCCTCATTGGGGCAGTCAACTACTACAAATCCTTCTGGCCAAAAAGAGCTCATGTATTGGCACCACTCACTGAAATGACAGGAGCCAAAAAGTTCATTGAAGAGATGAAAGCCATGCTAGCGGCAGATGCCATGAATGTTTATCCAGATTACACAAAGCCCTTTCACATCTACTACACCGATTCCTTGGATTATCAGCTGGGGGCCGTCATCATCCAAGAAGGCAGGGTAATAGCATATTTCAGCAGAAAACTATCCAAAGCACAGCAAAACTACACGAATCACGGAAAAAGAGCTCCTCACAATCATCCTCACACTCACAGAATACAGAAAGATTCTCTTGGGAGGAATACTACACGTTTACACAGACCATAAGAATCTCATCTTCAAAACATTCTCCATGCAATGCATGCTCAGATGGAAGCTCTTCATGTCTGAATTTGATATCAATCATACTCATATTGAAGGCAAAAGGAATGTCCTTGCCAATTGTTTCTTGAGGCTGCCACATATGGAGCCACCCTCTGTGGGGGATAGCCGACAAGGCAAGGACACACTAGTAGATTTCCACACAATTCAAGTACCAAAGGATGACATTGTCATAGGAGACAAAACCTTTACCAACATTGACGAAAACAACGAGTGGATTGAATGTCTTCTAAACCTACCACCACTACAGGAGATGCCCAATCCTATCACCATCACTAACATACAGAAACCACCAGAATAACAATATCCACCTCCGCACAGCTCATCAGGAAGACCCAGCCAAATTCCCAATCACAGTCATCAACAGACAGCAAATCATAACAAGAGTGGAACCTAACAATCACAACTAGAAAACAGTCATACCAGCTTCACTCGTTCAGCAGGTGATTCATTGGTACCATGTGGTACTGGGCCACTGCAAAATCCAGTGCCTATAGGACACTATCTCAGCCAGATTCTACTCGCCCAACCTGCAACAATTATGCAAGCAATAGGCATGCCCAGAAAATTGTCATCAATACAAAGAAGGAGGTAGAGGATATGGCCTATTACCACCCAGGACAGCAGCAGCTGCACCTTGGGACAAAGTGTGTGTGGACTTCATATGACCCTGGAAGATCCAAGCCGGAGATCGACAGTATGAATTCAAAGCACTTACAACAATTGATCCAGTCACCAATCTAGCTAAAATTATCAAAATCAACAAAAAATCCAGTGAACATGTGGCCACCCAATTTGCAAACTGCTGGCTAGCAAGATACCCCAGACCAAATCAATGCATACACGATAATGGAGGCGAATTCATAGGACGCGAGTTCCAGATATTGTTGACCTAGCATGGAATCAAACCAGTACCAACAACAGTAAGAAATCCACAATCCAATGCAATATGCGAAAGATTACACTGCACCATGGGAGACATACTGCAAGTTACCATGAGAACAACACATGCAAACAATGAGCAGGAGGCTGAGCACATAGTGGACAACGCGTTGGCAAGCTGCATGCATGCAACCCGTTACGCAGTCAACCATACCATGCAAACCTCGCCAGGCGCATTATCATTTGGCAGAGACATGATGATAGATTTACCCTTGATAGCCAATCTAGACACAATACGAAACAAACGACAACAGCTCATTGGCCAGAATCTAGTAAGGACCAATGAAGGCAGAATAAATCACAACTATCAAATAGGCGACTGAATCATGGTCAAAACATACGACCCGACGAAGCTACAAGAAAGATTCCATGGACCATATCCAATCATCCAAGTATTCACCAATGGAATGGTTAAAGTACAGCGGTCGGAAGCAGTCCAAGAAATATATAGCATCCTGAAAGATTGCACCTTACCGGGGACCAAATCAACAGCAGCAATGATCATGATTGTACGGTCAATCACTGTGGGGAATAATGTAACAACAATCCTTGTGACTGACTGGAGCGAATCCTGATGTCATGAGAGAGAACAAGGGCCAGACTTCAAGGTCACAATGACTTGAGGGGACATCATTCTCCTGATGACGTATGCCACCTTGAAGTCATGATATCAAGGTATCATGTCCATCGGATTACATTTACATTTCATCATGCATTTTACTTAATCATAATTTCTATTTTTACAATGTTCTAATTTTCGTATCAATAGTTGATACAGAAGTTGCGAAAACAAGGGATGCTGGCGGATGAACAACGGACACAAGGACTCCAAACCAACACAACACAACACAACACAAACCAACACAAAACATCACAAAACATCACAAAACATCACAATACATCACAATACATCACAATACAATACAAGAAAACAACACAGCACAACACAACACAACACAACACAAAACAAAACAAAACAAAACAAAACAAAACAAAACAAAAAGTCTGATTGCTGGGTGACATGTATGCTCAGCAAGGCTGACAAAGAACTCCCAGGGGGGGAGTCTAGCTGCCATATGATCCTCCTCCAACAATCTGGCACCAAATAACAGCAAGAAGGACACCACCCATAGTGCATGAACTTCTCACTCTGCCAGGATTTTCTTGGAGCATTTCTGTCTGATGTGTAAGAGTTTTGTGACTAATAACTTCCTTTTGGATTGATTCAATTTTGCTGTTGGTAATGATATATTCTTGACTATTGAATAGATCAATTAAAAATGTTCTTCTGACAGGAGTGACAAGTGGAACTTGTGAGAGGAAAGGCAGAGATGTACACTGTTTGGGGTTGTTTTTACTTTTAGCCTCATTGATTCTAGCCACAGAAGGTTTGCTCCGTAAAGCTCTTTGTTCTGGTCTCTTGTCTTGTCTTTTATGTATGGCTTGCTGTTACACCAAAAAGGGTGAATGGTGCTGGTTGTATTTTTCTTGATTTTTCTGGAATACTTGGTAACTGGTAAGTTGTGTACTGCATTGGACTAGTTTGAATTGTTGTGGGGTAATATGAAGGAAAGATGGCTAATCATATTTTTCCACTTTGGGTCTGGTTTAGGGTCAGTTGCACTTGGCTCTCTGAGAGCACTGGATTGCTGGTCCAGATAGGGGAAGGAGAGTAATTGGTACAATTTCTATATGGTGAAGGGTTGGTGCTGTAATTTGAAGTTGGGACTACCAGCAGTACACATAGATAGTTTCTAAGAATGATAACACAAAACAAAAAATATTTTGAAGAGCCCTTTAGGTTAGTAAATGTCGATGTATTCAATACAAAATGAGAGCCTTTAGATCCCAGGAGCAGAAGAAATTTGGATGATTATTTTTACAGTTCAGTTGAAAGTTTCTTGAACATTTTTCCTTTTAATGTTCCACCAGCTTCTGGTATTGCCAATACTCAGAAGAAAATAAAAAGTTTTGCAAAATAAGCATTCTGATTGCAAAGCAAATAATTTGTCGTGTGAATTTTTTTGCCTGTAAAGGAAATCAAACAAATCTGAATCTTTTCTGGATAGGTCAATGTGATTGTTATTATTATTGTTTTTTGTGGTTGTCTCTTGGTTGTAAATACCTTTCAGGAGGCAGGAGGATTGCAAAAACTTCCATAGTAACAATTTATTTTCACAATGACTTGAGTTTAAGCCTTGAGGATGCTATTGTTTTCCAAAAAAAAGTGGTCAATATTTGAATAGTTGGAAAGGATTGGTTTTGTCCGTCAGCATGTCAACCAAACTTCATGTAGCAATTGCCAAGAGAAAGGATATGCTTGAATTAGACTCTTTTGTTTCTACTTCACATGCTTTTTAAATATATCCATGTAGAATCTTCCCCCCTGCTACTAGTATGGTAGCAAGAACCATCTAATTGTCAAAAGATTTTGACAAATTTTACCCCAATGAACTGTAGATGATGTAACCTGGTTAAAGTCTTTAGATTTTTGCTGGTGCTTGATGATAAATGGATTAATGGACTTCACAGTTTTGTTGTTCAGAGATTCACTGTTTTCACAGAGACAGTTCAATGCACCAACATTTCAAGCCCTGTTATGAACAATGTTCATTGATGCATATTTCTTCAACCTCTGATTAGAAACTTTATTTACATCTATATCCAGTTTCATTGCCTACAACTTCAATTGCACCAAAGCGGGAGCTCTTCCTCCTGATGCATGGTGCAAAAAATTGTGCAGGCTGATTCAGTATTGCCATCAATCATGATAATGAAAGTTTTAAATAGTTTTGTAGCTATCAAGAGGGGATATTATTCAAAAAACCTAAAAGTGTCCCATGATGGTGCATAACAATAGTTGAAGTGGATGGAAAGTTCAGTCTGATCAAAGTTCTTGAAATTTCCATGGAACAAATCTTTAGTCATAGATAGATACATGTGTGGCTATCTCTATCTTCCGACAAAGAAAGACATATGCAACTGAAATAGCCTGCTGATACCTCTGGCGAGGAACAAATTTCTTTGGGCCAGAAGTCACTGCTAGTGAAAAATCTGTTTTCAGTGTCTTCCTCTCGCTGAAGTGGATCATTCATCTGCAAACAACGGCACCCTTGTTGTTGTTGCTCTTCACTCTCATGGCACAGCGTGACATGACTTTCTTACCAGTCTGAACGAATACCAAGACTTACGCCATGTCATCATCCTTTCTCCTCTATTTAGGTAGCACATCGGTATCAAGTAGAAATATTCCACAGATCACAATTTTTAAGCTGTTTTCACTCCAACCACATCATGCTAAAATTGTCTTTTATTTTACTAGCTACATGTGTGTACCCTTGGCATCGAAACCACATTATCAAAATTCAGGCTCGTCTGGAACTTCGGGGGCATCTCCAGTTACGGAAGAAATCACTACGTCCTCGGTCACAAACTTACTGTATGCCGAAGTGAAAACATTTTCGTCCTCTGGGTGCTGGTCGGTGTAAAAATACATCCAGATGATCATGGCAAGTGCAAGGCCTTGGATGACCCCTGAAAAAATTAGTTTGCTGCCATAAGAATCTTTATCGGCGCCAAGAAAGGTTTGGCAGTACAGTATCGGTACAAATGCGATGAAATTTAACCCGAACATGATATTCGCCCCACCGCGATTTGGAGTTTCGTTCCCAATCCAAATGCCGAAGAATACCGCCAGCACAAACCGTAACCAAATGACGCAGTCCACCAACTCTGGAAATGTTTCCATCGTCGGCTTTGAGTTGGGCGAAAGAAACTTTGTGAAGATTTCCTTCGCCTTGTCCGCACTACTCGAATCGTGTGACATCTTGAATATTTCGCTGCTGATATTTATATGCTGCCGTCTTCCGCTCGATACTAAGGGGATCCGAGAACTATGTATGCCTGCGCTTCAATCTTCGCGTTTCTTGCTTTCAGTTCATCAAAAATAAATAATGTAAGATGTCACGCAAACACCAAGTAAAGCGAAGTGCAGCTGTATGTAATTCTTGGTTTTACTGTGTCCGAGATCGCGCTCCAAGATTATCTTCCAACATGAAAACCAAACTAGATTCGGTTCGCATTGTCGAGCTACATTAGAGTTAAGGTCAAAATTCAATTACTCCGTATTTAAAAAAATCATTTTTTTCGAAAACTGAGTGTTTTACTCGTACGGGTAGCTCTGAATTTGGGTAATCCTATGGGATACCCCCGGTGCCGTCTCGGGAGTGCAAGTAGTATGCCAACTTCAGAGTGCATGTCCTCTGAGCTCACACATGATGCCTACACTATTATACACTATCCTGCTGACTACGGCAAGAAAGTTAGGCATGGGGGATTGACGAAGCTCTAGGTGTACAGTGTGCGCTTGCGGGCTGAAGTGTAGTAGTCACGTGTGGTCAGGGTTGACCCGGACCCTAAAGGGAGAAGTAGATTAGGGTTAGGGTTCAAATGGGTACAGAGAAGGCCTCACCACTCCGAGGTGGGTACTAGCCTTCCTTGGCAGGTGAATGTGCATAAGGCAGGCGAGATCACGTATCGGATCCGCCGCCAGCAGCACTCCGAAGGTACATACTGCCTGAAAAAAAATCTGGGCAAATGCTGTTTAGTGTTTACGGGGAAGGTCTAACGGAAAGGACAGAGTTGGGGACACAGGGAAAGGCAAGGAAAAGTAGATGGGCAGCCTCTGTGTTGGGTGGTGGGTGTATCAGGGTGCTGGGCTGGGGCCTGGGCGGTGGGAAGGTTGTTAATCGATGTCGGGGTCGAAAGTTGGGTCGAAGTGGTACATATAAGCAACGCTGGTACCAATGTTCCAACCGCAGTAGCCGGTAATGATGGTAGCTGGGGTACAGGTGCATGTGATACAAGGTGTGAGGGGGAAGAGGTAATTTGTGTGGCGGGGACACAGAGTCGGCAAGGGTGTTGGTCATGCCTTTGATATAGTCCACGGCGCAACCAAGAGGCGAGTCTTTCCAGAAGGAAGCCAAAAGGAGAATGACATTGCAGCCAAGGAGTGGACCGGGTCAAAGCCTTCATCCAACAGGCAATGGTGACTGTATGATTGCACAATGTGTGGAGGGTAGGGAAGGGCAGGTATGCAGCAGAATCTTGGCTGTGCCAGAGTTGTCCAATGATAAAGCAGAGGAGGACGCCAAGAAACTCAAGGGTGTTGATGTGGACATAGGGCGGGTTAGCGTGCTGGAAACTTGTTGGTCCAAGTGTAGAGTGCTGAAGAATAGGGAAGGAAGCAGAAAATCTGTAGGGATGGGAGGCATGCTCCGATTCCACTCTGCGAGGCATCAGAGGTGTTGTGGTTGAACGTAAAGTCATGCGAGACAAGGTGACCAATTGGGGTAGATCACACACTTCCAGATGTGAGATAGTTGACAAGGACCTTGAGAGGGTGCTGGGCAGCAAAGGGGATAGACACAGTGGTGCGGTGGGGCCAGACAAAAGCTTCCTGGTCTTGGATGCGGGGCCATGTGAAGTGGGCCTGTATGTTGGCAGGGAGGGACCCATAGTGTGGGGGTAATGGACAGGTCTTGACGTGGCGCTTGGCTAAGTGGTAGGCAGCAGAGATGCTATTGCGTAGGATGTTGCAGAATACAGGGATGTGACAAAGTCCCCATGGATAGTGTTGGAAAGCATCAACGAGGAGGAAAAGGAGTGTTGCAAGGCCGCTGATGGTTGCCATCTTGCGTGGGAGCAGGCAAGCCTCTTTGTGGACATAGAAGAGGATTGTGGTGTGACGGCGGGGCAAGAAACAAACGGTCATGGACCAAGAGTTGACGGATGACACCAACCAGGAGCGGTTCTTTGGTGTACACCAGATCAAGTTTGTCTTGGGACAAGATCTGTTCTTGGCAGGGGTGGTCCAGGCCAAACACATCCTGCAGGGACATGACGCTGGCGGTGGAGGTCAGTTAGATTGTGGAGATGAGGAGGTTGGCAGTGAATAGATTGTCTACCTGCATCGGCATAGCCGGGGGGATACGGATGCGAAGGATACCCTGGATGATGTTGTCACCATTCTCAAAGACCCCGCGTTTGATGGATTCCAAATGGGCCTGGAAATCGGTGTGCTGGTTGAAGGGGGGATTTTGGGACTGAGCTGCATATCGCCAACATAAGAAGACCCCACACAAAGTGTTGCGGCGGGTTTGTGGCACCAACTGTATCGGGCCATTTGGGTGCGGGCCTTGACAACTGGGTCCCGATTGGTGGAGCAGAAACAGCCGCAAAATGATTGGCCCATAGCAAAGCCAAGGTATCCGCATGCCTGATATGCATGCATCAGGAGAATTTCCGGGTTGAGTTTGCATAGCAGGCTTTAGGCATTGCAGACGTCATTGTCCATGGTGAGGATAGCATAGTGAGGAAAGGAAATGCGGAGGTTACAGACGTGGGTAAGGAAGTGCAAGGAAGGAGCCACATAACATGTCAGAGGCAGATTTTGCCTCAAAAGAAAATACTAGGGTGGGGCTTACCATGTATGTTGTGGAGGATGCTGCTGACTGATGGGTGTAAAGTAGAGCCAAAGGTTGTCAGTTCTGACGGGGTAAGGTCTACTGGAGTGGAGATGTACGGGAGGGAGGCCAGATTGGTGGGGACATGCTTAAGAGTCAGGCTGTCAGGGGGGGGGGGGGGGGGGGTTGTCGCGGGGCAAAGTGGAGTGGGGAACTTGGTTCCTGGGTACAGTGTGACGGGTTCGCAGGACAGAATGCGGGGTGTATGCGCTGATGGAGGAACGGGACAGGAGAGCTATTGTGGAAAGGCGGGAGTGTGTGATATGTGCTGACCGTGATGCCAGGGCTGCTTTGGGCAATGGAGCTGCAGAGAGGCAACATGTAGAAGAGATCTGGAGAGGCGAGGGGTACGGCACGGCACGGGGGGCAACAAGTATATTGGTGGGCAAATTAAAGTAATGGGATGGGGCTAAATGTGTTATGGTGTGTGACTAACCTTGTGTGGGGCAGGCACCGCTGGAGTTGTAGAAGTCAACAGCCGGGTTGGTGTTTACATAAGCCATGCCAATTTTTTTGCCGGTGGCAGGACAGTTGGGCCCAGGTAGTGGCATGGAAAAACTTGCACTGTGTGTTGGAGCGTGTGCAAAAGGAGACAATAAAACAGTGGTTGAGGCACATTCTGGCTTTATTGGGACATAAGGGGTCATCAAGGCAAGGGCGTTTAGGCGCCACCTTTGAGGACAAAGAAGCCTTGTTGGTGGGCGTGACCGTGGGATGAGTGGCGGGAATGGGTGGAGCCCCATGGAATTGTGTTGTAGGGCGCTGAAGGTTGTGCGGGTGGGTGGCTCGGGAGGAACATCAGTTGCTGGCTGATGGCGGAGCTGGCGCTTGGAGTTGAGATCATCACTTTGGGTGGTGAGTGCCTTGTGGCAGGCAGCCATCTTGAGGAGGGCGGTCCTGTGGTGTGACCACCAAAGGAAGGAGCTGGGGGCGGATGTAACAGAATAGAAGGTGATTGCCATAGGCAGCCTGCTCAAACAATTGAATTAGGTTTGGGAAGGCGGAGTTAGCCAGTTGGAACCGCTTGGGTGAGAAGGCCGCATTGAGCTCAGCATGGTGTAGAAGTTAGGGGTCGCATACTAGGACAACAAAGGGAAGAATTGCCTTTTGAAGAATGCAAAGGAGGCAGTGGCGGATGTACAGGTGGAGAGGGGAAGACTGTTTGATCCATAGTTGGACCCTGGGGGAATGGAAGAGCTTCAGGAGCAAGAGGAGTCCATTATACACAAGGCTGCGCTCCGCATTTTGTGAGAGTGCAAGAGGAAAAGGAGGAAGTTGTGGCTGGGGATGAGCTCATTGGAATTTGCCATCTGCGACATGTCGACAAAGAGTGTGGTTGCAGAGTGGCGTGTCCGGCATATGGCTTGGTCAATGTGTAAGGCCTCGGCCTCATACGAGCAGGCAGAATGTGTGTGTTGGTGGAATTCATAGTTGCTGTGGGGGATGCAGAGGAAGTTGAAGATCAAGAGCCTTGAATCAAGGATGTCAGAGCCGTGTTTGAGGGGGTGTGCATCACCACAAAGTGGGTTACAACGCAGAGGAGCCTCCGGTTGAACTGGCCACGGTTGATGTTGACAAAGGGCAGTTCATTATTTGTGCTGCACTGGTTGGCGATACATTGGATCTTATCATTGAATGCAGCTGTCTGGCCAAAGACGGGTTTGTCAAGGAAAAGTTTCTTGGAAGCAGACAAGAGTGTAGTGGGGTGTATGGTGTATTTCACAGTGACGTCATCTGAATGCACACGAGCAAGGAGGATCCTCCAACTCCATGCGCTGCGGCTGGATTCATCATGTGCATACGAGTTGGGTGCTGGTTGTTTCAGAGCATGGACAAAGTCACGGATGCCAGGGGTGGTGGCGCCTGTGTATTGTGTTGGGGCCATTGGGGAGGGCAGTCATGAAGTCAGGGAGACTGGAACTAACGGCAGGAAGGCAGGTGAGGCAGACGTCGAAAATGAATGGGAGGCAGGCTGCGTGGCACTCTGGGGTTGGGCTGATGGACTGGAGCCAGGCCATTGTGGTTGAGAGCCAAACAGTGTCATTGCAGAGTTGGGAGAGGATTAAGTGGCTGGGACCAGGGCCAGTCAAGTTGGTGGTGTCAAACAAAGAGTGGTGGATATGGAGGCTGAGCGCCTGGTTCTTGGCAGCAAGGAAGCGTATAGTGGCAAGCCAGGTGATAAAGCTGTCATCATAAGAGCCCTTGGAGAGGGGTTGAGGGATGGTCAACTGCAATATCCTGGGTGGTGGGACACAGGAGGGGAACAAGAAGAAACTGGGGCATGCTGTTGACAGAGCTGTCGTGGTCAAGGGAGCCAGACCCAACTTGGGAAGCAGGGACAGCAGCACTGGTGAAATTATCACGGAGGAGAGTGACGTCCGTTCAGGTGCGGAACAAGGTTAGAGTATTCTTTGGTGCGATGCTTATGGCAAAGGTGGCGAAAACCACAGATGGGAAAGAGATAAGGGCCTTGGCTTGGATTGAGTCAGTGTGGGCACCAACCAGGTGGGGGGCGCCCACATGGTCGGACCATGGGACCAGGGAACGGGCAGCCTGGTTGGTGCCGTGGGTGTTGATATAGGAGAACTGGATTTTGGAGAAGGTTTGGAGGATATAACAAACCAAGGTGTTGCTCAGAAGGCCAAGGGTCTTGAGATAGGTGTTGTGGGTAGTGTGGATGGTGTTTGTGTTGGGCGGGGGGAGGCTCAAGTACGTCAGGTAGCCAGCGGTCATGCACTTGCTCTGGAGACAGATGAGGTTGGTGGTGGGTGTGTTGCAAGATATGATGTTGTGGACGGTGCTGAGAGGATGGTACTATGGTATGTCGGTGGAACAATTTGTAAGAGCAAATTTGATGTGGGAAGTCAAGGTTTGGGCAACAAAGTTGTGGTGTCGGGGCCTGAAGAGCCGCGGCGCGATGTGCAACGTATGTAGGGACTTGGTACATTGGTGACAATGTGGCTGTGGAAGCGTGAGGTGGTGGTAGGGACTGGTGGGGCGGTAGTGTTTTTGGCAGTGCAGCCATTGGTAGGGGTGACGTTGATTTGGTGGTGTTGGTCAGCCTGTGGGTAGCAGGACTGCGTGGAACAATGCGGTGTGAGAGTGTTGGTGGTGTTGGTCAGCCTGAAGGGGTGCGTTGTGCTAGGGTCTGTGTGATTGGGGAGCGTGTGACGAATGGTGTTTGTGAGGGTTGGTGTGTGGTGGATAGGAGGGTCCATGTGGTGTCGTGGAAATATGGTGTGAAATGTGTTGCAGCAGGAGTGCCTGTGGGAGAATGTGAGGTGCCACAGAAATAGCGTTGCAGGGGACGCAGAGTGTGGGAAAGGAAACATGTTTGTGGGGAGGGTGCGTATTTTGTGTGGGGCGGCGTTGCGGCGCATCATGGAATAGTATCGGGCCGCGGGTGCCAGCAGAGCCATGTAGTCAACTTGGGGCATTTTGCATTGTACAGTAGTATGCTAGTGTGTGGCTTACTTAGTTTGCTCTCAATGCACGTCATCCTCATTGTTGCGGACATGTGTAGGGCTGCTGGACAATGTGGCAAGTCTCTGGGCATGGCTCTCCCCCTGTCTGGGGCTCCTTGCTTGGCCAGGGTCTGCCTAGTCATCATTGTGGATGCCTGGGAGGCTGCTGGCCAGTATCTCTGCATTATACCTACCTATGAGACCATTGCATATACTATACCTTGCTAGTTGTTTGTGTCTCAGCGCGGGCAGCAGGCAGGACGGCCAGTGCTTGTGGAGCAGGGGAGCGTGCCTCCCAGGCGTCCTGCTCTGGCTTGTCCTGTGCCTTGCCCAACATTCTCACTCTGTTATCAAGCGGTAAATCAAAAAGGTAATTGTGTTGGAATGACGTACAGACAATGCCCGCAGTCCATTCATATTAGAAGTAATAACTAAAAACAAGGAATATACCACATACCGGTTATTCATGAGAATTCAGGAACGCAAACCGGTGTTGTAGGCAACAAATGAGACAAGAATGAACAATTGGAAACATTATGATCATTCTTTCTCTTTTATCTCACTAATAGAATAGAAGATAAACTAAAGTTTTGTCACAGTTCTTTAAGGTGTCACACCCTGTGTAGTACAAGTAGCTCGCAGCAGTGTTGTTTTAACCAAAAATAGAAAGAAATGGTAAGAGAAACCACCACAGCTGTTGTTTCTACCATAAATCGAGCCCGTAATTGTTGATTAAATCCGCTTATTGTCTCGTGATCACCCTGTCAAAGTATCCACGGTATTCCAATAGCCTCGTCAAGCCATCCAAGGTACCAATACATCTCACAAAAACCCCCTCTCCTCTCTGTCAATGAGTACTCCAGATAGCAGGATGAGCACAAAAATCAAGTTTTGGGGTAACAGCCCAGGAAACTCCAACTCCAACAACAATAACAACAACAACAACAACAACAACACAGGATCCTCTCCTGATAGCAGCAAAAATCTCCACCAGAGGAACCGAGGCAAAGGGCCCAGGACCAACACAAGCTTGGCCAGCTCCAAGTTTGTCAGACTCAACCAGTCCGATCTGAAGGGAATTGTAATCAATCACAGCATCAATCACCAAGTTCCAATATCTCAACATTTTGACGCTTTCTACAAGGTAGCCAAGATCGCCACAGGGAAGATTAACCCAGACCTGAGTGGACCAATGCGCACACTTGAAGACCTTGTCACCGTTTATTTTGAAGCAACGTTGCCAGACTCAAGCAAGTGGACGACTATCACAGCAGATTGAGCAATTGAAGAGGACAAATTTGTCGAGGAAATCAAGACCAAGCTGTGGTTGGATAAGGCCCAAGAAAAGCAAGTGGAGCGCAAACGCTACAATAACGACCTACAGAAATCGTTTCCATATGTTTGACTACATTGTGGATGTGCTTGAAACCCTGCCCAAGCATCTTCAGGATGGCGACAGAACGGCAACAACACCAGCCACATCACAACTATTCAATATAGATCCAAATGGCAAAATCCTGGCCCCCAAAGAGCAAGAGAGTTTCTATCCATGCGTGGCCAAGTTGTTGTTTGTGGGCAAGCGGGCAAGACCAGACATACAAACAGCAGTCACATTTCTTTGCACCCATGTGTCAATACCAAACGAAGACGACAAGAAGAAACTAAAATGTGTACTGAATTATTTGTGAGGAACCATTGCCCTGCTGCTAGTGCTTGGATGGGATGGAACCAGCAGTACATACTGATATGCTGATGCGTTGTATGCAGTACACACATATATGAGGAGCCACATTGGAGCTATGATGACCATGGGACATGACACCGTGTTGTCAATGTCAAGCAAGCAAAAGATCAACACAAAGAGCTCAACCGAGGCTGAACTATTGGGGGCTTATGACTCCCTCCCTTTTAAAATCTGGTGCTATTACTTCCTCCAATGGCAAGGATATCATGCATGTGGATGTAACCCACTGGATGGGGACAACCCCAATGAACGGGTGCTCGGAGAGGACAATCGTTTGTTCCAGGACAATACTACTAGCGCAATATGACCGGAGGAGAATAGCAAAAGCTCAAGTACGAAGAGGACTCGTCACATCAATATCAAATACGTCCTCATCACCGACCGTATTAAGAATGGGGAGGTTACAGTGTCATATTGTCCAACCGGGGATATGATTGCTGATATTTTCACCAAGCTGCTGCAGGGAATTTTGTTTAAGAAGTTTTGGAACAAAATTCTGGGGATAAGTGAATTGGATTGTCTAGCATATGAGAAGTCATACAGAGAAGCAAAGAGTGCACGCGCCGCCGCAAGTACATCTAATTAATGCCCCAGCAATTCTACTTATCACTGCAACACAGGAGTGTATTGGAAGGACGTACAGATAATGCCCGCAGTCCATTCATATTAATAACTAAAAACAAGGAATATACCACATACCGGTTACTCATGAGAATTCAGGAACGTGAACCGGTGTTGTGGGCAACAAGTGAGACAAGAATGAACAATTGGAAACGTTGTGATCATTCTTTCTCTTTTATCTCACTAATAGGATAGAAGATAAACTAAAGTTTTGTCACAGTTCTTTAAGGTGTCACATCCTGTGCAGTACAAGTAGCTCGCAGCAGTGTTGTTTTAACAAATTGTCAAGCAGTGAGCTTTTGAATGACGTTTTTGCATCAAAAACATTGAGTCCCTCTGCATGTTGGTTTGTTGGGGTTCTGGGAGAGAGAGAGAGAGTGTGTGTGTGTGTGGTGTGTCATCTCCTGTTAACAAGACATCTATATCGAAGCGAAGTTTAACTACGTGTGGTATCACAACCAAATTCCCTTTCACCTGGCAAATTGTCGCAACAGGTCCACATAGAAAAATATTTATTCAATTCCCATGGTTTGTGTTTCTATCCCATTTGAACGACAACCATTGTAAATTGTTCCCCTATTTATGTTTATGTCATCTCAAAATAGTATTCTTCTCACGGAAAAACTAAAAATCTTTTCTCGCGTTTACCTTTATGATCATTCTGGCTTTGCTGTCATTGCGAAAGGACAAAGTGAGACCGAACGCCTACCAGCATCTATTGCATCTTCCTCTTCTACATCCAGAACACTCGACTTCTCGTTTTTCGCTAAAGCCCGAGCCATTTTTGTCTTATGGGTCTCCATCCATTTTTTATGAAAGGTGACCGACAGATTCGAATGCCACCGAATGATCCACCTCCTCACCGGTGCTACCCATCTCGCCGCGTTGCTGTAAATTCTCATCAGTGTCAACGAGAATGTCGATAGCAAATAAATATTTATGCGAACCAATCGACTCGGATGAAGTGGTAGCGAGAGGGCATCTGCGAGAGGATCTCCGATCATTCGTCTACAGTTGAAGCAACGATAGTAATAGAGCCCATTTTTGTAAAACTCCTCTGGCACTTTTTCGAGGCGCGTGGATAGGGGTCTTCTATCGGTCACTTTCAGCAGATGATTAGCAATCTTGACAGACGATTCATTAGGGTGGAGAAGATGGAAAATCACCGATTGAAATATGGCTTGGGAGTGCTCTACTGGATTGGGTACGGCACCAACTCCTGGACCACATGGATCCAACGGGGGCAACTCCTTCATCGTCGGATGGCCCTCGCATCTATTGTCGAACTCAGTTTCTACGCCCAAAAGCCATCCAATGTAACTGTGGTAATATTCGATCAATTCGTATGCGAGCAACAGAAACAGCCGTGTAATGAGCCAAAAAGTGTCAAATTTCCACTTCTACGAATCTCCGTTCCGAAACTTACCGCCAAAGAGCGAGGTAATCGAGTCGCTCTTGCCGCGAAACAGACACGCCGGACACCAGATCAATTCCGATGAGAACATTGGTACTGAAGGCCAACAATGTTGCTGCCATGTCCTCTTGATTGATTGGGATTCCGAACTTGTCTACATTCCATCGTTTCGTTCCTTTCTTCTTCAAAATCGCATATCGCACCTTGGCGTGAAGGAACCGAACATGCAGGGCTGTCTTCCATCCTATCCCACCGGGCAACAAAGCGTCAACTCCGAGAGCTGTACAAGCCACCACAAATTCCCCGGTATCGAGAAGTCGCTGAAGAGCTTGGTCGGGCCGTGACGGTGGTGCTAGGTAAGCAGTGGCTTGGATGACTTCCGCGATCTTTGGAATTGAAAATCCTGCAATCAAGCTCCGATAGTAAAGTGTCAGTGACACGACGGGCAGATACGCGAGGTGGACTTCCTGTCCTCGCTTTATCTGATCCAAATCTACCCACTCCGGCACTCGCTGGTGAGTTTCGAGAAAGCTCGCCATCTCTTGTTCTACGATCGATTGCGACGCACTTTTTGTCTTCAAAGCGTCTTCGGCCATGAGCAGCAAATCGTCACCGGCTCCCAGCCGTCTTCCATCGTTTTCCAAAAGTTCCAAAATCCGATCCACAGGCCCATCGCCCAATAACCGATACTTCTCGAGATCCTCGGTCGACAGATGGTACCCACCGTCACTCCTGTCTAGCCACAATACATTCTGCCCAAACTTACTGCGGACGTACGACCCTTCAGGCCACGATTCTTTCTTCGGAATGCGATACGCGGCGATGTCCAGTGGGTCGAACATTTCGTACTTCTGTTTGCCTTATCTAAACTTCACTTCTTTTTGATTTTCGTCGAGCCCGGACTGTAGAAACTTGTTGCGAGTTTTGTCAAGGGTCAAATATAAGTGAGGTGACAACTATGCGCACGCATATTCGTATTTTTTTTCTGTGCTGACTGGTTTTCCCTTTCGTACCGGTAAGGATCCATCGCATCGGAATGAATGAATCGAAGCGAACCATGAGTTGCGTAGAAAAATGGTAATCTTATGTGTGAATCAACAAAGCATGCTAATCATACGCGCGTATAACTGCTGGTTCGATAAGTATGAGAACGAAGGGCAATAGTACATTTAGCAAAACCGGGCAATACTGTCATGAAAAAAACCCAGAAACACACTAAAGTACAGGCCTCAATCTTGGACACGTAAGAAAGGTACCGGTAGAGAGATCTTGCTTACTAGACTCTACAAGCCTTCAAACCTTGCACACAAACTGAATCACCATCTCATCAATGCTAGCAAATCCTCCCAATTCTTCGTCATCTCATATTCTAGTCTTCAATGATGAATAGGACTACTACTACTACTATGGACATTTTCATCTCCCATCATGAAAGGGTAAGTCTTACTACTCCGTACCACACTTCCAGGGACAGAAACTACACGAAACTTGGTCGGTTTTGAACAGGAGGAAAGTTAACAATATTCTATTCTAATAAAATCAATGCCCTAATTTTTGCCTTTCCACGGCAACCACAAAACTTAAAATAACATCTTTAGTTACATCGAATGTGATAATTGGCCGAAAATTGCATTGCATTCCATTCCATGCCGGCGACAAGAATCGGCCACGGCACGTCTTCAATAATCAACTCGAAAATGGATCGAAAGGATTCGGTGAATTTGTATGCATTTGTTGCTGAGTTGGATGCTGCTGATAGTGTTGATGTGCCTGCAACTGGTGTTGGAACTGAGAATACTGCTGACGCTGTTGTTGCTCGTGAAACGGCTGTCCGGAATATTGTTGATTCGGTATACCGTTTGCTCGCAGCTGGGTCGGGTATGTGTTAGAAGTATCTACCACCTGCTGCTGCACTACCCCTCCCACTTGGTTGAATACGATTGGTTGCTGCTGCGGGACTACCATGAATTGCTGCTGGTGCATGGAGTACTCGTTCGCGACAAACCCCTGTCGGTCGGGCAGTGGGGATTGGTGTTGTTCACCCGTCGTCGCAGAGCTGCTTATCGCGGCGGATGCCATTCCAATCGTCAGGGGTACCACCACAGAATTCTGACCCATGTACGTGCTGCCCAAATCGTGCGGCAGGGAGGAGCTCCCCGACGCCGAAGAAGATTTGACGGGTATGCTCTCGAGGGAAAGCGACGTAGGAACCGATATGACCGGAACCGTTGATTTTAATGGATCAAAATCGTGCAGATTTTGCATGCTATGAGAGTGTCTGTGACCAGATTGACCGGATGCTCTTGGACCACACGTGGGGGCTCGAAGAGGGGGCAGCACCGGGGATGTGGATGACGTAGTCAGGCTCTCGTTTCTTCTGTGAAGGGTTGGAGCGTTATCTTGGATAGCATTCGATGATACCAAACCCTCGTTCGTCGAAAGTCCGGTTTTCGTTTCCACTTCATTGGGGAAACTTTGCGCCCTGTTGAGCCTATTGGTTCCATCGGATCCATTCAATGGTTCCGATTTTTCTTTTGGGCCAAGGTCTATTTTTGAAGGAAAGAGTTTTGTACTCGGGTTCGAACCCTTTGCTTTCGGAGTCATCGGGTTCGGCATTGGTTTTGATATGGATTTTTGAGACAACGAATGACCCGCTTGATTACTTGCATCACTCGCGATTGTATGCTTCATTGGCGACGACCCGTTCACCGCAACGGAGTTTGCAGTGGGTTTTGCTATTTTCGAGGTCTTGCCCGAAGTAGGTGGCTTGGATTCGTTGACACCGCTGCTGCTACTGCTGCTGCTACCGAGTTTCTCGGCAACCATCTCCGTATTCTTGCGAGCGCCTTCGTATTCTTCTTTGGACGCTTTTGCGGACTGCTTTTCGGCTTTGATCTCATCCATTGCTTCTCGCAGCTTTTTCCGAAGCTCCTTGTTCCTCAACTCGGTCTTCTCCCTGAGTGCCTGCTCTTCACGCAACTTACTATCTAGATCTTTATTTTTGGCCTCTAGATCTTTATTTTTATCTCGCTGTGGTATTATACACGCAGGCGTACAACGATACACAAAGACAATTGTTTGGTGAGAGTTCCTGTTGCATCGTGCGCAACGCTTGGCCACATGCCGAAAGTAAGATTACATAGAACCGAGCCTACACTTACCAGTACTTTGACATCGGTTTGGAGAGTCTTGATGGATTGATCGGCATCGTTTACCTCCGATTTCATCTGGTCTAACAAATAGAATACCTTGCCGAGTCCAATGGAGCTGACTCCACCGTTGCTGTCGAATGTCTGGGGCAGCTTCAAACTCCTTCCCTGGATGGTCGTCTTCTTTTTGCTGGCGCCTTTCGCGTGCTGTTGCTGGGGTTTCTCCGTCGTGTTGGTCGTCGTCGAAGTTGGAGGCTTTGGGATTGGTGCGTTTGGCAACGACGACGAATGACCCGACGGTCGAGTGGGCATCGGCGAGGTCGTTGCACCTCCCGGAGTAGAAGGTGGGGTAGCCGTGTTGTGAGAGGACTGCGGATTGGTGTAATTGGACGGTGCCGATGTCGAAGAAATCTGCCTGTGCTGCTGAACAATCGTGTTCGCAGTGGGTGCGGCATATTGGTGCATCGGCGGAGGGGGAGGCATATTATGTTGATTCGAAGCAACTTGCTGGCCGTCGTGTGTAATGAAGACGGTTTTCGGTTCGGACAGGGTTGTAAACGTCGATGTGTTCGACATATCTCTCCTGTGACATTGAATCGGAGCAGTGGTGGTAGTAGTAGTATATTGGACATATTGCTGTTGCGTTTGAGGATGGGTAACGTTCACGGGAATTTGAGAATATTGTATGGTCTGGGGTGGGAGGTGTTGCGGATAATGGTTCATCTGAACCTGCGAAAATTGGTGATTGTGTTGGTATTGTTGCGGGATCACATCATACGTCTGTTGGATCACGACTGGTTGAACGGGGATTTGCGAAACAGTAGTTGGTTGCTGAAATGTTTGTTGGATAATCGGAATGGTTCGGTTTTGCTGCGACGATACTTGCTGGTGGTGGTGGTGGTATGTGGGAGCTGGTTGACTCATGCTTTGATATCGTTGTTGCGGTTGCGGTTGCGGTTGCTGTTGTTGTGTTTGCTGCGGTTGTTGTTGTTGTTGTTGTTGTTGTTGTTGTTGTTGTTGTTGTTGCTGCTGCTGCTGTTGCGGCTGTGAATGCTGCGGTTGTTGCTGCTGCCGTTGCCGTTGTTGATGTTGTTGTTGCTGTTGTTGCTGCAAGACCACCACGTTGTTATCGGGAGTTGGCGCGGTTACCACCGCAACCCCCGGAGCCGCTACCGCCGTCGGAGCCGGTTTTGTTTGGATCTGTATGATGGAACCGGGATCCTTCACGTTCGTGACGACAAACCGGCCCTTTCGTTTGACCGTTGGTGCACTCTTGCCATCGAATGTTTGGGGCTGCAGCGTCTGCGCCGTAGCCGTGCTCCCGGCGGTGCTGCCCGGCATGGGCGATTGGCTCCGAGACGACGAGGAAGCGTTCTGTAGGGGAGGTGCGGCCGGCGGTGGTGGTTGCGACGGATTCGACGCGGTAGCAGTGGTGGTGGTTGGCGGGGCTGCTGCTATCCCCACAACGTTCGGTATTACGGGTGTCTCTTGCAGCAGATTGAAGCGACCCTTCTTTTTCTTGACGTAATGCATGCCTCCTCCCTGCATTTTGATGATGGGTATCGCCCCGACCATGCCAATGATCTGATCTTCGGTTTGAATGGGAAGGTTCGTGAACTCGATTTGCTGCTGTGGCAGTGACAATGGCTGTCGTTGTTGCTGTTGTGTCGGTGCATCATTGGTCACTAACCCTTGCTGGTTCATTTCGTCCTTTCTGGGCAGGGACGCTTCCTGTTGATTGTCCATCGGTTGAAGGGTCGATACGCCACAATCCTGCGCTCCTGCGTCGACCGGCAGGGTAACGACACTGGGAATCTGGGCGGGAATTTCGTAGTACACCGTAGGTTGTTGTGTAGGCAAGGTTACCACCATTTGGGGACACGGCTGTTGTGTTTGTGTTTGCATTTGTGTTTGCATTTGAATTTGCGTCGGATGGTTGTTCTCCTCGTACTGTGGAACTGGCTGCTGATTGTTCGATGGTTGCGGTGGGAGTGGATCCACGTGGGGAGCCGATGCTGTTGTTCTGGGGCCGGCTTGATCCGTTGTTGTTGTTGCTGCTGTTGCTGCGGTTGTTGCCGTGGTTGTTGCTGTGGTTGTTGCTGTGCTCCCGGTGTTCGTATCGGCAGCAACAGAGGAAGAGATGCCCGTTTGCGTTGCCGAAGAGTTCGACTCGTTACTATTGTTATTATTGTTGCTGTTGTTGTTGTTGTTATTTGTCGTCGCAACAACGGAAGGGTTCACGGGAAGTTCCCGAGCCGCCCCTTGCAGTCCATCACCTTCGTTCGTCTCCATCCTCTTCGATGAAGGAGCGTTGGACGAAGCATGGTCGTTGGTTACGGAGGAATCAGCAATCTTTCGTTCACCGGACGTCGTCGTTGTCGTCGTCATTAGGGGATTATTATTGTTCTTGCCAATCGAATGTTGTTGTGGTTCATGATCTGTCTGTATCGTCGATGTTGTTGTGCGCTCTGATGGAATGTCTGGTCGATCTTCCCTTGCGGGTGCTGTTGCCGTTGCCGTTGCTTCCTTCGTTGTGGTTGTTGCCTCTGCCAAAGGTGGTGGCTGTCGAGACGAAGGAGGTAGATTACTACTGCTACTACTATTAGCGTTTGGTTCCGTTTCGGCCATTGCTCTTCTCTCGAGAAAGCAATGCGTTGCGAGTGCGGAATTGTAATCGTACTGTACGTCGATTTGTTTTTAGACTCGTCCCTTCTAGGGATACTCGTAACGTACGGTACAGTATTGAGTATTATTTTCCAGAGTGAGATGCCGGGTTCGTACGGTACAATACGTAAAGAGTAAGATCGAACAAGTTCGTAATTACTCGTAATTATTACTCGTAGTACCGTACTCGTAAGATTACTCGTAGTTGTTGCCCTAATATCATTCGTAATTCGTACCTGTATTTTTGCAAGCGTGCAGGAGTGCAACAGTACGGTAATCTAATTCAATACGAAGTAGTATCGACAGAATCGAATAAATCAAAATCATCATCGTCGCGGTTTCCGGTTCGACCGAAATACGACACACTTACTCATATTGAATACAGTACTACAGTACATTACAGCCCCGAATTTCAAATTCTATTCTCATCGTGAATTAATTTAGGATTGGGGTTAACTTTCGAAACAGGGACCGGACCAACGACAATCATCATCCACCAACCATCCGAGAATCTCATCTCCCATAAAAACAAACAATTTTCAAATAAACGCATCAATCCACAATCTGAAAATAATGATACTTCCTAATAATCTTGCCCACGAGTAAGATTACCATACCACCAAGCTATCCTTTTCATTTCTCCGATTGACTAGTCTCGTTAGTAGGTCCTTACGAATAGAGCGCGTGCACAGAATAGTGTACCGATTGATTCTTTCAACAATGACTGCCGAATTCAACAGTTCCGGGTTTTCCGCGGTGGCTAAATTCTTTGGCGGCAGCGAGAACGACAACGAGCCCAAGAACGATAACGAGACCAAGACCACCCGAACCGAACCGTCCACGAGATCCAGCGGTGGCGGCAAGCGACGGGGTGGAGTGGGAGCCGCACCCAGCAGCGGCGGCGGCGGCAGCCAATTGTCGTCCGACCTTCTTGCCAAGCAGGTGCTGACCGTCGGACGAAAACGCTCTCGCGACAACCACAACCACAACAACGACGACGACGACGACTATGAGGGCATCGACGACCACGGCATCGACGGTGAAGACGAGGAAGACGGGGGACGAACAACGATTGTCAAACCAAAGACAAAAACGACGACGGCTCCCAAGAAGAAGAACACGGACAACAACAACGAAAGCAACCAATCCACCACCAAGACGAAGAAGAAACTGGGAAAGAAGGAGCGGCAGCGACAAAAAGAACTGGCGATTTCCAAGACCGCTACCGGTGCCGTTGCGATGGAAGTCTTCGACCCGGTGTCGGAACCAAAGGACGGTGCCACCGCCACCGAGGGTGCCGCCGCGACCGCAGCGGCTCCCACCGCCAACAACGACGGAGCAGCAGCAAATGTAAAAGCCGCCGCCGCCGCCAATGCAACCACTGCCAAACCCAAGAAAAAGCGCCGCAAGGTGCGCAGCCGGCAAAAGAACATCCGAAAGGACCACCGGGCCGCCGACGAAAAACCGTCGCACCTAATTCCCGGGAGCGGCAACTACCAGGGCCGTCCCATGACGCAGGCCACCCGCGAAAAGCTCAACCTTCCACCGCCCAGCAGCGCCAACAACAAGAAGCGCCGCTTTCGCAAGCCTGCGGGAGACGGCGGCGATGGTGGCAGTGGTGGGGACTCGTTGTTTGTCATCGATCGCAATCCGGAGGCCTCGACGACCGGGGACGACCTGGGGGTGAAGCTAGCGATCGACGAATTCATGAACGGTGGTGGTGGTGGTCCCGATCCGAGCGGCGAACCCGAAACCGCGGATCCACCACCGAGCACGACGTCCTCCTCGAAAAAGAAGAAGAAGAAAAAGCGATTCAAGAATTTATAACAGAAACGAACAAATAAACGAAAAAATTGCCTTCTTAAAAAATATTTAGAATGGTGTTGTGCGGATTTTGTATTCTGACCTTCGTTGGGCAGCGTCGCTAGATTGTTCGACGGAATTGTGTGTTCTACTCTGCTCTGCTTTGCTTCATTGTGTATCTCATCTGTACGGTGCGGTGCATTGGATCGAAGGCACCCGTGCACCCCGTTCGAATCGGCACCCAAAACGACTCGTTCGTTCGTTCGTTCGTTCGTTCATTGATTGATAGATCGATTGCAAACCCATTCCGCGTGGCAAGATTCTTCTTCCCTGTCCTGTTCTCACTCAGTCCAAATCGGAACCCCCGCCGCCCTCCTCGTCGATGGCATTGGCGGCCTCCGATTCCAATCGTTCCTTCAGGATTTCCACGATCGCCTTTTGCGTCCGTCGTTCCAATCGTGCAAGCTTGTCGGCGATGTCTCTCTTGAGATCCCAGTTGCTCTTTTTGGGCGCCAAATTAGCAACCGTCGTCTCCTGTTTTGACTGTGCCGATGACTGTGTGGGAGCCAACGCCGTTGTTGCTTCGGTTCGGGCCTCGTACAGCGCGTTCTTCAGCGCGTCGGAGGACGACACCGGGGCGGCGGTTGTCGCCGGCTCGCTGCTCCCCTGCGATTCCGCGGTGCGGGGTCTCTTGGAAGCAGAGGGACCCGTCGATTTCGATGCCGACTTCGATTCGTCTTCTCTCGCTAGGGAAGAATCGGTGGGCGCGTAATTCCGAAAGGAAAGGTTCGGTTTGGTGGGCGGCGGATCCGTGCTTTCCCCGTCGTTGTTGTCGGGGGCGGGTTCTTTGGTTCTGCCCGCTCGGTTGGCCAATGCTTTGAGCCTCGCTTTCCTGTCTTCGGTCATGATCGTTTCGGTTGTATTCTACTTCGTTTTTGGTTTGTTTTCGGACGATGATTAGTACCGTACGGCAACAATAATGATTCTTGCAAGGACTTTCAATGCTCCGCAATACTGGATGTACTCCGTTCGTTTGCAACAGTAATTACGGTAATCTTACTCGTACCGCATGTTGTTCGTGTGTGTTCCGTTGTGAACCGCATGGGGAAACGCGAAGTGAAGCATTTCAACAACGTACCGAACCGTACCATACACGTACCGTTCGTACAGAACTGGGGGTTTCAATTTAGGAGATACTCGTACCGTACTCCGTAATCAGGAATAACCGTATTCGCTATTGAGTACCGGTATCAAAAGGGGGAATATATATGTTTTGAGGGTCTTCGGTCGTACCCCGCACGGTATGAGTTACTTCTATGAGTTTATTCGAGTCAGTCTTCAACCCTAAACACTATTTCGAGCGCCATTGTGTCATACCTCATACCGGTATGAGTTACTTCTATGAGTTTATTCGAGTCAGTCTTCAACCCTAAACACTATTTCGAGCGCCATTGTGTCATACCGGTAAATACGATACATACCTTTGCATGTACTGTACGATGTAACGTACGATACGACGATGTTTCATCATTCTTGCTTCGTAATTCGCACTTCGCACTTGTACCGTACCGTACGGTACCGTAAGATTACCTTACGAACTTCGTATTGTTTTTGGTTTTGTTGTCTCAACAAAATCATTTTGAGTTTCCTCATACAGTAGACAGCAATTCATCCATCGGATGCGGCACGATAGTAGTTACTGTACTGTTCCCTGTTTGTTCCCCTCCATCGGTGCAGTGTGCCACCTACAATCGCCACAACCATGGACAACGACGCCTTTAAGAATTTGGTGCGAACCCGCGCCACAACCTCCTCCGCGGCAGGCAGCAGCAAGGCCATTGCCCGCAAGGCCGTGGAAGACGAGTTCAAGCTCCGACACAAAAAGAAACGAAAGCGCGGTGGTGGCGGTGGCTACGCGTCGTCCTCCGACGAAGACGACGAGACCGATCGAGCCAATAGTAAAACTGCTTACAAGCGAAGCCATCCCGACAGCAACCAAACAGCGAAGGACAACGACGATGTCGAGGCCATCCAAAAGGATCTGTCCTCGCGATACCGCGATCGGGCCAAGGAACGTCGGGAGGGAAAGCCTTCAACGACAACGACTGCTACGGCCGATGGCGAGTCTGGTGGTGGCTCCTCGGAGCACAATAATCACGAAAAGGACAACAAGAACAACCTGTGGATCATACCCCACAACATAAAGGGACTCGACATTGCACTGGCCCGGAAAGAGCGTAAGGAATTGCTCCAGAAAAAATCGACCGCGGCGGCTGCCGCAACGACCAGCGACCCCGGGACCGAGCACGCGAACAACAACAACAACAACAACAACGTTCCTTCAAACAACACAAGGATGGAACTCCCGTCCAAGGACGAGGCACATCGGATCTTGCGGGAGTTTGTGTCGTCCGCTTCCGGCACGGGAAAGAGCAACAACGACAGCAGCAACAACAACAACAACAATAACAACAACGACACTACCCTTCGCAAACCCCTGGTGGACTATCTCGAGGAACTGCTGCGGTGGAAGACCTTGGATGTCGCCGCTTGGGACGGTGGCGGCGACGACGACGCCGACTCCACGACGACCACTACCCGTGGTGCTTCCGCCGCCCGGAGGACGCTACAGCTGCAACGGACCAGGTACGCCCTGGCCATCGACGGGAATCCCATGGACGCGGCCCGGGCCTGGGAACACCCGCGGGAATATACGCTCTCGGGGGGAGGGAGTTTTGGTCGATTGTCCTTGTCGGCGGCGGATCTTTCGGTGCGCACGCTCCGCCGGATCGATGCGGTGTTTCGCTATCGAAGGAGCTTGCTGATGCCGCGGCGGTCGACGCGCGGGGCGACGACACCGAACGGCGCGGCCGAGTCCGTGATTAAGGATGCCGCGGCGAGTGACGACGACGACGACGATATGTTCGGAGATCTCGACGACTGAAGCACCTACTCGACCAATGGTTGATTATTAATTTGGTGATCGGATAGCATTGCAATAATAATAACACAAAGTTATATGCGTCGACACTTGGCTTTAGCTCTTTCCAAAAATGGAACATTTCTGGACGTGCATTCAACACACATTCACCGAGCCAACTAGAGGATGTGTTAAATGTGCAGTTCTGTACTTCTCTTACCATGTTAGTTTTGAAGTTAAAGTGCTCTTATTTGATGATGAACTATTCTATATAAATTCTTTATTATTCATTCTAGCACTATATTATGAAATTAATATTATTTTATACGCGTATCTATTCCGGACTTTTCAAAGTATAAATTGTAAATAATGGGAGAGAAGATCAGCGATCGGTGGCGTCGTTCGTGTCGCCCGCATCGGCTTTCTTCTTGTTTAGATCTCGATGACGAGAAGGAACTGGAACAGAAAATAAGTTATGCACTGATTTGGAGAGAAAATTTGTCTTCGTCTCCACACTTCTCGTTCGTGACCATGTCTTGTCCTTCGACCAAAAGCTCGAAGTCGAGACCGGCGTCAACACCGATTACCGCTAAATTGACCGTGAGGAGTTCCGAGAAGACCGCTCTGTCCCCCGGATTTTCCAGCAAAATGGGATCATCCGTGAACAAGAGGGGCTGGGTTCCAACGAAGGGGGTGGTTTTGAAGGCACCGGTCAACAACAAACCCCGGGTACCAGTATTGGCGACCGTGTAACGAATCGTAAGATCGGCATAGATCGTTATCAATTTTTCCTCCTCATTCCCGAAACCAACCAGTTGAAGTCCTCCGAACGTATCCAAGAGGGTCAACGAGTCCTCTATTCCGCACTGTACACTCATTTTCATCGCCTGGAGAAGTTCTCCCTCACCGAAGGTATCCGTCAGGCCCCGAATCTCGATGCCGATGACATCCACGTCGTCACCGGCGATGGGGACGGAGAAGACATTCCCTTCGTTCACAATGCCTTCGTAGAATACGGAACTTCCGTGGGAAGCAATGAAGTACACCGAAGAAGGACGGGGTTGATCCGTAGAGACCTCATCGGTACAACTGAAATCGGCTTGCGTGTTGTTTCCCATACAGAACGAATCCGATGAGTACAGAAATCGAAGTTCCCGGGCATTTCCTCCGAGGCAAGTAGCTCCGATGGGATTCGAGAATTCGCACGAGTCCCCGTTCTCGTCTTCGCAGGTGACTTCTGCCCAAATGTCGCAAGCGGTAGAAGTCGGCGAAGCACTTTTATCGGAGGGAGCCCCCGATAATGATGGCGCGGTAGAAAAAGTCGGTCTCATTGTTAGAGTGGGAGCAGGTGAACGGGTGGGAGCAGGTGAACGGGTAGGAGCGGGTGAACGGGTGGGAGCGGGCGAACGGGTGGGAGCGGGTGAACGGGTGGGAGCGGGTGAACGGGTGGGAGCGGGTGAGCGGGTGGGAGCGGCCGAAGACGAGGGGGCAGGTGAAACGGAAGGTTTAAAGGATGCAGTGGGACCCGGCGTCATCGTTGGAGCACCAGACTTAGACGGATCAGACGAAGATGTGGAACCGGTCGAAGAGGCGAGGTTCGATGAAAATGAATAGGAGGCTGGAGTGGGATCCGCCGTCATCGTTGGGGCCGACGAAAATGAAGGTTTGGGGGATGCAGTGGGGCTCGGAGTCATCGTTGGAGCACCCGAGTGAGACGGAGCAGACGAAGATGTGGGAGCAGCTGAAGAGGAGGGGGCCGATGAAAATGAAGGTTTTGAGGATGCAGTGGGACTCGGCGTCATCGTTGGAGCATCCGAGTGAGACGGAGCAGACGAAGATGTGGGAGCAGCTGAAGAGGAGGGGGCCGATGAAAATGAAGGTTTTGAGGATGCAGTGGGACCCGGTGTCATCGTTGGAGCACCCGAGTGAGACGGAGCAGACGAAGATGTGGGAGCAGCTGAAGAGGAGGGGGCCGATGAAAATGAAGGTTTGGAGGATGCAGTGGGACCCGGTGTCATTGTCGGAGCACCTGATTCAGAAGGGGCAGACGAGGTTGTGGGATGAGCTGAAATTGTTGGTTTGGAGGATGTTGTAGGTCTATGTGTTGTTGTCGGGCCTGGCGTCATTGTCGGAGCACCTGATTCAGAAGGGGCAGATGAAGACGTGGGAGACGCGGAAACTGTTGGTTTGGAGGATGCTGTAGGACTTGGTGTTGTTGTAGGGCCTGGCGTCATTGTTGGAGCAGACGAAGATGTGGGAGCGGCCGAAGAGGAGGGGGCAGATGAAATGGAAGGTTTGGAGGATGCAGTGGGACCCGGCGTCATTGTTGGAGCATCTGATTCAGAAGGGGCAGATGAAGACGTGGGAGACGCGGAAACTGTTGGTTTGAGGGATGCTGTAGGACCATTCGAAGAGGAGGGCGCAGCTGAACTGGAAGGTTTATTTGATCGAGTTGGACTCGCTGTCGTGGGTGCAGCTGTCGTGGGTTTCGACGACGGCATCAGAGTCGGAGGAAGGGTAGGGTGGGCTGTTGGTGCTTTAGATGGAGCAATGGGAGATGGAGTCGGACGCAGAGTTGGACGGAATGTTGCCGTAGGAGCACGTGTTGGAATGACAAAACTGTCCACTATGTCTTCCTCTACTCGATACCAGAACGTTGCATCTTCTATTTCAGATATTCTTTGCCTCGGTGCTTCACGAGAAGCCGAATCGACATGGCGACTCTCGATGGCAAGAAGGACGCCGATTGCGTGGAAGAAAAGCAGGGATTTCATTGCTACTCCTACTTTTGCTTTTAATACCACTTTCTTCTTCCTTTTGGTTAGAATCCAATATCAAGAAGTTTGAATAGAACGTTGTTGCATCTCTCTTGTGGTCGAGAGTTAGCAGTTGTGGGAAACGTTCGGCAAAACGTCCTTCTCGTCCAAATAGTGGGAGCAATTGTGGGTCGTATCGAAAATAAATATCAATTTCTTGTAGTCGGATGCCCTTTTTCGGGTATTAGCGATGATCGATCGCTAATTCACACATTGTAACATGGCGATCAATCCCCAATGAATACAAGGCTTTATTCAAAGGGTTAGAAAATAATTTACTTAACCTTGATATTTTCTTGTACCCAACGCACATATTCAACGTTTTCTTGAAATTTCTTGTTGACCCCCCCTTATTCGGGGGATAGATTCAGAAATATTTTCATACCTTGTTTTGAATGGGAAATTCGTAAACTTGTAGAATGAATCCTACTCGTACCAGTAATAACTGATGCGTACGTACTTGGAGGACGACGTCTCCCAATGGATTGACGGTTCACCCCCCGAACTAAAATTTCCAATTCCGTACATAATTCAACAGAACTTTTCGGAAAAGTCCCCTCGGAATAATCACTGCTAAATGGTCGACGTTGGAGGTTCCGGTAATTACCGGCAAGAGTAATCTAAACTCGTAAATTCATACAATTACCTTTGGAGCGAGAAGAGAATTCAACAGAAGATCCTATGCTTGCTTGCACTTCCACCCTTGCAGTGATAATCGATATTATCGAGAAATCCGTTCAGGCCGTCACGTCTGTTTAGAAGTGGGGGCTCTCCCACTGCAGACGACACCAAGGCGTGCGTGAGGATTTTACATCGGATCTTGATATCAGAAGAGAGCAAGTCCATACTCAAGAGCAAAAGATATCGAAGATAATGGCACAGCGTAAATCGACGATTACGCTCGTTGGGTTGGCGTCTTGTATTGTGATCGTTTCGTTCGTAGCTTACAGTGCCCGTGGCGAAGAGAAGAAACAACCGGAAAAGGACACATCAGAGAAGGATGCACTGGCGCCGAAAAAGAAATTGAGTTCAGATGGGCAACGCTGGGCAAACACTGGACACAAAGCAGCAGAAAAAACGTGCAAACCCATGTTCAAGTTCAACAACAAGGACTTGTCGAAAAAAATAATCTACATGGCAGATCAAAGGGCTAAGAGATGGATGTCCTTCCAGATATCCGGAGCACATCGTATGGTTGGTCAGGTTGGTGGAAGATCGCACAATCCAATTTTGATCCTTGATACGATGGTGATGAAACCAGTTAGACATGATCATCGCGGAGTCCGCGAGATCGCTTTTTACGAGGCAATTCAAGCTTCTTCCAAGAGAACTGGATTTGAAACATATTGTTCACTCTTTTCGGAGGAACTAAGAGATTGCGACAGAACCATTGTCGAGATAGAAACGAAACTACTTTACCGATTAGAGCCGTACACTGCGAGATATTTTGGCATCGTTGAATATTCCCAGAATGCGAACGGGAACGACCAAAATTTATCAGTAGAGGAACGTACACAACCTCACGGTATTGACGCAAACTCGTACGTTCTTCTGAATAATCTGACTAAAACATTTTCCCGTCCATGCGTTTTGGACATAAAAATGGGAACTCAAACCTACGAACCAGACGCGCCAGAAGAAAAGAAGTTGTACGAACTTGGGAAATACTCATCACAAACAGATTTCGGATTCCGTTTGACTGCCATGAGAATCTATGATCCATCGAATGCTGAGGCCGACAATGACGGCTACATTTATTACCCAAAACAATTCGGTCGCTCCCTGAATACCCGTGAATCCGTGAAAGCATCCCTCTTAATGTTTCTAGGTGGCTCCGATCTACCCAAAGAGGTACGGGCCAATCGAACGAGTGCAATTCAAAGGATCCTTTCCAAACTAAAAATGATCAAGGGATGGTTTCGCGACAATAAGTCTTTTGCATTTTATGGTAGTTCGATCCTCGTCGTCTACGAAGGAGACACAATACCTGACGATGCACGTGGAATAGAATTAGACATGGCGAAAGCGAAAATGATTGATTTCGGAAGAGTAAGAAGGCAGTCTGGTGGTGATTTGGGCTACTTTAAAGGTTTAAGGACACTTATATGCATTTTCGAAGAGATTCTCAGAGAGTCGTTCCTTGACGAATCAAAATACATCAGTCCGAGTCGCAATTGCCGGTGCAAATAAATTATTGAAAAAGTTTTGGAATCACGGGTACATTTTGACAACTAGCGGCAGTTCAGAATAATCGGAAAGTTATTTATTACGAAGTATATTACTCCTGTAAGTTTAATTTTAGTCACTCGAGGTTTTCATTTCCGTCTGGTCTCCTTTGGATTCCTCTTTTGGCGCAGCAGGTTCTTCAGGAGGTGTCCATTCGAATGGTTCGGGCGGAGCGCATTCTCCTTCGGGTTCGAGAGATGGTGCCTTCACTGCGCCCAAATCTTCTACCTCCCCTGGAGTGCTGTCTGTGAGAATTATGACGCCAAAAGGCTTTTCTTCCACGCGGATAGGACGATAACGCTGAGTCAGATCAAATTCGCATAAATGTGATTGCGCCGTAGTTACACGGGAGGGATTGCTAGTTCGAAACGATGTTGGCTCTGGTTCACGCTTCTTCTTCCCCTTTTTCTCTGGCTCTTCCTTCTTCTCGATCTCCATATTATCGCCGTCTTCGCCATCGACTTTCGCTGCAGTCTTTTCTTCAGCATTTTCTACTTCCATTGCGTCACTAGAAGAGGTGGCTCCTTCTTCTTTTGCTCGTTTTCTTGCCTGTCTTGCTTTTTCTTTCGCAGTAGTAGATAACGTCACTGTCTCGACTCTCTTCTTCTTTTCTTCCTTCTTCTCTTCGAGCTTCTTTGGATACGCAAACGCACTTGGCTTTGAATTGCAAACCATTTCGAACTTTTTGGGGAATTTGAAGTCTTTATTCAAGCCAATCGTATATGTAGGAGTGAGGGCAAGGCTAAATGTATGCAACATGGGGTACCAGTGCCAGTGTTGTAGCCAGAGAACCATTCCGACGGCACTTGTCATTTGAGTAAAGCCATTTCTCGATCCAAGTGATATTGAGCAGTTTCTGCCTCCCGCATCAAGAATTCCGATCGACAAGATAGCTCCCATTTTTGTCAAGGTACTCTGGTGCTTTTCGCTTACAATTGAAGATAGCTTCTCTCGGAAAGCCTTGATTTTTCTGTTATTGCAGGTGTCGCTCTGTTGCATGTAAATCATGGCAGTACCAATCAGCGCTCCTTGGCGGACGTAGTCTGTCATATCGTCCAACATTGGCTCAAGCATAGCAATGCTCTCAGAATCACCAGTTCCTGCCATGGCAATTCCAACAGCCATACAACTTGCATATCGCACATGAGGGTTGAAACTTTCCATAAGCAATTTGACTAGCTGAGGAACTCGCTCGGGAGTTTTAAATAGAACGAAAGCCAAACTGATGACTGCGGCCATTCGGACATCGTCGCTCACGTCACTGACCGCGGTGTGGAGCAGAATGCGAATCGCCTTATTCGATCCGGTACCACAATAAGCTAGAGCAAGTGCGTACATAGCTCCGTATCGCAAGACAGGATCGCGATCCGTTCTCATATCCTCTATTAGTGCATCGGCATTCTCCTCCTGTTGATACTGGATTAAAGCGAGACCAATAGAAATACCCCGAATGATCTTTTCGTGCTGCGTTTCACGTGCATAATTCTTTAGTTCCAATACTATCTCCATAATGTTCTCCTTGCCCTCAGATGGGAGGGTGTTGTGAACATTTCCGGCTCCAGTCCCTACGAGAACCATACCAATTGCCATGCCTGCAGCCTCTCCGGCGACAGCAGAATCGGTATCAAGTAGCTGCTTCAACTCGTTCACAATAATAAAATCCGACGAGCCCATCGAAGTCAATCCTACTCCAAGAGCAGCTCCGTGGCTGATGACTTCGTTGGCATGGGACGCACGGAGATGAGTTCGAATAAAATCCGAGGTTTCCTTGCGCTTCTCTGCCGAAGAACCGGAGTGGGATCCGTGAATCAAGCCAAGCGCATAGAGAGAACCGCCTTCAGCATATCCTCCCTCAGCGGAGACAGCACTGGCCTCGCCACCGTCTTCGCCCGTCGAAGGGTTGGATGGTAAGTAAGGTTGGAGCAAATGCATAGCTTCTGTAATGTGACCAGCATGGATTACCCCTAGTGAAGCTGTCGCCGAAAATTTAGCCCTATGGTGAACAAATAAAAGAAGATGAAAAATGAGTGACGAGAATTAAGGAGTCGCATCGGTTTCCTCTGTCAGACACAAAAATATCATTTTTTATTGATCCTCTTTACGTACCAGTTGGAGGCCTTTTTCATCCAGTCCAAATAATCCCTAAGAAAGCTGTCGTTGGTAGTTCCAGCATATAAGTAGGCATGGGTCATGACAGCAGCATTGTGCAGCAACGAGGATCGTCCTCCGCTGCCGCGCTCTTCCAGAGACTTTTTGAGGTTTTCCATAATGAGACGATCTGCCTGGGATTGCTTGTGCAAAAAAGAAAGTGCTAATTCTGACGAGAAGCCTCCTGTCAGGACCCGTGAAACCTGAGACCAGCGATCGGCATGTTCCTCCGAGACCATTGGTCCTAGTACTTCGGCCACTTTTGTCACAAAGGCCTGGTCACCGCTGTCGATCACATCAAAACAAAGTTGATAACTGAGCAGGGTATCTTCTTCAGTTCCCCTGAGCAACGAAGCCAAAACCTCAGCGACGGAATCCGCTTTTCCGAGAAGCTGATAGACTTTGATTAATGTATCCACGGAGGCTAACCTGCGTTCCTCGCTCTGTTTGGACAGACACTCAGCGATCACCGCCAAAGCTTCCTGGCGAAAGGATTTACTGGAGACAACGTTGATAGAGGCATCAAGGGCGTACTTGAGAAGTTCTTCGTCTGGTCCTGAATACATAAGAATTTCACTCAGCTTGCTGGTTTCCTGCGCTTCAATCGCAATCCCCAATGCGTGATCACAGCGTCCTTCTTCGCAACACGTGTCCAAGAGACGATACACCATTCCCTGGAGTTGATCCAGAGATATTCCAATGTCGTTGGCGCCACTGGTATTAGAACTGCTAGTTCCATCCTCCTCTTGCTGTTGGATCAACTTGCATCGCTCTTGAATGTAAGCATCCAAGGCTGCGGTAATGAGGGATTCGACGTAGGGCGTTCTGTTTTGTACATCGAAATGTGTTTCTCCTGCTTCGAGTGCCAGGCGAAGTGCTTGAGACGGTTCTTCCAAGTGAAAGAAAACACGAGACGCAACGGCAGCAGCAGTTTGACGCATCTCGAGAGGCAGATCGAAGTCTTCCGAAATGGTTTCCAGATCCGGAAGGGATTCGGCCACTTCGTGCCACAGGTTGTCGACGCATTCTAGAAGTTTCTTCAGCGCGTGAGATTTCAACGCCTGATCCTGCTCTTGCAACAGAGCAATGTATCCCGATGCTGTAGCTACTACATCCGAAGATGGTGCTATTCGTGTTGTTGCCATGGTAGTAGCCATGATGCTAAGTAATACGAAGTACTTCTATTGATAAAGGGCATCAAACAATAGAAATGGGAATGATGGCTTGTCTTTTTAGGTACAAGTACCGTAGTACTCGTACCGGTAGCACGGGACCAGGATCGAGACGGTCGACATGCACGTCGATGATCGTCGTAGAAAGCACGATACGGTGTTTCACTAAAAAGCCGCCAACACAACGGCAAAAAAGATCGGCAACGAAGACGAACGAAGTCGGTTGATTTCAAATATTCGGGGGAAATTGAAAATTGTATCTCGATATCCCCTTATTAAAATAGAGTCGAACGAATCCATTATTGACTCTGGAGAACCTTCGCCTATCGCTCATGTTCAAAATCTACTGCTGGATCTTCGCGGCGAACGGTTCGTAATGTCGGGAAACGGCCGGCAGGAGATCAGTGGAAAGACGGCAGAACGTAACGGAGAAGAGTGGTTGTTGGCCCAAATGCATTCCATGGTACTCGTAATCTTACGAGTAATCGTACGGTACGGTACTCGTCTGATCCAAACGCAAAGAAATACCGTACTTCGTACTTCGTAATACGATTGTTGCAGACAGAGAATAACCATTTTTGTTTGTATTCAATACGATCACCATGTTCACAACTAAATTCGCAATCAAATCTGTTGTGTCGAGAACTCGATCGACCGCGTGGCGGTCTTTCTCGAACACGACGGCAACCCTGGCAGACCAATATGATCTCGTCGTAGTTGGTACGGTGCAAATCAGTGAACTCAGTCGTGCCGCTGGATGTGGCGATTGGACGTCTGGACGTTTCTGTCCTTCTTACCCAATTCCTTTTGTTGTCCACTTATCTTCCTTTTGATACGGAATAAAACCCAACAAACAGGCGGTGGTCCCGGGGGATATGTCGCTGCCATCAAGGCAGCCCAGCTGGGAATGAAAACAGCGTGCGTCGAAATGAGAGGTAGATTGGGCGGAACCTGTCTAAACGTTGGTTGCATCCCATCCAAGGCGCTTTTGACATCCACACACCACTACCACGATGCGAAGCACCATTTTGCCGATCACGGAGTTGTTATCAGTGGGGACATTACCATGGATGTCGACAAAATGCAAGATACTAAGTCGAAATCCGTGGAAGGACTGACCGGAGGAATTGAGTACTTGTTCAAGAAGTACGGCGTAGACTACCACAAAGGAAAAGGAAAGATTTCGGGTCCCAACGGGGTCGATGTCGCTCTCAACGACGGAGGCAGTGAAACCTTGGATACAAAGAATATTCTCATCGCTACCGGATCCGAAGTGACACCTTTGCCTCCCGTTCCCGTCGACAACGAAGGAGGAAAGATTGTTGATAGCACCGGAGCATTGGAAATCAGAAAAATTCCTGAGAAGATGGCAGTTGTTGGAGGCGGAGTCATCGGTCTCGAGATGGGATCTGTATGGGCTCGATTGGGAGCTGAGGTTACCGTGATCGAATTCTTGGATCGCATTTTACCCAGCAACGACAATGAAGTTGCTAAAAAATTCCAAGCCACCCTCAAGAAACAGGGCTTCAAGTTCAACCTAAAAACTAAGGTTGTAAAGAGTGTAGTCGAAGACGATGGTGTTGTCTTGTCAACCGAGCCATCGAAGGGTGGAGACGTTAAGGAAGAGAAATACGATGTTGTGTTGGTTTCTACCGGACGACGCCCCTACACCGAAGGCCTCGGTTTGGAGGACATGGGTATCCAGACGGATCAACTTGGAAGAATTGAGGTCGATTCTCACTTCAAAACTGCCGTTCCTTCGATTTATGCCATTGGTGATTGCATTAGCGGTCCCATGCTCGCACACAAGGCCGAAGAAGAAGGTATTGCCGCCGTTGAAACGATGGCAGGATTCGCAGGGCACGTATGCTACGATGCAATTCCTGGTAAGTACAGCAGCGACTCGAAAAAACTGTATTCATTTTGATTTCAAAAAGAAGATCATCGTCCTAAATTTTTTGTTTCCTTTTGTTTCCTTATCCATATTTATGATATCTCGTTTGACAGGTGTTGTCTACACGTATCCCGAGGTTGCCAATGTAGGAAAGACAGAGGAAGAACTGAAGGAGGCCGGAATCGCCTACAACGCAGGAAACTTCCCATTCGCCGCAAACTCTCGAGCACGTGCCAATGGAAGTTCAGAAGGATTCGTCAAGGTCTTGGCTGACAAGGAAACAGACAAGATTCTCGGTGTTCATATTATTGGTCCCAACGCAGGAGAAATGATTGCCGAAGCTGTAATTGCTATCGAATACGGTGCCAGTTCTGAGGATATGGCGAGAACTTGTCACGCACACCCCACGCTCAGTGAAGCATTCAAGGAAGCTTGCATGGACACTTACGATAAACCTATTCATTTCTAAAAAGGAGTTGGGTCTCTAGTTTAATCAAGTACATTTTTGGTCCTGATCTCTTTCACTTTTCTGCGTAGAAAAATACTGACAGCGGGATCTGTCTTCATTAGATAGAGTCGTCCACATTAAGCTGGAATAATTGGTGTTGTAGTGATGCAGAGATAATACCGTATGAATGAGATGGTTCTACTCGTAATTACTATTCGTAGTCTCGTATTTGTACCGGTCGCAATCTTACTACGGTACCGTACGTACCGGTATGTACGGTGTAGTCTAAAGTGCAGAATTTACTGATCATACAAAGTACGAAGTACTTACGGTACGAGTTTGTGTGTTAATGACAAAGTAGGGCTACGTAGAATTTGTACTGTAAGCAAAACCTTGAATTAACACTCATGATTTAAATTGGTCTCATGACTGATTCGGCACCTCTATCCGTTCGAAATTTCAGTTTTTTCTCTCTTTGTTTTCGTTCGAATCGAATCGAAATTTCCGAGACGAAAAAAACTCGAAACTCCTCCTCACTTCTTTCCTTCCTAATCCATCTAATTGCAACTGAATAACAAACAAATAACAGATACTAAATTAACTACTAATTCAATTTCACCACACTTGGGGGGGGGGACGCGATTCAACCATCCCGTCGTCGTCGTCGTCGTCGTCGTCGTCGAAGGGGCGAAAGAACAAGAAAGGGCGAACGACGACGACGACGGCTCGTCGTCGACGCCCCATTACACTGCTCTAAGCTCCAAATCGCGCGTCACTTCCATGCCCCTTGTTGCTTGCATCCTTTTAATGTATTCAATCTTCCCATCATCCAGGGCTGCTATCTCCAGCATCTCTGGAGTCACCTCCTTCATTGTTTGAACACACTTCTCTAATTTCTCTGCCATGGCCTTTCCCAAGAGTGTTTCTTTCATGGTGATCTCTGCTTTCTCCAGCCGCTGCAACTCAGCGCCATCGCGCTCCTCACTCCACTCCACCGCGTCCACCGGCGGATCATCCTTAGCTTTCACTAGAGCAGCAACAACATGTTCTTTTTTCATTCCAGCAGCAACCCTCTTTCCAAACTTCCAATCATATATCACTTTCAAATCTTGCACCGCTAGTCTAGCAAATTCGCCCCCACACTTTGCAACTGAGGCTATTATTTTCCTTCTGAATCCGATTCGTTGAGAGTCTGATTCAAAGGCTTCTGACGAACAGCAACGCTGCGTTAGTGTGTTAGTAGACGAATGGTTGTACTCTACGCGTGACAATTGTGGTTGGATACTTTCGGCAACGGATAATTGGACTACAGGCGAGACTAGGGAAACGCCAGATCTCCTCTTGCTGTGACTTATTCAGATTGCAGCGAGACAGACCTTAGTATGTAGATTACAAGTAGTTGGTAGCAACTAGTGTGAATTTTGGGATATAAATCAGTTGAATGTTAAAAGTATGAGATAAGAGAGTAATCTTGCTGGAGAGCATGATATCTCTTTTAGTGCAGTGATGAATACAGTACACTGCTAATCGTACAGCACTGTAGAATCACATGCTATCATGAGAAGCTTCCTTCTAATCGTACAGCACTGTAGAAGGATGTGCTTGTCATGAGAAGCTTCTTTCTAATTGTGATCATCGAAACAGCTGTTACAAGAAGCTTCTTCGAACCTCCCTTTTGATCATGAGTATCGAAACACATGATTGGGAGTATCAAAATGGCTATACCAGAACCAGGCAATTCACGTTGTTTTGGTCATGAAAACAAAAGGAATCTTGCTTCCGATCTTAAGTATTGAACTTCGATCGTGAAAACAGAAAAGAAATGGGCCTTCCCGGTCATTTTCCATAAGATATGAGCTGGATGCAGTCATCGAACATTCCAATTCTTATTTACAGAAAGTATGGGCCTTCCCGGTCATTTACCATAGATAGAAGAATATTCCAATCCTGCTTACAGAGGTGCGTATGACTCGATCCTGCTTACAGAGATTCTCCAATCTTGCTTACATAGGTGCATATGACTCGTCGGTATTATCGTACCACTCCAGCTGTAGTACTGTAAATTATGTAGAAATCTACGTAAGTTCAGGTACCGGCCTGTGGTTCCCATACGTACGAAAGGAATTTAATATGCCCCATCTTCTTGCACGTGATCAGGTGTATCACATAGCTCGAAAAGAAGAACAAGTAAATTTTGTGAGTACCGGAAGTAATTTAATATGCCCCATCTTCTTGCGCGTGATAAAGTGTATCACATACTTCGGAAAGAAGATCGATTATTCGGAGAATTGAATCGTATCAAAAGGATTCAATCGTAGAATTGATTGCAGGCAAATTCATAGATCAAGCACAACCGTAGGATGCACAACCGTATATTTTGAATCACCATATATTGGCTGGAAGTGAAGACATAGAATCAATCGTGGCGTATGAAGCAAGTCATAGAAGATGGACCATATCGTAGAAATCGATGCATACAGATTAAGATGTCTCTCGTATGGGCATCAACTAATCGTAGATTTGGATCAATCGGAGATTTTGGATCAATCGGAGATACTTGGAAATAAGTCATAGAAGACAAGCGCAGCTTGAGAATCAAGTCGTAGAATTGAATCGTAGTAGATTGAATTGGAGAATCGAATCGAATGATGTGATTGATCAGATCATAGATATCTATCTTGGAATGATCGTAGAAATCGAGTCGGAGAATGTGATTGACTCGTAGTATAGATCGATTGATCAAACCATACGATTGACTGAAGGTCGACTCGTAGTAGAGAGCGATTGATCAAATCATAGAAATCGATTGATTAAACTCAGTCGTAACTGAAGCTTGGATCGGAGAATCAAATCGTAGACGAATTCATAGAAAACAATTGTTGAACAGTAGGAAGTCGATTTGTAGAAACCAAGCTTGGGAATCATAGAAATCGATTCGGAGGAAACCAACTTGAAGGGATCGTAGAATCATTTTGACTGATCAAATCGTACTCGTCTTGGCGTTGGAGAATTGATTCGAATTGAATCGTATCAATAGGATTCAATCATAGAATAAATTGCAGACAAATTTATGGATCAAATACAATCGTAGCAAATCGTAGCTTCGATCTTGGAGTGAGATGGGTGCTAAAGGATAAGAATGCCCCAACCGTAGCCAATCGTAGAATTGAATCGTAGTAGAGCGAATCGTAAGATCAAATCGGAGCATTGTTGATTAGATACTGATTGACTGTGTGCACACATCAGATCGTGGATCTTGCTCGTAGGCGAATCGTAGAATGGAATCGAAGAATGTGATTGATAATCGATTCTGTAGAATGTGCCCCATTTTGGATGGATCAAGGTATTGGAACTGACAGACGAATCATAGAATCGAATGTGGAACATAATCAATCCGTAGCACGTAGCTTTAGCATAAATCAAAATCGTAGAAATCGAATCGTAGTAGATCGAATCGGAGAATCAAATCATAGACGAATCGTAGTAGATTGAATTGGAGAATCGAATCGGAGGATGGAATCCATTATCGATTTGTAGATGGTGCCAAAGGATAAGAAATCAAATCGTAGACGAATTCATAGAGAACGATTGTTGAACAGTAGATTGAACTGCTACTCAGAGACATAATCGATTCGTAGGAATCGATTCGTAGTGAACGTTAGATACCAATTTGAAATGAATCGAAACCGGGAATATCAGGCGTTCCTGCAAGAAAGTTGGAAAGGCGACATGTCAAGTGGCTTTGTCGACTTGATTCTCAAGCAACGCCGTCGTATGTCCAATTAGCGACCAAGATAGTAGCATGGAGATGATACAGCTTGAGCTTGATAGCATCACGATGCCGTTTGGTGAAACACACAGCAGACAAATCGTAGGTCAAAGAATGTGCCCCATAAAGAGGCTTCCGACCGGGGCAAGAGGATGCATCATGATGTGGATAGGCATGACTTGGGCTTGGAACGATGGCATGATCTGAGCTTGGAACAACACTATCCTTTGAAAATGCCCCAGATGGTGGAAGTTGCAACAAAGGAATGGAAGTATTAGGCTTGTGGGAAGGAGATTGCTTGGGTGACCGGATGAATGTCACAGTGCCAGATTGAGGATGAAACGTCCATCTTGATTTACTATGGGAAGGACTGGGGGAATGACGCTTATGGTTGGGAATAGAGTAAGCATCACTGGTTGTAGTGACAGTGGTGACATAAGGAATTCGTCTGAAGCGAACTGATTCAGTGCGCGGGAAGTAAGTCCAAGTGTAGGATGTATTACTTGTGGAAGCAGGGAGATCAGTATTGGGAGCTAACCGGTGGGTATCAAGGGATTCAAGAGGGTTCCCATTTTGGGTAGTAGTAGGAATGGCAGGCGTTTCGCAAGCAGGATTAGGTGCTTGAGATGGGGAGGAAGCAGATGCTTGAGTTGTAACAGGAACATGTGCTGGAGGTGACACCGGCAGTAAGGCTGGTGGTTTTGTCAAGCAAGGTTTAGCTTGTATGCTGGGTTGTGAGGCCAGAGGAACTTGAGCAGTGACATGTGGGAATGGTGCTAAAGGAATTTTAGCAGTAGCCTTGTTTTGGATAGCAGCTATTCCAGGAGAGCGATTTTGAGTATCGCAAAATGCAAGGAAAACATCCCGAGTGTACTGATGATGGTCATACCAGTTGCGGCCAGCTCGAGAATTGATGAGAAATATAAGATCAACGAATGTGGTTAATGTTTGTTGATCGTCCATACTGATAGAACGATAGCCGGTCTGAACGTGGTATTCGAGGTCAGCGACATAACCATAATCAATGATAGTTGTAATAAACCTATCCCAGGTGGTTAAGCCTGCCACAATGAGGGCTTCACATAGATGGTTACAAGCTTCTTGAGGAACATCCAGGGTTGTATGTAGGATACGAGCAAGTTTTAGGTCAAAGGATGGGAACAGTAATTTGAGATCCGAATCCGACATGTTGGATTGGTGAATGGACATGGCGAAGTGACAAGGCGACGAAAATTCGTTGCGTTGTAGTTGATGTTCTTGGTGCGTAGCAATGAAACACAACAATTCGAAACAAGCGGGCAATGTCGGTGAATACGTTGTCACTATTGGCGTCGGTGGTAGCAAAGAATCGATCGATGGTAGTTTCCAAACGATGTCGTTGGCGATTTTGATGGGATACGACGGTCCTTTGAAGTGACGAAGATTCGTTGGATTGAGTATTGTCGTTGTTGTTGCACGGTGAAAACCGCGTTGTTGACGAGTAATCGATCGTGGAATCGGTTATTGTCGTGTCGTCGCAATAGGTGTTGCCGGCGGTCGTCGAAGGATCGTTATCGTTGGTGGCGACGTCGTTGGTAGTTGCAAAACGATGTTACGGCGAATACGTTCTTGTCACTGTCGGCGTTGGCGTTGGCAGCAAAGAATCGATCGTAAGAACGAGTTTGCAAAAGACAATAGAATGGTCGTTGTTGCTTGTTCCTGGAATCAAATCGTAAGCATTGTAAATGTTGATGGGGTGTCGGTATCTTGGTAATGATGAGATCGCGATACGGGGGAATTGGAATCTGGTGGAGGTGAGATTCTTGGATGGAAATATTGCTATTGGCGTGTCCAATGCAATGGGCTTCTAATAAAGACTTCGGCGTGTCCGATTGGTGTCTTTCTTGCGTGTAATTGGATCAAAGAACTATCGAATCGATGGGTCTTCTGTCGGATTGTCGTCGACTGTTCTTCTTATGCAAGCTGCCTGAGAGCTTGCGACTGTTAATCTATTATTTTCCTTCTGAATCCGATTCATTGAGAGTCTGATTCAAAGGCTTCTGACAAACAGCAACGCTGCGTTAGTGTGTTAGTAGACGAACGGTTGTACTCTACGCGTGACAATTGTGGTTGGATACTTTCGGCACCCTTTTTCTTTGCAAAAGCAGCCGCGCGTGCCTTTGCAGTCTTCAGCATCGCGATTTTTTTCATACGTTCCTTCAACACTTTTGCTTTCCAAACATCCTTGGAGTTAGTGACGAATCCACCGGTGATACGGAATTTCTGTCCTGCCGTATTTGCTTTTGCCAATTTCAATATCCGCTCATTCGAACCCGGTTTAGTAGATGCAATCTTCTCTTTCTCGTTGTTTCGTGGCGCCTTCGCAGCAAATGCATCGCCTTTCAAACTGTACTTGTTGAGATAGTTTACTGCGTTGCTGTTGCGAAGTTCAAGGTCAAGCAACTTTGCCATCATTGGATCCGCTGTAAGGTCTACAGAACCATTCTGTACCGTCACCTCGTGAGCTATATTGCGATTCCTAAGACAACTGTGTGTGAAAGGGACGATACCAATGTGGCGCCAGATAACCTTTGATTTTTCCACAGAAAATGCGTCGTGAAATGCGCTGTGCAAAGTGACGTAACCTCCCTTCTCGTCGTCCACCTTGCGTCCCCCAAATACAAGCCGCGGAATATCGTGAGCGCGCATGGTAAGCCGTCTTGCACGGCGCGAGTTGTTCAACATCGTCTTGTTTTGGCGAAACATGGTTTTAAATGGTCCGTAGTTCTGGTCTGTTGGTTGCCAAATATGTGTTGTATTCGGAACTCCAGTAAGTAGGTAGAGGCCAGGGGCTGTAATAATTTGCAACTCATCGTCTTCCCGTCCTGGACCCGAATCAACCAACATCACTACTCGCTTTCCAGGTACGGGTGCCAGATCCGGAAATAATGGCATGTATGCATCCTTCACTACCTTCGTAAACTCAGTACCATCCATCCCCGCACTAGCATTACAATTCACTGTAGTCCACTGCTCGGTTGGTTCGTTGAACCCCCATGTTCCAATTACCGAATTATGATCGAGCTCTTCCAAAAACGAATCCTGAATCCGCTTGTTCGAATCATCTTTAGCCATACTTTTCAACTGAAAATGGGGGGGCATGGGATCTCCAGAAGCGCAACTACCACAGAGGAGTGTTATGCGGTGACTGCTTTTATTGGCACGGTTTGCTCCCACAGGAAGATCCCTGCTGCTAGGTCCGTACTGGGTGACGGGACGTCCGCCAGACTTTGTCGTCGTTGTGTCCAGTGATAGCCCCGTTTTGTCCACATTGATTATCCGACGAAGTTGTTCAGGGGGGAAATACAGCTCTCCTTCGTGTCCCCCTGCGATCTCCTCCTTTGTTGGCAACCGTGCAAAGCCCATCTCAAGGAAAAATTCTTTTAGGGTTGTAAACCATTGATTAATATTTTTATGACTTCTGTACGTTGCACGCCGTTCCTACATCTGCGAATTCAGGTTAGATACTTCCACCCCATCTGCAAACCGTGATTGCAGCCTTCTGAATAACGAAACAGGATCAGTCAGTGGCGCTGGAATGACACCGTTAGTTATGCACGCTGTGACCTTTTGTAGGAGCATCTGACGATCCGGTTTGTCCTTCATCTGTGCCGCAGTCAATGCAACGAATGTTGTGAGCGCTTCGGCAAGCGCATCCTCCACCATTTTTGGAAGGATTGGTGGACGTCCCTTGCGTGGTGGACCAGTGAGTCCGTCGCGAATATGGTTTCGCAATGTATTTGAATTGATGTTTGTACCGTACATTGTATTTACGGCGTCACAGATAACCGTTGCTGGGATGCGTGACACTCCCTTTTGATTTGCTGGGAGTTGGAGCTGCTGCACCAAGGTTTCATATGCTTCCCTCCAGGCATGCTCAAATCGAACCCTGATAGCTTGCTCATTCGCGGCAGCACATAAGACTTGGTGTGGCGTTCGTTTTGTTTCTTTCAGAGGCAACAAGGAAGTAGGTAGTAGAGTGAGTTTCTTCTTTTTGCAAGGTGGGGGGGGGGGGGGTTCCTTTTCCAAAAACGCTGCTGTACTCGCTGCTGTACTCGCTGCTGGCGCTGCTCCTGTTGCCGTCGTCGTCGTCGTCGTCGTCGTCGTTGTCGTCGTCGACGATGTGCTTCCATTGGTGTTGCTTGAGGCTGTATGGGCTCTTTTGTTGTTGTTGTTGTTGTTGTTGTTGTTGTTCTGTTTTGGGGTGGGGGGATCCAACAGTCCACTTGGATTGGTTACAGTCGAAACGCTGGTACCATTCGATCCACCAGCACCAACAACAGCAGGGGGTGGTGGCGGCGGGGGTGGGGGGGGGAGTGGGGGCAGCCTTCTTGTTTTGTTCGTCTTCCAAGAGTTTGGCCTTCTTGCGCAATACTCTCTTCTGTAGCGAGCGATTCTTGCTCTCTTCCTTTGTAAATCCCGCAATTAACATAGCAGTCGCTGTGGTGATAGTACCAGTGTGGGAATGGTTTAGAATAACAGCAGCGTTATTTGTTAACTTGCAAGGGGGAAGGGCGGCGCCTCTTGCCACAGCTCCAACTGTGTGTGTTGTTGTTGCTGCTGTAGTTGGAGTTTTTTTGCGCTGGGGGGGTTGTTGTTGCTGGAGTTGTTTTTTTCGAAACGACCGGGAGGATCGATCTGCAACTTGGGGGGCATCTTCTACTTGATAAGTATCGATTTACCCTGTAGTGGGGCTTGCTTGTTGTTAGCACGAGCAGAGGGATCCTTGTTGCTGCTATGGGGGGATTTTCGACGTTGTTTTTTGGGCCCTTGGGGGTGTCACTGTGGCTGTGGCTGTTTTTTTAAAATCGACTGGTCGGATTGAGCCCCAACTTGGGGGTCTTCTTGTACTTGATAAATATCGATTTACCCTGTAGTGGGGTTGTCTTGTTGTTGCCGCAAGCAGAGGGATCCTTGTTCCTGATATGGGAGGATTTTCAGAGTTTTCTCAGTTTTTGCCCTTCAACGACAACTCGATGTTGCTGTTGTTAAAGCTCTTTTCTTCTAAAGGACTCGGCCAATCGATCCGAAACTTGCAGGTCTTCTTGGACTTGGTATAAGGAAGGGAACCCAACAAATGTGGGCGCCTCTAATGCTATGGTTAAGGAATGGGTTGGTTGAGACCACTTGGTATTGTGATAGGTGTGGTAATGGAGTTTTTTGTGAACTTTTTGTGATTTTCTTGACCAGAAGAATCATAAAGTCCGAAGGGGTTCCGGCGCGCGCAACCCCTGCAAATTGGGTATCTATGGAAAGCTCTTGCCCTTGCCAATTCTGGCGCGGTGATTACTTTGGTCAAGAAGTTCCAGCTGGAGACTAAAGTCAAGAAGACTAACAGGACCCAAATCGATGGGTGTAGGAGGGGGTCATTAAAAAAAAGCTGTCTCAAAACGGTCACCCTATTTTACACACATACTCGTACCGTAGGTAGTAGAAAGATTTTACGAAGTACTCCAGGGTACGTACTCACAGTATGTACCGGTACGTGCAAACGTATGTACTTGTGCTGTGAATCCTGACTCGGAATCAATCCCGGAAAACTCGTGTATCCAACGGTTCGATGTCGCCGGCTCTCCCGGTTTTCCGAAAAAAATGATTGTTTTTTGAAAAAACATTACAATGATCGTAATACAATAAAATGACCTGTGAATGTAGTGCTTTCGGCTCGACAGTTGTCGATGCGGTAACACTTTAGCAACGGATTGAACGTCGACGGAAGATCCGAGGCAATCAACCCATTCAAACTTTTCAGTGACATCTCCCACCTCATTCATCCATCATGGCGCCAGGATCAAGCTCTAAACAAAGAGATTACGACTATCTTTTCAAACTTGTTCTGATTGGTGATAGTGGTGTAGGGAAATCATGCTTGCTATTGCGATTTGCGGTGAGCATCAGACCTTCTTTCGTCGTAGTGCTGACACCTCTGGAGGGATTCCCGACTGACGACTTTTTGTATTTTTTTTCCCACCGGCGTTGTTGTGTTTTGTTTCGATAGGACGATGCCTTTACCGAATCCTATATTTCCACAATTGGGGTCGACTTTCGATTCCGCACTGTAAAGATTGAGAACAAAACGGTAAAACTACAAATTTGGGACACAGCTGGTCAAGAACGATTTCGTACGATCACTTCTGCGTATTATCGGGGAGCCGACGGAATTATTATGGTGTTCGATGTTACGAGCACGGAATCTTTTGATCATGTCAACGACTGGCTGAAGGAAGTGAACAGATATGCTGCAGATGGAACTGTCAAGCTATTGGTTGGAAACAAATCAGATCGAACAGCCGACAGAGCTGTAACAGAATCTCAAGCAAAGGAATTCGCGGACGAACTTGGAATTCCTTTCATAGAGACGAGTGCAAAATCGTCCAAGAACGTTGAAGAGGCGTTCTTGACAATGGCAGGAGAACTAATTCGTCAACGTGATGCCAGAGGTGGCAACAACGAAAACACTGGCATCGACTTGAATGGTGACAAGAAAGTGGGTTCAAACTGCTGCTAAGCAATTTATGTATGAATTGTTCAACACATCACGTGAATACTGTACTTTTCTTCTCTAGATCTACACCACTTCTTATTGTATTCCACAGCTCCTGATCCGTTTGATGCGGCGGTGAGATTCGAATCAACGGATTCCTTCTTTTAAGAGCAAACCGAAAATAATGATTCTCCAGAGTTAGGTCCTCTTTGTGCAGGATCTGCAGCGCTTGCCATGCGATGATGCATCATGGTGTATGGCCATAGAAGTACTTTCACTAGGACCTGATACCACGTTTACCGTGGAAAGCAATTTCCACACGAAGATTAAAATAAATCAACAAAATCTGCAATGTGCATCGTCGTTGTATGAAAGAAAATCCAACAGCGCCGGCTGCGTCAACTTCGAGTCTTTTAATTTATTTGCTACAATCGTGTCTTGTATCACCTCATCGATGTAAAGATGCTCTTGACACATACAGTATTGAATGCAGACAGCGACGCTCAACAAAGACTCGGAGTTGCCCCTGTCAATACTATTCTGGGGATTCCATATAGTAGAATAAACATTATCGTGTTCGTTATAGACCACCAGCAAATGAGTCGCAAAATATAAGGGAATCTTCTCTCCCCAATGCGAAACATCTTCAGCTTGACATCCTCCCACTGACATGACAAAAAGAACAAACGAAATTCATCATTGAACGAATCAAGAATTATTTACCACGTTGTAATTCATACAAATGGAAATCCGGCTTACCATTTCATGTGACAAATTGACGTTTAAATACAAATCCGGCTTGTCGTCCTCTCCCAGAGATTTAATGGAAACCGGTGTCATTAAATGGGAGATAATAGCACTTACAGCGACAATGAAAAACGAAAGGGGAAGAGAGAGCCAGTGGAAGGAACCTCCAGATACCCACATGACTAGTGGAATCTATCAAGAATTCGTTGATTGAAGAGAAGACTCAATCCTCCGTGAGCGAAAAGAATGAAATTTCACAATCCAGAAACCAGAACCCACAAGGTAAAACAATAACATACTCACCGTCCATAAATGATGAGTAGATGTCATGCGATTTATCCAATTAGATCCAGGTTTGAAGAGGTACTTGCATACTCCGATGGGGAAAATTCCTCTTCATGGACAAATGAAACATAGCCATAATATGAAGGTAAGTGAGACATGAAGTATCACAATCCCAAAACAACCAATTCCTGCATATGCGAACACATGGCAGTTGTTGGGTTTCCATCGAGTTTGACTTACAACAATAAAAATCCTGCCATGTCAAAGTACCTAAGTCAGAGCACGATCACGACGACAATGATGCCAACAATGAAAATACGATGAAAGATCAGGGTCAAATATCGGGTCGCAAATGAGGAGAATCAGGAATGGAAAATATGCCCTGTAGAAAAGGAAACTCTAGCGGGGTATAATATCGGTAGGATAATAGTGACGAAGGAAAAAAAAACGTAAAGATCCTCAGAAACTCACCACAAGGATTGGTCAATCCCCACTGCTAGACAAAACGCCTGTGCGATAATTGGTCGGTTGGTATAGAAGCTCATGGCCGACATCGGAATCGTCACCGAGCACGTGAATGTTATCCCGTAGAATTCGGAATAAAATCGGTATGCTCTCTCGCTCCATCGAAGAGTCAGTCGAACGGCGAAATAAATTGCAAAATACACGGCCAAAAATTTTGCCACATTTTGACGTCTCCTTGTCTCTTCCAAGGAAAGGTTGCACTCTAAATCATTGGCGTTGACAAGAGCATTGGCTAGAATATCATGGGCGAAGGGCACAGCAGTGACCACAATGGCATAATGAAAGAGAAACGTAACGATCGGATGCATCCACTCCTTGTGCTTCGTAGCGGTTGGGCCCTCTTGTAAGAACCACATTCTCTAGGAAAAACAAATTCTTGCTATCGTTCGTCGTGTTTGATCTTGACGTTTGCGTACCGATGGATAGATTACAGTGTAATCACTGGTACGTAGGAATTCTTTCCAGATCCGAGAAAATGCCAAGAAAGATGCATCCCGACATGAACAATGGATGCAAAACAGATTATTCACATACCGTAGTACCATCCATAGTTGGAAGATGCGGTAAAATCTTGCCGGTATCTACTTCACACATTTTGCTTGTACGGGCACCGGGTTCGTACGAGTACACTGAAAGAATGCGCCCCAACAATAATAATTTCCTTCAAACGTGCTTTTTGTTTTTTCGTTCCTAAACGTGGTCGGTCGTAATCGCATTTTTCCATCCGTTACAAGGTACAGTATTTTTTCCCGCACGGTACGTACGTACGGGTACGAGTACTCGTACAGAGTAGTACGTACCCGTACCTGATACGAGCCATATCATACGAACATAGGTCATAGGTCATTCATAGGGCATAGGGGACTCTAGGTTCTAGGTAGGAGTACGTACATACCTATTTTACATATCTACCCATTCACCAGGTTCAGGTAATCTCACTGCTATTCATAGCAATGCAAGAAAAGACGGTCGACGATGACCCACGACAAAAGATAGATCGATTTCATCGGTATTGTACTGTACAATACCGGTACCGTAACCATCTTCGTCAATTCGTCGATTCGAGCACAACATATCCACTCGACGAATCGAGACTTTTAGCTTTGCCAAGTAAACGGTCGATTGCAGAGGTCGGGATATTGCGATATCGGGACATCGAGGGATCGAAGTGAACACAATAATCCAAGCGACGACGTCGAAAAAAAAAATCATGAGCGATTCGACCGAGGACATCTTTGTCCCAACCGCCATGTCTACGTCGGCTCTAGAAAGTAAATTGAAAGACCTGAAAGCGAAATCGATCAAGCATAGCCAAATATTGACAGCGAAGCTGGCATCCTCTCAGTCGGGACAAAATCTGCTGCACATTGGAACCAGTTTGCAGACCCTTCCGCCTGATTTGCATTCCCTTTTGACACAGTTGCATCCCGTCTTGTCTTGCGCCGAAAAAGCAGAGAAAGATTACCTTCAGCGCTTGCAAAAACTTGTTCAATGCGGAAACGAAATAAGGTTGGAAGAGCGAAGAGGAGGAAATGCCAGAGAATGTGCCGGCCTCTACGAAGATTTGCTGGCGGCAGAAAAGAGAGTTCGCCAAGATGCATCTCAGCGTCGAAACAACACAGTTGTGTGGACAGACGAGGATTCTTCATATGGTACGTATTCGAGAACCATTCGATAATGAACTTGATGTTGATCGATCTACTTTCAATGCTGTCAGATGCCCTTCATCCGTTTCTTACAAAACTTTTTGTTGGAATTGTGCAGACAAGTTGGATCACATCTCTTTGCTGGAACGATGCGCTCAAACCACGCTGCTTTTGGTACAAGAGTTACAAGCAAGCACAGACACCGTTGCGTCTATGACAGCAAGTAATGTAGATTTCGGTAAAGATTCGTCATCAAATGCTCTCCCTTCCATGAGAACCTCGTTAGACCAAGATATAGAAAGGGCTCAATTTCTCATGAAGTTGGCTCCCCGAATCCGACGTTTGGAATCAGACACCATTATGTCGTTATCGTATTGGACGGAACAAACTCTCAAGAAATTTCAAGACCAAAAGCTTTCTATAGACAGTGATGAACAATCGGAAGAGAAAGATGACAACAGCGTCTCAACTCCTTCCGAAAATAATTTACTGCTGATGATCGGGCATTGTATGCGCGGCCTTGCCCTTCTTGGACGAGGTCGAGAGGTCGAGAACATTTTTGCAAGAGTAGCAATTATGTAAGTCAATTGATCTCGTTGTATGTTTCGTTTCTGAAATCGAGTGAGCGTCTGTTTCCTCGTCTCGATGACTTCGAGTGTCCCTCTGACCTTTTGGATCCTGATGGTTGTCACAATGGTTATCACCAGGCCGCTGATTCGTTCGAAAATCTCCATGGGTCGTCTCGACGAAGGAGGCCCGCGTGGTGAATGTGCCGGGCTTGCATCATTGCTGGAAGACATCATAGTCACCGTAGCAGGCACATTTGGTCGAGTATTGGAGCTTGCCGAAGTAATGTTCGATTTGGGAACAAAAGTAGAGGTAGATCTTATAACCGACGGTGTTTGGGTTCCTATGGCAACGGCACTCATGGCCGATGCGGGGATCAAAATGGCAATTTTCTCTCCGGGGCTTGCTGGTATCTTGCAATCGAATTACGTCACCTTGGATAAATTCTTATCGCAATTGGCCGGGCGCCTGCTCAACCAACAAACCACTGGTCCGTCCTCTGACGCGACGATGCCGAACGAAGACTCGTTGACCGAATCATTGTACTTCACTCCGAAGATCTCGGGCGAAAGGATTCGCCAGGCGCAGGAAAGGGTGTATGTACATGCAAAGACGGCAGAATTTTCGAAGAAGTGGAACTTGCCGATTTACTACCAATTGCGATTCGGTGACAGCTGTGCTCGTTTGAACAAAGCCATCGAAGGCACAAAACAAGGAGGATGGACTGCAGAAGTTTTCACGGGAGATCTCGTTTCGGCAAATAGCCTCAGAAACGATGTTGGATTCGAGCTCTCTTTCTTCGTAGAGCTGTATGACACGCTATTGTGGTTGTGGAAGCCAGACGTCATTCTACGCCCCCTAACAAATAGATTTCTCAGAGGAGCTGTTCAATTGATCGGGAGATCGGTAGCCTTCATAAAGGATGGCATGGACGGGCAGCTGAAATTCGGAGAAGACAATCACAAGGAACCACAGGATGGGACTGGAAATGCGGAAAATCAGAGTGCGCGTGCCCCACCGACGTCGAGCCTCGCGTATTCCTGGGGTGACAGTGCTCACGACGTGGGTGCTGTTGCATGGGAGTTGGCAATCTTGGAAACTACGTTGTCCCACGATTATGTGTCGACGATTTGCGATGCATTGGGATCTGCAGAGAGCTCGACCGAACACGGTGAGCTTCGGGGTCTCGTATCCGAAGTCCTGAAAGAGACCTCGGGTCAAATCCGTCCGCTGGTAGAGCGCGCGTGGAACGACATTATTGTCAAGCTACTCATCGACAAATGCTCCGGGGTGCTCGGTGCCGTGAAAGGTGTTGTAGCAACCTACCGTATGACAAACCGTCCTCCACCCACACAAGCATCTCCGTACGTGAAGACGATACTCAGGCCTGTAAAGGAGTTTTCGGATGAGCTTTCGCTCCGGATACCAGATTATATCGGAGACAAGTGGAAAATCGCCATCTTGACCGCGATCACGGATCGATACAGTGCTGCTGTGGAGGAGCTCATTACAACCGTCAAGCGAACCGAAGTTGCGTTGCAGAACAGAAGGACGCGTCGAGTCGCGTCCGGAGGAGTCAGCGATGGTGACAAGGTGAAATTGCAATTGTTCCTTGACTTTGAAGCATTTTGTCGGGACATGCAAGAGGTTGGAGTCGATCCGTCTTCCGTGTCAGGAATTTCGAAGCTGAGAGAGTTGACAAAGGATGGCTCTGGGATAGTGCAACCCAATTAGGATTGTAGGCATGTCAGAGATCATGAAATAATAGTTTTCTTTAATCTGTTGTGATACATGGCACGCGTACTCTGTTGGAATGAATCGAATGAGTCGATTCATGGAGACAAACCTTTTTAAGTGGGATTCACTCAGTTGAAAAGAGTGGTTCTAAGTAAAATCTCCCTTCAGGATGGTGTCAGAAGCCTAGAATCTGATTAACAACAGAAATTCATATACGCATTTGTAGCAGAATGGAAAGAAATGAGCTAAGCCAATGGAGATCAATCACATAAAGATATCAAGGGCTCAGTCAGACAGAAAGAACAATGAAGTCACGAATACACGAAATACATGAAGAGTTGTAGACTAACACGAAATAATACATGTGAAGGGTTGAGTGAATAACTGTCAAATGAAGCAGTCGGAGGTCTCAGATTTTCCTAGGTAATAATTAATAGTGAACACAGTAAACACCGAAATGCATTTTCAACCTATTCTAACATTCTTCGAAGAACACTTGAATCGTAAGCGTTGAAAGTAAGTGAATCAAGATCTGATTGATCTAGAACAACAAGGAAAAGACCAAGTAAACTAACACGATGCCCAGCCTGAAGGACATCAAGCTTTACATCCCCAAATACAAAGCTTCATCAATTTACCCACAATTGTGGGCAATGATGCAAGCCTACGGAGTCCAGAAGGATTTCAACAAGGCTTTGAGCAAGGTCAAGGACCCCGCACTTCCAGAAGCTGAAAGGAAGTATGATAAGGATGGTAGAGAAGTTAAACAGACCTTCACTTCTAGTGAAGAGGAAGATGTCACCAGGAACAAAATGGATATAGCGACTCCAACAATGGCCTTTCAAGACTACGAAGACTATGATGCTTGGATCGGACAGTCCAGGACAGACAAATGGCCCAGCGGCCAATCATATCCTAGTTGTCAAAGAGATGAAGGAAAAGTTTGCACGTGACAACGTGACAGGGTAAGTAGATCAGAAGTTTGATCTCTAGAAAATCTCAATGGAGGAGGAGGAGGACCCCAACATCCTGTTCACCCAGATAACAGCAATAGATATCAAGTATTGAGCAAGAGTGATGGCTCTATCTCAAGAAGATAAGATATGAACAATCATGCAGATAGCACTGAATGAGTACCAAGAGACAATCTTGGGAGTCAGGAGCAAAGCCCGAAGGGATCATGGAGGAGACCCCACCATGAAGGAACTACAGCTCAACATGTTTGACCTTTGGAAGTCCAAACAACCCAAGAACAACAGAGAACATGAAGTTGTAATGCATGCCGGAGAGTCCGAATCAGATGATGAAGCAAGAAAGCCCAAGTCCAAGGGCTACAAGTCCAAGAAGAAGGGCAAGGACATATGGTGTTACAGATGTGGCACAAAGGGTCACTATGAAGCAAGACTGCAATGAAACGAATAAGACGACAAAGTGTCACCATTGTGGGAAGTCCAGACCCAAAGAGAAGGCCTGCTGGGAGAAGAATCCTAAAAGCTATCCAAAATGGATGTAGAAGAAAGTCGGAAAGAAAAGATACAGCAACTCAGACAAGAGTGTAGTGGCTGCAGTAATTGAAGAGGAGGACTGTTTTCTAGCCACCAGAGATGTGGCATTGAGTCCAAGGAGCACGATAAAGAAGGGAATGGAAAGGGGGCCCATTGTCAACACTATTCCAAAAGAAGGAACAAGAAGGAAGTTATGAACATTCCTTTTAAAATCCAACTGGAACAGAAATTATGAAGCTGATAAACTCAACAAGTTTCAAAAGAAACATGGAGAAGATCACCTCAAAACCAAAGAACATGGGTGGTTTGCCGTTCCATCCATTGTGGAAGTGGAGAAATCACACTATCTGCAAGACAACAAAGCAAATGAGTGGAGAGATCCCATAAGAATGGGGTCCTGGAAAATTCAGTGGGGAATTGACCCACAAGAAACAGAAAGACATAAGCTGGAATCAGAAACAGGCAATCCCCACTTGTTGAAAACAAAGGAGGAAGGGGAAAATAAAATTCTACGCAACCAACAATTTGCAAATTTGGAATTCCAAATTATCTCAACAGACGGATTCAGTGGTACTGAACCCTGGATAGAAGAATGTGTACTTATGCCTGTGACCGTTCCGGAGCCCAATGCCAAGAAAAAGACAGAAAGCCATGGAATGCACCCTGCTATCTGGCTAACAGGATAAAAGCTTTATATATGAATCAACTGTGGGTTATAGATACGGGAGCAACCACAAACACAATTAACCACACCAAAGGAATTACTCCATTGAAAGGCTTGATAGCAAAGCTAAAGCTACTCAGCCCACAAGTAGCAGCAAATGGGACAAGATTACAAGTTATTAAGATATTGGATAAAGCTGAAGTCCAAAACAACAAAGATGGCAAACGCAAGAATAGAATCAAGTTCTCTGACTGCTGGCATGGTACATGTAAGTTCAATCTGTGTGCCACAACAAAGATGATAAGCCAAGGATGGGAGATGACGGGTACGCGACTGGGATATAACTCCAGAAGGATACACAAGAACTACACTTTGATATCCCAATTGGAACCAAGGGCAATGGCACTCTTTGGGCAACAATGTACCTGGAGAGTGAGGAAACAGACACACAAGAAACACCGGAAGACTGTTCGTCACAGCAACAACAAGAAGCAAGATGTTGACAGAAAAGGCTCACACATTCTGTGGACACAACAACATCACAATGACCAAGCAGATTGCAGACCATTTGGGTTGGGCACTGTTAACACCGAACACATTTTCAACCTACTATTCTAACATGGATACTCTAAGGAGAAATTGGCATAGTAGAAACAATAATCATTCTGGTGCTGGCTTCAAGAAGCATCTTCTTTGTATGCTTGGATACCAAGAAACACTAGCCAGGGGAAAGAACGTCAAACTGGGGTCGGGCTCCTGCTGACTGAGGCGGAAGTCGTTCTCTTTACTATTATATTATGATAAAAGAACTATGCATTTGATAATCACAATCTGGTACTAGTAGCAAAGTGAGGACCTCCTCTTCTTTCCAAAATCTAAACAGGAGGTATGGTGATTCTTGCATTGCTGCTTCCCTGTCGAGATGAATTCGGCATAATCCCAATCCCGATAAAATTGATAACTGGAAGTGTCAAAAAACTCTGAAAAAACTGTCCGTCAACGGTGCATGCCAGGAAAAGTCAATCGGCACAAAGCTGAAAGCGCAGCAATCTCAAATCAAACGACGCGCATTTTTATTACAGCTTTTGTTTGTGGTGCTTTATGTACGAGTGCCTCTACGTGCTGTGGCGTAAAACATGTGAGGGCAACTGCCGTGTGATTAATCTACGAGTACTACTCTTACTGTATGCAAACGATCGCATCCGATTCCACGATCACTTTGTTCGGACAGACACAACAGAGCAAACAACGAAATACAAGTAACGTTCCCGTGGAAAAGTCACAACCAAAGTTCTCCCACCATGGACGACAGAGGAGGTGGAAGAGGTTACTACCGAGGCGGTGGTGGACGCCATCGCCACCACCGCGGACGGGGTCGAGGCCGAGGACGGGGAAGCCGCCACCAACCCTACAACAACCATCGATCCCGCCACGGCCACAACTCTCACGGCGGCGGCGGTGGTCGGGGGAGAGGGCGTCCCGGGAATCGATTCGGTGCTAACTCGTTTTCCCAACAAGATCCGCAAACGGCAATGCTCCGCCACGTTTCCTCGTTTGTGAGCCGCGTGGGAGAGTTCAAAAACATTCCGGAGACCAACCAACCCGCTCCCACCGAGGGACTGCAAGAACTCCAGCTCCGTCCCGTGGAAGCAGCTACGGCGAGGAACATCAACGATTTGGTGACTGTCTTGTGTGCGGAAGACAAGTTAGACATGCTGTTCCGGTACCAGCCGATGTCCGCCCCGGTCAAGGCCGAAGAAAAAATCGGAAAACTGGGTCACCTGGTGATCAGTTGTGCATCGTCCCTGCCACTTCAAACTCCCTGCTATGCTGCTCTGACCCTTGCTGTGAACGAACAGATCAAGGGGGGTCAATGGGAAGGATTTGCTTCTAGATGTGTTGGCTACGCCTCTCACAAATTCGCTGCCGACCTGGATGCGGTGCTTGGAACGGGAACGAATGTTGCGCAAGCGGCTTGCCGCATGAAGCTCTCGCTCCGGTACCTCGCCATTCTGGGGAAAATGGGCGTTGTGAAAGGTTTCGAAGAAGGATCCGACCACGGTTCTGATTCCAACAAGCTAACCGTGTTTGGTCTCTTGTCGATGCTGGTTCAGGCCGCCGGTGTGTCAACGGAACGCAATCTACCCGCCTACGGTGGCTCAGGTATTGGTTTCATTGGTCTTGTCAACACTTCCATATGTTATTGACTATGTTCCGCAGGAAACCATCGAAGAACTTATCATCCTCCCGATTGATTCGTTGCTTCAATCTTATAAATCGACGTTTCAGTCCGGGAATAGGTTGTACATCCGTACTGCTGAAGGGTGAACAAGACGATGGGGAAGAGATGGGAGACGACGAAGAGGAAGAGGAGGAAGACGACGATGAGGAAGAGGAGGATAGCAGTAGGCCAGGTTTGCGACAGTCTTCAAGATCTGCTCAGAGTTTCCAAAAAGTTGCGAGACCCTTCTCGTTTTGCATTGCCGTCGGATTCTCCGTGGAAAGGATTGATCCGCCGTGTAGCTCCCACCGAAGGAAGCGGAGAAACAGAGATGCAGACTTGTTCCGTCACTTTTTCCGATGAAACAATTTACCTGTCCGTGACAGAATGCAACTCGCTGCGATTTCTTCTCGCCGGAGTCGGCGACTTCAAAATTCTTCCGTTCACCTTGGATGGTCTCGTGTTTGGTCGTCTTCCAATTTTTGGTTCGCCACCGGATGCAGACGATGAAGACGAAGAGGAAGACGAAATGGAGGACGGGGCTGCAAAGAACGAAGAATTACAGGCTTTTAGAAATGGTTTTGGCCTTTTGGATCGATTCTTTGTCGCTGACACTCTTCGCGACTGCTTGATATGCCATGAAACCGTGGTGAATTCGACGGGCTTGCAACTAGGGAGTCCAAAGAGCATAGCGGAGGAATTGTTCAGTGTTCACCATGTATTTTCAGGGGAGAATTCATCGCGAGGAATGGCGTATGCAATTGTCGAAACCTTGATGGGGCTGATTGTTCAGTCTCGAGATCAGTGCGCGGTCAGACACATTAGCCTTTCCCGCATACTTCTCGAGCTTACGAGGCTTCAGCCATTACTCATTTCTCCGGCTCTTGCAGTCGCCATGACGAATTTGTTTGACGACTATTTGCCAGCCCTTGTGCCTACAGCAAGAGACAATATTAGTCGTTGGCTTTCCTTTCATTTGACAAATACAGAGTATCAATGGCCATCCGCGTTTTGGCAACTCTGGGAACCGTATGCGTTGGCGAAGAAACAAACCAGCCGTGGGCTCTTTGTAAGACGCACAGTACAATTGATGGTTGAAAATGTGTCCGATCCCTCTGTCGTGGTCAATGAATGTCTATCGAACACCAAGTCGCTAGCGGAGGAGTGCTTCCCTCGAACGACGACTGCAGCTGTTGAATATTCGGAAGCAGATACATTGGGACAATTTGAAAGCGAAATCGAGAAGCGAGTGTGGGAAGAAGAAGAAAACCCAAATGCTTTGCTGGAATACTTGCTGAGCGAAGGAGTCACAGACTCTTTGACTACAGTAGAAGGACGCTGGCTGAAGACTATTGCGTTAGTGAAAGTCATTGTTTCACCTATTAGAAATATTCAAAAAAGCCTCACAGATCTTGTTTTGAAAAAAGAAGACGAAGGAATGGATCAAATGATCGAGGATACTCATGACTCCAAAGACTATTTCATGCTTGTTTCTGATGCCATTGACAAATACAGCAAGTCCATTCTTGGGGTTTTAAGCAAAGAAGCTGAACTGTATGGAGACATTACAGAAGGTGGTGCCTTGGCTCTCCATCAAATAGAAACATTCGGGTATTTCAACACATCTCTGCTTCAAGGGTTGATTTCTAGTTTCCTGAAGAAGTCAGTTGTCGATAGTACTGCAGTCGCTCGTTGGGCTTTGGGTGACTTAGGAGACGCAACGGCGGCTGGTGTTGTCTCAAGATGGTGGGAGTACGCATCTGATGCTCTTCAGCAGTCGGCACGCTCGGTCGAGGGGAATGATGGCATAATTGTGGATGGGAATGCAGCTGAAGCCTCGGCTTTGGCCGCTCGTGAAAAGATGCTGACATACGCTGTGAAGCGCGTTTGTAGTTTACTTGCAACAAAAAACGAAAAGCGCCTCGATCCGATGCAAGTTGACCTTCTCGAAGGCATGAAATCTGTTGCTTTCGAAGCTAAATTACTTGGCAGTTCGGGCACAAACATCCCTGCTCTTGTAGATCTGTGTTCTGGCTGCGGAGGCTCGATGGCGGTGGAATTACTGAAAAGTAGTTTGATGCGATTGTAGTGAAATTTGTTGTGATACGTTTATGATAATATCATTCTTTTCACCAATCAATGCAATGTACTGTACAAATAGGACGATAGAAATGGATACAACGGAAGCTGTTATTTTCTCATAATAGTTCCGTACGCTGTTACCGACATACCTTCCTACACACTTTCAGATGATCAAGCAGTAGTGTGGGGAGGCCGTGAATGTGAGTTTCATTGTCCACCTAGCTGAGATTCCCAATCTTTTTTACTCTATATTTCCTCTACTAATATTGTATGATTCTAACGATGAAATACGAATGAAAACTTTGTCCAACTTGAATTAATCAAAAATGCTTCACTTCCAACTTTGTGGATTGACAATCAAAATGAACAGTCCTTGGGATACGACACCATCCAATCCTTGAAATCCTGTTCTCCGTTCAGTACCTGGTATTCAAGACTGAAATGATGGAAGAGTGTAAAGGGTTGTTGCGTATCAAGTTTGGTTCTACCTACCGGTATGTGGATATGAAGAAGGAGAATACTTCTCTATCACATACCGTACCGTAGATATCTTTTTCTCACCCCTTACTTTCTCCGGAGAAATTTGATCTCGTCTCTGTGGCGACATCAACAAGGCCCAAACAAGTGTCTGTCCTTCGATCGTGATTTTGTATGCTCATTTTTGTGAAGCTTCATTTCAGAGTTTGCGGTCTCAAGTCGACTCGCGTCGATTTGAAGGCGAAGGCTGCTCGGCACCGAAAATAGTACTAAGTAGAAAAGAAATGCCTTGTTGCGTAACATCATAATATCGTCTCAATTGCTGAGGGATTCTATGCAAAGCAAAGGTGGTCTTGTCCAGCAAGGATCTTGGAGCTTGCGGGTAGCTGACACGACCACTGAATCCACTGAAGTAGAATATGGGAACGAGACGCTTGTAAATCATACTTTTCGACAATCATCCACGCTTTCATTTCATTCGATAACTCGCTTCAAACAAACTCGGCGCTAAATCCCACGACGATGACGATTTCTCAAGCTGGAGCTGCACGTGAAAATTCAATCCCCCTCTGCCAGGGCAAAACGTTTGCTTCTTGCAATGTCTCCAACAAATACGGTTTTGAAGACCTTCTGTTCGCATTCATCGGATGAAAACGATACCAGTGTTGCCCTCCTGGGAACAGAGAAGCAAGATTCATTTGCGACCATGGTGGAATCATGTTGGAATGAGTTTGGACCTTCGAACCGATACATGAAGCGGCTTATCATGCAGGTTTGTGAGACTTGCGGAGAAAAACGGATGCGAAATCGAATTCCGATGCACTGGCAAATCTTGTAGCGCAAGCAAGCTTTGTAAATACCGATGGTCCCCCTGACACTCTCGAATCATGTTACTTGTCCTTTTTTATGGATGACATTGGGATAGACGACGATTGTTTGCCGCTCAGAATTCGCGTTTTTCCTGATCATAACGATGTGGCTTTGCGTCTGTGGGAAGCTGGCAATTGTCTTGCCGAGTTTTTCATCGAGAATCCTTCAATAATTGCAGGCAAAGCATTGATTGAGTTGGGAAGTGGTTGTGGCGCGACTGGGTTAGCGATTGCTGCATGTTGCCAGCCTTCGAAAGTCCATCTCACCGATTACACCGCGGCATGTAGACTCAATCTAGAACACAACTTACTAGTCAATCACGAATGGCTTTCTAGATACAATTTTTCTCCAGAGCGAATTTCACAGGTCAGTTTCTTAGAGAAAGAAAAGACCAAGTCCGCGTGATTTTTGTTGTCGTGGCCGATCATCGTACCGTTTATCTTATTCATTTCATGTTTCCTTCGTTTCATTTTTCCTTCAGGGTTATCTCGAATGGGGAGCTTTTGTGAAAGATTATGAACCAAATTCTAACGATGGCATTGCTAAGAAAGGGGCAGCAGCATTTGATGATACTATGAAAGCCTTTTCAGAAGCAGATATTTTGATTGCAGCGGATGTTATTTATGACATTGCATCAATAGATTCCCTACTCAATGTGGTGAAGTGTTTTCTTACGGAATCACCAAAATCGAAACAAGCCATCTTTGCAACCACCCGGAGGAACATGGCAACTTTTGAATTCTTCTTGGAAACGATCGAAAAGTACGATATGTTCTGTACATGGCTCGCGAGAAATGAAGATTGTGATGCTCTCACGAAAGTTTTCGAAGGTAACTACTTACAGGGACGGCATGATGTACAAATTTGTAGGATTCATATGACTGACTTCGAAGAATGCACCAATATCGCCAGCTAAGAAACTCTACAATATTGAAATCTCCCGATTCTCAAACTACAATCACTGGACAATCGAAAATCCCTTGCAAAAGCGATATCTGCCACAACATTGGCTTGGACTAGGACATGGCAGAATGCTATGATCTTATGAGCAGAATTTTGTTCCATTTTTTACTAATTTACGCTTCATACGGTACACGGAATGAGAAAGCTGTCCTGTGCATCGTTTTTTTTCGTCAAAGTCGACTGTACCATAAGTCTTAGAAAAGATAGGTGATACTATTGAGATCGAGACCTACTAATACGGTAGTACCATCATGTCATAATGATTACTGTACTTCGTAGTCTTTTTATCGCCATGAATGCATCGTTGTTGTAACAACAAGTAGGTTTTACTGTACCCAATCATCTTAGTTTTCGTTCTACGGTAATTACATGGAGGGGTCATAATTTTGTGACCCCTCACTAAGTCTACCTGTACGGTACCTAGCCTGTAATTACAGTACCGTACGGTACCGGGAAGGGAAGAAGCTGAACAAGAGGATACCAGCAGTACTGGCTGGCACCTCGTATTATCGTAGTAATCATGAATCACGACTAGGCCAGGGCCCAGCAGGTACAAGTACGAACTCGTACGTTACGAGTCCCCAGAGGTGATTTGTACCATACCGTACCGTAATTTTACTCGTGCACGTTACGTCAATTTATGACCCCGGGTAGAGAGGTGTGACCGCTCTCGGTAGATGTTGACTGTAAGATTTACGGTACGGTACGTAATTACCCTATCTACCGTACGTGTGGAACGATGACCGTGAGCTTCGTACTTATTGTACTCGTACTCGTACGGAAGATTCTTTGTGAATTGGGCATTATATGTAAACATAGTACCTAAACTTACATACTGTTGATAATTATTAGTCTGATAATGAGCAAAGACCTGAGACGCAGTATTACGAAGAGTCAGTCCACGTTTGGGTTGTGATGATGGCTTCGTGAGGTGGTGAACGACCAGAGCGTATTCTTCTTCGCAAAGAAAGTGTGATTACTGATTCCAGGTCGAAGCTGGCGAGTTTTGCGCTGAGTGTGTTAGCATTCCGATGTCTCTGAAAATCCCTCGTACTGTAAAAATCGAGTAAGTCCCTTTGGGTTGAGTGAGTCCACTGAAGTGGATAACCGACAGCGCCGTTTTCTGAAATGGTCACGGAATACTAAAGCCAAACCCAATCGTAAATTGATCTCAAGTCGTATCTCGACAGAAAAACGATGAAAGCGAGTAGAACATTCTATTGAAACACAGCGAGAACAATATCTCTCTGTTCCCCGATGGAGGAATCTGTACGGCTGCTTTCCAGCTCCAGGGTGGAGTCGAAGCCGCTTACCATTGTAGTGACAGGATGCAGCAGGTATGCCGTTTAGTGCAGTTGTAGAATATGTCCAGAGCCCAGAAAGTGGAGCTAGTCGTTCTACTCTACTACGGTTTCGACAGGATTCGAATAAGACTGTGCGTCGGCATCCTCAATATGGAGCGATTAGTACTGACACATCGTTTTCTACATTTGTTTTTCCACTGACTCTTTTTCTCACTCACAGCGGCATTGGTCTAGAAGCGTGCAAACTATTGCGTCGGGTTTCCCCAAAAAGTCGGCTTTTTCTTGTTGCGAGGAGTCAAAAAAAGGCTCTGCAGGCAACTGAGGAGGTCGCCGCTTTACTTGCGGAACCCGAAGACACAAATGAAAACAATCACAAAAGCAACAACACAAAGTATCAGGATCCCGCAGAACCGGAATTGGATGGATTGGAACAGTCAACTAAAAGGATTTTTCCGATGGTATGCGACCAATCCAGCTTCGATAGTGTACGAGAATTTTGTGACAATATGAAAAATGAGTTGCGATCGTTGAGCGAGATAGAGAGGCAAGAAATTGGAATCGACGTTCTATGTTTGAACGCAGCTATACTGTTGGGAGAAGATGCAGAGGCTCAGTTCACGGAGGATAACTTGGAGCTGACTATTCAGACAAATCACTTTTCTCCCTTTTTGATCGCAAACGAGCTTTTCGATGTCATGAACAGCGGAGCCAGGGTGGTAGTAACTTCCAGCGGTTTGCATGCGTTCCAAACTTTTGATTCATTCAAAGGTGCAATAGATTCAGAAACCGGAAAAATCCAAGATGGATTCCAAATGATAACGGGAAGTTCCTTCGACTACAAAAAATGCTACGCCGTTAGTAAACTTTGCAACGTTGCGTTTTGCATAGAACTGAACGAGCGGCTTCAGCAACGCAATGCAAAAGCAATATGTTTTTCACCCGGCTTGATTCCATCATCGGGACTTTTCAAACATCAACGAAGATGGCACGACACGTGTCTAAAAAAACTAGGAATGGGTGTGGTAGATTCCCAAGAATGGGGAGGTACATTGTTAGCTTGGATGGCAATATCTGATAAGGCATATTCCGAAGGAGGCTGTTACTGGCGGGCGCCCCTTGGAATTTCGAGACGTGGAGGCAAAATCCCTGATGATCTTTACTTGGAGTCATTGACTGACGAGGTGATTGACTGCAAAAATAGAGAAACATTGTGGAAAGTTTCGTCAGCTCTCACCGGCACCATCCTCGACCCAGCAGAGAATGTATTGCACGACTCATGAAAAGCGAAACAATCACATGAGAATTTCACACGCGTGTCAACCGCGAAAGACGACCTTTCAACGACAACAAGTTAGCTATCGTTTTACATCATCCGACAATTGTGTCAAAATACAGCATAGATCACAAAGCTCTCAAACGAGTCGCCGCCAAAAATTCATGGAAGAAGGCAGACAGCAACAGTTTTGCAGCAACTCAATAAAAATCAATGTAACAAATAGATCCTAAAATCATAATTTATTTTCAACCCGACAACCACAAACAATCTTAGACACAAGCGCATATCCCATTCCTGTTGTCAAATTTCAGTCTTAAATTATGTATTGGAAATATCAATAATTTTTTCTCTTCGGAAAGAATGTCATTTACACTTCTCGTTTACTCAGGTGTGTGAGAGAGGGAAACTCATAGATCGCACCTGAATAAAGATTGCCGAACGCATCCCACACTATTATTGAACAAAGACCTCAACAGTGTTTCTATCGTCTTCTAGACACAAGCTGTCTTTGGAAAGGCTACAGATTTTATTCTTCGGTACCGTAGCATGAAAGGTGTTATTTCTGCTTACTATTGTATGAGTACGTAATTACTCGTACTCGTAATTACGCGTACGGTGAGTGTACAATATAAAAATACCACAATTAATACCCAGTACCAAAACCATGTACAAGTCTACAGGAAATAAACATATGTGTGCTCCGCACACCGAAGTCTCTTCAAAAAAAGAACAAGTAAAAAGACCCTGAAAACACACCAAAAAACTCACTCCTAAGACAATTTTTTTGATGGGAAGTCCGATCATCGAAATCACCGATGTCATTAATTTCCATTTTCGCGACCCTTCTGTTTCTCCTTCGATAGAACAGACCATGAAGTTCGCCACTGTACAACTAGTACAAAATGACACCAACTCAAATACCTACACATTCCGCTACTTGGTTTTTGATCCGGAAGGGTATTCAAACGGCAATTCAATGGCAAACAAGGGAGACAAAGATGATAGTACGAGGAAAAAATGAGCCGACGACGGCCCTACTAGTATGCCGACCCATCTGTTTCCCCTCCAATAGAAGGGAGGATGAGGGTTCACATGTACAGATACTACCACATTTGAACGCCATCATGTTCCTCTACTGATTTTTTGACTTGGAATGGCAATCGACAAGAGGGATTCAAGTACTATACAAAGATACGGAAAAATCGACACTAATTCGATTTTGGCGACCCTTCTGTTTCTCCTTCCATAGAACAGACCATGAAGGTTCGCCACTGTACAAGTAGTACAAAATGACACCAACTCAAATACCTGCACATTCCGCTACTTGGTTTTCGATCCGGAAGGGCATTCGAACGGCAATTCAAGAATGGCAAATAACACACACTCAAAGACACAAAAAGACGAGCTGACGACGGCCCTACTATGCCAACCCATCTGTTTCCCCTCCAATAGAAGGGAGGATGAGGGTTCACATGTACAGATACTACCACATTCGAACGTCATCATGTTACTCTCCTGCTTTGCCGATCTGGAATGGCAATCGGCAAGAGAGATTCAAGTATACAAAGATACAAAAAAACCGACATTATTTCAATTTTGACGACCCTTCTGTTTCTCCTTCGATAGAACAGACCATGAAGGTTCGCCACTGTACAAATAGTACAAAATGATACCTACTCAACTACCTACACATTCCGCTACTTCATTTTCGATCAGGAAGGGTATTCAAACGGCAATCAAATGCCGTTTCAAGCGCCGTTTCAAGCAGCGTTTCGACCAGCAGGAAGCCAGCAGTAGCAAGCAGCGGCGTTTGGAGTGGCATTTTGAAGCAGGAGCAGCAGGAAGCCAGCAGCCAGCAGCAGCGTTTTGGAGCGGTGTTTTGGAGCGATGTTTCGAGCAGCAGGAAAACCTAGTAGATTAAGTTTAAATACAGTACCAAAATATTACACAGCACACTACTAGTTGCTTACTCAGAGGGGACCGATTTAGCAGCAATAATAGTAGGGGGGGATTGGCGATTATTAGTTGTCTTAGCTATCGGTTGTTTGGTCGTCTTATCTATCGGTCGTCTTATCAAAAAAGTGAGCAAAAAAGTGTGTCATGAAACAAGCACCTCCAGGGACATTTCTTAGAAAGAAGAAGAGTAAAGAACACCGGTCATGTAAAGTACTTGTGGTATTTGTGGTATTTCCTTAAGAGTTACACGGAGTCTTATACCACTAAAAATGCAACAATACTGAGTATGGAAATTTGCCCCATACGTCAGTTTTTGAGGGGTACCACATAATTTCTACAGAGAAAAACAGTAGAAATAGTCATTAGAGGTATGTATCATTAAGCATACCAATTCCTACTTACGTGCCACAGTAGTGACAGGCTAACGTCACATAAACGATGCTCGTGCTTTCGTAAAATTCGTGCAATATTTTAAAATATTCCGAAACATTTTGTTGCGCGCACAATAAATAATTCTCTACCTATTTTTGCACGCAACAATTTCAAGTAGGACTATTTTCCTATCCATTTTTTCACCCCCTGTTTCATGGTTGCTTCCAAATTTTTCTATTCTACAATTTTGTTTCATGCTTACCCCGTTAATATTTACTCGCCATTTAATTTTTGTTATTTTCCACACGAAACTCATCTTTTGTAATAATATCCTCTATGTACACTGATATTGTCGTAGCGTTGATACCATTTTCTGAACAAATATAGGCGCTTCTTGATAACCAGCAATGTATTCTGTTATGTTGCTTTCACAATACTCACACTACATTTATCGAATATCAAATTCCAACAACCATATTTTTGTACTAATAAGAAAATATTTTATCCGCATTTGCAATACTCTCCGACATTTTACAATATTCACGCTACGCTTATCAAATACGGAAATACAACAAACATATTTTGTAACAAATACGAAAGTATTTTATCAGCTTTTGAAATTATCTTGTTGATTTTTATTATATTCGAACAGAAGACCCGGAACAATATTGTGCTAACCATAAAAATAATAATGAACTAGCCGTTCTACTATTGATGTTGATATCATCCATTACTCTTGTTCGTTTTTATTGTATTCCATGAAAAATTTGTAGTCCTCATCATCTTCGCCAAGAATCTCAACCAAGGTACGTTTTCGCTTCCGTGTTTTTCCCTCTTTGTTCTCCTCCTTATCTTGTTGTTTACGATTGCCATTTTGCTTTTGGTACATTTTAAGTATTTCCGTCTCTAATTCTTTTGACTGTTGTTCCTCCCTTCGTTCTTCTAATTCGCTTACTAGGTATTCGTAAAGATCTTGTCCCTCGTTACTCCACCCCTCCTTATTTCCAGACTTACTGTCAGTGAATTTTTTTCTCAACCTCGTGCCCTTTGTTGTGTTTATCCACGAGTCGTAGTCGTTGTAAAGGAAAAGCAATGCAAAAGCTTCATCGCTTGGTGTGAAAATGGTACTGATTGTCATTCTGACTGATTTTCTTTTGAAGTCTGTCTGTTTTGGTGACACAGCTCCAAGAATTCTTTTCATGAAGTATTTGAATTCTGGTGAATTTTTCCGCCGATAGTCTTCGTGCAATTGGTACCTATTTTCTGAGTTAACATCTTGGGTGTCCGTGATTAGAACCGTTCCTGGGAAACTATCTGGTATCTGGTTGTTTCTTTTATCGTCTACGTGTCAGTGTTAATACGACCAAAATGTTAGAATGGATTATGAACAATTGCATGCCGGCAGTCATTTTCTTGTTGGTTGCGTACCTTTGTAGTTTTTCCTCGCAAGAGTTTGAGCATTGTGCCTACACGCAGTCACTGCTCGGCAATAAATTCCACTCCACTTTTGGTCTTTTATATCGATTGTATTTGGTATTTCATTGTTATTCGCTTGTTTTACAATTTTGAATATCGTCGCCTTCACGAATGTAATCTCTGGCGGGAATTTAAATTTCCTGAATGCTTTTTCTTTGACGTGTTTGACAATGTTGTTTTCCAAGTTATCGTTATCGGATTCTTTTGTTGTCTGTAGAATATTTCTGTTGCTACTGTTGGTGGTTGTATATGTTTGGCTATCGTTTGTGTTTGTTCGGTCACTTCCCGATACACTGCTGTTTGGGCTGTTTGTGTTATTGGTAACAATGGTTCTACCTGTCACCGGACTGCAAATAGTACTCAGTTCCACCATAATTTTTTTGTTAACTCGTGCACATCAACTTACCGTTTTTACCTTTGATTGATTTGGCGCGCTATTTTTATGATAATAATGTTGTTTGTAGGAATCGTTTGGTATTTTTTTTTCATTCCTACTGTACACACTGTAAGCTCTTGATTTACTGTCTCCAAGGAATAGCTGTATTTCAACTAATTGTACTATCTGTGAGTGTTGTTCTTGTACTGTCGCCTGCCTATCTTATTTTCGAGCGTGCCGTGATATTCTGGAATGTCGAGTCCTCAAAATTTTGGCGCGGACCCGAACATTTTGTTCTTCCCTACCCTACCGTACTTACCCTACGGTACCATAACATTCCTTATTTATTTATCTACTTATTGTTTTTCAATTTTCTGCAACGGCGTTGCAGTAAATTCTATATTTTGGGTGGTTGACACTCCCCCCTGAATTAATTATGGAATGGATCACAATTTGTAGGTTAAACGGAGGGAATTTTGTTGTTGTTGTTTTGTTGCTTTCTGATGAGTATTTTTTTTGAATGTATATTTTTTTTAGGTGATATTTTACATAATTTCCGTTCTATTTTTTGCACTTAATTTGTACCGGTGATACCTTCGATATTGTCATGGTTTTTTTTTTGTAATGGAATCCTTACAGAGTTGCAGAGTTAGTGTTTCACGCGTCCCCATGCTCCACAAGGAACGGGATAGTTGTTATATTCCTCTAAATCTTCCGGCGAATTCCAACGTTTTTCGTAAAGACTTAGCCATTTCTCAATTTTCCACTCGTTTTTGTCTTGTTCGCTCTTTCCCCCCCTGTTTGTCACTTCTTTTGCTTTCCGTTTTTTCTTTTTTGACTGTTTTCTTGCTTTGTTCATGAACGAATCCCACTTATGTTTGGTACATTTTGTTTCCGTGTTTTTGTTATTTATGTTCTCTTCTTTAATTGGCGGCAATATTTCTTGTGTTGAGTACCACTCGTTATCGTCTTTTGATCTGCAATACCATTCCAATCTGTCAGTTTCGATGATTGCCTCATTCGTCATTTTGCGCCAGTTGTTGAACCAAATGTACGTCATACAAGGACGGTTCCCAGGGTGGTAATGTATACAATCTTTTATGTGTTCTCTTGCCTCCGGTGTCAGATTACTCCATTTTTTTGCCGGGAAAGTACGACCATCTTGTATCATTCTCTCTCGTTCTATTGATTTTACTTCCGGTCCAATACCCACGTTGTCGTAGCACTTAATGTCTTCCGATGTTTTCAATGCGGGATAACCACATGTAATGTATGCAAGAATGACTCCCATTGCCCATACATGGTCCATCCCGTCAGTGTTCCCTTCTTTGTAGTCGGGAAATACTTCCTCGGTTATGTACTTGAAGCATTGTTCCCAAATGTTCAAAGCTTCGTCCTCCTCGAAATGTCCTTTTTTGCTGTTGAGTCTGTGTCGCACTTCTTCTATCTTCTGGCATCCACTAAGGATTGTGTTAACCAAGTGTCCGTTTTTGGCACACAAGGCATCAAATCCTGTTTCGAAATGATATAGAAACGGGTTTCCGTCGTTGTTTACATCATCGTGGTTTAGCTCGTGCATCTGTTTGTTGTAATCCTTGGAGAAGACAGTACCCCGGGTTGGCACAACTGTTGTTCTGTGTGTCGGTTTCGGTGTTTTGTTTTTCATTTTCCTGTTATTTCCCATTTGTAACGCAGTCATGCACCTATTTGTACCACAGTACACCTAACGTTCGTACTCCCACGCCGCATCATAAAGTTGGTATTTGTTGTTTTCTCCAGGCGTTGTAACTTGCAGTTTTTGGTTGTGGCTGCTTTTTCCCGTTCACGCATAATTCTTACTATTGTTACGTACCGGTACCAACACTACGACGGTGCACGCAAATAGTCTGATTCAAAAACAGACAAGCTTCTTTAAGTAGTGTAACTTTCCTCATCTGCATGCGATTGGTTCTTGATATATCGTTGAGATGAACGTGTCCGGTGGATCGATACCTCCATAGAGATGTGTACAAGATGTATTCTTCGTACTTCCTTGGTACTATTTTTTTAATATGGTATTGGTACGACGCACATAAATTGTCTGACTCATAAACAGACTAGCGTTAAGTAGTGTAACTTTTCCCCTTTGGATATGATTGGTTCTTGATATACCGGTAGAGGTGAACGTGTCCATTGGATCGATTCCCCCGTAGACATATGTCCGAGGTGTGTCCTACGTATTATTTTTGTATAATTTTTTTATTATTGTAGTATTGGGACGGTGCACACCAATTACATGGTTCAAAAACTGACTAGCTTTATGTAGTGTAACTTTCCCCGATCACGTATAATTGGTTATTGATATAGTGGTGAACGTGTCCAGTGGATCGATTCCTCCGTTGAGATCTGGTGTACCAAGGGTAGTATCCGTAAATTTTGGTTATTAGTTTTTTTATTTTTGTATGAACAAGTAACCAAATTAGTGTTTCTCATTTACTTTTTGAGTGTCAAAGTGTGTTATTTTCTGAAATGTTTGGATGAATATTGCTCATACTATGGATTGGGGAGACTATGAAACCATATTGAGAAGTCACAGCCTTATATTTTAGTCATTATGAATTTTCTAATACTAATGTTTGTCCCTGGACATGCATGTACCAAAATACTGAGTCCTAGTACTTAGTTTTAGAGTGGAAATGTGTTGCATTGACTGCAATTTCAGGATGAATAGTGTTCATACTATGGATGGGGTACACTGTGCTGAAACAAACTGGACAAGAAGCAGGCTGATACTTTAGTCAGTATGAATTTTAGAATAATGTATGTCCCTGGACATGCATGTACCAAAATACTGATTCCTAGTCAGTTTTGAGTGTAAATGTGTGGCATTGACTGTAATTTCAGGATGAATATTGCTCATACTATGGATGGGGTAGACTATGAAACAAACTGGACAAGAAACAGGCTGATACTTTAGTCAGTATGAATTTTAGAATAATGTTTGTCCCTGGACATGCATGTACCAAAATATTGAGTCCTAGTCAGTTTTAGAGTGCAAATGAGTGGCATTGACTGCAATTTCAGGATGAATATTGCTCATACTATGGATGGGGTAGACTATGAAACAAACTGGACAAGAAACAGGTTGATACTTTAGTCAGTGTGAATTTTATAATAATGTTGTCCCTGGACATGCATGTACCAAAATACTGAGTCCTAGTCAGTTTTGAGTGCAAATGTGTGGCATTGACTGCAATTTCAGGATGAATATTGCTCATACTATGGATTGGGGAGACTATGAAACAAACCGGACAAGAAACAGGCTGATACTTTAGTCAGTATGAATTTTAGAATAATGTTTGTCCCTGGACATGCATGTACCAAAATACTGAGTCCTAGTCAGTTTTGAGTGCAAATGTGTGGCATTGACTGCAATTTCAGGATGAATATTGCTCATACTATGGATTGGGGAGACTATGAAACAAACTGGACAAAAAACAGGCTGATACTTTAGTCAGTGTGAATTTTAGAATAGTAATGTTTGTCCCTGGACATGCATGTACCAAAATAGTGAGTCCTAGTCAGTTTTTGAGTGCAAATGAGTGGCATTGACTGCAATTTCAGGATGAATATTGCTCATACTATGGATGGGGTAGACTATGAAACAAACTGGACAAGAAACAGGCTGATACTTTAGTCAGTATGAGATTTAGAACAATTTTAGTCCCCTCTGGCATTGCTGCATGTACCCAAATAGTGATTCCTAGGCAGTTTTCGAGTGCAAATGTGTGGCATTGGCTACATGAAACAGAATTGACCAGAAATCTTCTACTTATACTTGAGTCAGTTTTAAAATTTATTAGTCCTAGTAATATTAGTTAGTATGTTTATGATTGTGCGAATTAGGCTGCAATTTCATGATCAATATTTCGCATAATATTGATTGAATAAAGAACTATGAAGGATAATGGATAAGTTACAAACGGATGCTTGCATTTGGTGTAACATAGTATGCCTCACTCATCCAATCTTGGATGATTTGGTGGAACTGGTGCTGTACTCTGACACGGTTGTGGTTGTGTCAGAAGATGAATCGGATACCTCCTCACTCTTATCCGTCGGGTCACTATTCCCAACATCCTTGCTGAAACATTTTACTAAATCCGATACTCTTTTAATGCGTCTAGGATTGGTTTCTTTCATGCCGGAAATCTGAAAGTATGGGCAAAATTGTCGTTTCTCCCCCACCTTACGTTTGTGGAAAGTACATATATAACCCGCCACTCGATCATATTGGTCGTAGTCTCCGAAAACGTACCTATAAACTTCTCCAATTTCAACTGGTCCGTTTTTTTCTGGAGTATAACGAACTTGTTCGTTTACTTCGTAAATAGGAAACAATATTTCTGGATCCTGATCTTTCAACAGCACAGAACATTGGAATTCACGTTTGGTTTCCTTCTCCTTGATCTTGATAGGATAAACTGGCAGTGTTACAGTGGCGTTAAGATGATTTTTCGCAACATCTATAATCATTTCTTCGCTTACATTTGAACCCTTTTTTTCACAGCTTTTAGTCGTTGTGTCAGTCAAACCAGTATCCTTGGAATTACCCTTACTTGTGTCAATTCCCGATTCTTTAGATTCGTTGGGCTTATTTTTCGAACCGTTACTGGTTACTTTCGATCCACTGATGTTCTTTCTCCCATCGTTGATATTGTTCGTCTTGCCAACATTGCCACCGTCAACGTTATCATCCCAGGGTGGGATGAATCCACGCTTGGAATCATTTGTCGTATTGAGATTGAAAGTAACCCATCCTACCCGGTATGTGTTATTTGATTTGTTGAACTCATTTATTTGAACCTTGGATCTTTTGAAGCAATCCCAAGTTAGAAAGTCCGATGGTTCGTAAAAAACAAAGTCAGGACCCTGGAGGTGTTCGAATGCCAGATTCAATTCTCCCGTTCCCTTTCCATAATTGTTGACAACCTTATCGTCCAAAAATTGAACTACAAGGTTAGCCGATGATAGATCATCCGACTTTTCCAACAAATATATTGCTAGTTTTTCTGTCAACGGGGTAAATATGGTACCCATTTCTGGAAGGTAGCTATACTGAATGAATTCTTCCACCCAAGTATGACGTTGGAGAACTTCTGGATCAATTACGAATATCTCACGGAACACGTATGGAATGTGTTCCATAAAAACTCGTTGGTGCACCTCTTGTTGTGAGTTAACATCGTATTGAAGGAATCTTGTAACACAAGTTTGATTCCTATGTTGTTCTTCCAATCCGGACAGTTCCAAAATACCTGTTACAAGTTCTTCTGGTTTATCGTCAAAATTGACATGGGCAAATTTTGTCTTACTCAGAACACATTCCGTCGGAAAAATGTACAATCGATCATTCCTTTGAAAATACGGAACACTTCCCTCCGTCGATTCGGTGACCATAGCTCCTTTTAGAAAATTCCTCTCGGTCAATACCAAATCTTCAATGGTTTCCATCACATGATCGTAACTGACAAATGATTGGTTATTGGTTTTGAAGACTTTTGGTATCATTTTCTCACAAACATTGTCAATTGAACAATCAAAGGACGAACCAACGCCGTCGACTCGAATCATTGATGCACATAGTACTTGAGAAATGAACAAATTACATGCTGTTTCCAACGAAACGACCACGTTTACCCCAATCTTGTTCCCGTTTTGGACAAATTTTGTTATAAGCCATTGATGCACCAAATATAGGATTCCTTTCGGCACCTTGAAATATGCCAGATCTATTTTTCCGGTTCCATGTTTGCATGGCGACAGGGTGACAAGGTCCTCATCGATATCGAAATGTATGTTGTAATATTTTGTGACCGTGTGCTTGTAGTTGATGACGTAGTGGAAAACCAATTGAGTATTGAGTGGTAATAACACTTTTCCCGTTTCCGGAATTTGCGTGTCCCCTTTTCGATGAAATCCTACTGGAACCCACTTCTCCCCAGAAAGTACCGTTGTGCCCAAGACGAATGAATTGTTAATTAATTCGGGTAAGTAATACTGATAAAAACCTTCGTGTGTCAAAACTTTGATGTCGACGTGTCTCATGTCGATGATGGTACAAATGGTTTTCGCCTTCCCTTGAAAGCGTAACCAATGTTCACGAATGAGCTCCTGAAAAGCAGTCTCTCGTTCCGTTATCTTCATCAACTTATTGTTTGACACAATAAGTTCTTTAAACTGGATTTTTTCTGTTGGTAAGGATTTTAAGCATTCAATACGCTGCTTCTTGAAATGTTTGTCTAAGTCCACCTGATTGCAGCTATGAGTCATTGAAACACGTAGAGAGGTCTTTGCCATAAGGCAGTCCAAGAAGTTCCTCATTGATCTGACGTATCCTTTCAACTGACTGGGAGAACAATTGTCGCCTTTCGTATGGAAACACAAATCCTCAGACGAAATATCCGACCCAGGTGGATACTTCACATTCTTCATGTACCAAACCAATATCTCACGGTACATTATCATGTACTTCTTCATTGTAACGTAGTTGACTGACGTTGCGCCCATAAATAGCATCCACGCCTGATGTGTCGTTAACATTCTTCAACAGTGACTCGAACCTATCCCACTTGTTCGCCATGTCGTAGTCAGTGAATCGATCGGTTAATTGCTTCCTGCTCAAAAATTTCAACACTCCAGTCATACCGTTGTCAATTTCAAACAAAAATAAATCCACCATGACGTTTATTTGATGGGGAATAGGCCCTAAGTCACTTAAGGTTGTATCGGGTTTTTTCTTCTTTCCCTTCCCCTTCTTCTTTTCCGCAGAGTTAGTAGTAGACATTGACTTCCTGAAATCTGGTGTAGGTTCGGATTCAATAATTTTTGATACAAGGTAAACCCTCGTCAACAATGCAGTGAAACATGTTGTAACCTCAAGACTGAGGTTCCTCACAAACTCCTCTGTTCCATATGACTCACCCTTCAAAGCCTTTGTAAGGTTATTGATTACTGCCTGTCGATGATCTCTTTGATCGGTATCATGTTTGTCAAGACTATTGGTTGGTGGGTCTTTCAATCTACCCTTCTTACAACTTGTCGTTTTCTCATTTGAATTTGGGTTGGCACCGCGCTTGCGAGCACTATTACTCGTAGATGTCATTGTCAATGTAAAATGTTATCAGTATTTGAGACAATCTTTTTATTGTTTGAAAACAATGAGAATCACTGTTGTGTGAATCTAGTTTACCCGAGTTACGAGCAAACATTGAATGAAAGAAGGATAGTAGTACAACTTGAAACTTCTTTCACCAGATATCACCACTCACGTAGCGACGCGACAGTGGTAATCATGTCTCAAAAACCATTTCTCAAAAAATCGAAAACGTAGAAGGTGCCCGTAAACGTGTCCTTGTTCTCGTAAAGACGTTCTACCACTAATCTGAGAAAGAGTTAAACAATATCGTCACAATAATTGGACAAATAAAACCTGCAACGACGAATGCAAGGGCGGGGATTTGTCTGTGAATCCGTTGGGATCAAAAAACCATTTTTTGTAACTGGAACCGCCGTTCCCGAAAAACGGAAAAAAGGGTTTTTTGGGTGGAATGAAAGGTGAGAAGAAGAAAAGATAAAAAGGAACATTTTCCAATTTGGAAAATGGCCCCATCGCTGAATTGTTCCATTGTGTGTACAAAAGTACAGTCGTATGAACACCTAGTAGCGCTAAATAGGGAAAAGGGCATTGGTTGGTGTAACTCCGTTGCCAAAAAACAAATGATCCGATCGCTGAATTGGTGCAATTTGTGTAGAAACGTACAGTCGTATGAAACTTTTCACGCTAAATACTAAAAAGGGCTTTTGTTGCAACGCCGTTGTCAAAAAAAAAAAATGGTCCGATCGATGATTTGGTGCATTTTGTGGGGTACAAAGGTACTTTGGTATGACCAGTACTATCGTATGAACCATGACGCTAACTACGTATGAACCATATCACGCTAAATACCAAAAAGACAATTTGTTGCAACGCCGTTGCAAAAAAAAAAAAAAACATAATACTTAACGAACCAATATCATTCTTACGTTCGAAGTTTGTTGTACTGTTGTATGATCCATATCACGCTTAATACCAAAAAGACCATTTGTTGCAACGCCGTTGCAAAAAAAAAAAAGAACATAATACTTAACGGACCAATATCATTCTTACGTTCGAAGTTGTTTACTTAGCAGAAAATGTATGGAACTGGTGGTGTCATTCTTATCACGCTAAATACCAAAAAGACCATCTGTTGCAACGCCGTTGCAAAAAAAAAAAAAAACATAATACTTAACGGACCAATATCATTCTTACGTTCGAAGTTGTTTACTTAGCAGAAAATGTATGGAACTGGTGGTGTCATTCTTACGTTCGAATGTTGATACTTGATCTATCGGACACGAACCGATGTCGTCCTTACGTTCGAAGTTTGATATAAGTACTTTGTACGGAGTAGTTAGCTTACAATGAAAGTATGTTGCTCACTAACTTCGGTCACTTTTTTTCACTTTCCGACAAACATCAATTTCCAACTTATCTGAGTAGAGTGTTGTTTCTTTCCAACAACACTCCGTCCGAGAACGTGGGATCCGACCCTCTTCGTCACATGCCTTAGGGCGACGATGTCACGAGCACAACGATCCGTTCTCAGATATTTCAGTCCGATATAACAGCCTTGTACTGCAAAAGAAGTAGAAAGCATTCGATTAGGGATTAGTTGCTGGAAAGATATTCTTGTTTGGACGGCCGCCTTACATAAACATCTTGAAAGCACAAAATCTGCATCAATTGCCTATATATCAACAGGAACAAGTCCCTGTTTTTCGTGACATAGGAATTACTACAAGTCTGCAAATCAACGGCAGCAGAAAGAACAACGACAACGAATAACAACGTATCGGTGACATCAACGGTAAAACGAATCAGAACAAGCAACGGTACGAATGAGATAGACAACAATGATAATACTTCCTCGACCGGCATTACTGATAATGTATTTCCTCACATGTTTTTCTTCCTTATTTCATAGGACCGGAACGGAATAACAGATTGGAAACAACAGATTAGAAATTGGCAATCGCAACGGTAAGAATGAGAGAGGAGAAAGACAATGATCTTACTTCTTCTGGCATTCCTGATAATGTATTTTCTTCTTTCTCTTTTTCTTCTCATTTTCATAGGACCGTAAGGGATTGGAAACAACGAATCGGTAGAACCAATCTTTCCTGGTGTGGCAAATCTTTCCTATAGGTGCAAAGGATACAACAAATCGAACGCGACACTGAATCGAAGTCAACACAGAATCGAAGGTAACAACAACGGCAACAACACAGCAACACCACCAATCAACAACAACAACGAAAGGAAGCAAACGGTGTACGTTGGTAGCATGTAGATTATATTATTCTGTTGTTATTATTTACTGTACTACATCAATAGATACTCACCCATTTTGTTCAATTATCATACCAAATATTCCAATAAAGTCGTTGACAACGTCAACAACTCGTTGAACAGCGGAAAGCAGCAGCGAGAGGAACAGCGGCAATTGGCAGGGAGAGGCACAGCGGCAGCGGCAAGCGGCAGCAAAACCAACAATAGCGGCAACGGCAAGCGGCAGCAAAACCAACAATAGCGGCAATTGGCAGCAGCGAGAGCAACAGCGGCAATCGGCAGCGACAGCCACAGCGCCAAGCAGCAGCGAGAGCAACAGCGGCAGCCACAGCGGCAGCGACAGCCACAGCGGCAGCGCCAAGCAGCAGCAGAGAGCAACAGCGGCAATCGGCAGCGACAGCCACAGCGGCAGCGCCAAGCAGCAGCGAGAGCAACAGCGGCAATCGGCAGCGACAGCCACAGCGGCAGCGCCAAGCAGCAGCGAGAGCAACAGCGGCAATCGGCAGCGACAGACACAGCGGCAGCGGCAAGCAATCGGCAGCGACAGCCACAGCGCCAAGCAGCAGCGAGAGCAACAAAGCGGCAATCGGCAGCCACAGTGGCAGCGGCAGCGCCAAGCAGCAGCGAGAACAACAGCGGCAAGCGGCGGCGACAGCCACAGCGGTAGCGGCAAGCAGCAGCGAGAGAAACAGCGGCAATCGGCAGCGACAAAAAGCGGCAAGCGGAAAGCGGCAAGTGGAAAGCGGCAAGCGAAAAGTGTCAAGCAAAAAGCGGCAAGCGAAAAGTGTCAAGGAACAAGCGCACGGGCGAAACAACTAACGGCAACGAATCATTGGCTTCAAATTGCTACACGTACTCCAACCATGACAAGAAATCAGTTCTCGGACCGGGCTATGAAGCAAAAAAGAGATAGGAAACATGAGAAAAGAAGAAAGCAGAGAATGTCATCGAACTTTCTTAGGATTGCAGCACCGGTGTCAACGAGCCATAAAACTTATACAAAGTTGTCCGACATAAAACCAATGAAGAAGGAAAGGACAAATAGGCGTAGTACTTGCAATGATTGTGTCAGTACAATAGCGTTGAAAAACAAAGACAAAACAAATGTGGTCAAAGGAAAATACATGGAGACAAACTGGGGTGGCAAAATAAGAGGAAAGAAAAAGTATCAACCGGAACAGGCTTTGTTGATAGATAAATTCGATAGATTGGATAGTAGAAACGACGAGCATATTGTTGCGTTTGACGAGAATAATCCGTCGTTGCGCATTTTCGCCAAAGTTTCCAGAAAATTTGCCAAGCGACACCTTGCTACGAAGAATAATATCAAACTGTTAAGAAAGTTTGCTCCGGAAATTGTTGGATCCAAACCGACAGTTGCCAGAGGTCAGAAGCGCGGCAGTATCAACGATGATTATGCTATCATTGGAGTTAGACCAGAAAGATTGTCTTCCAACAATGGTGAGTACGTGTTCAAAAGTCATGTGAAACCAAACATGAAACTGGAGCTGGAACACACGACAGTGAGAATTGTGAAGCATATGCATCATAGTTTAACACACATCGAACCATTTGTTGAGGATGAAATGGAGGTGTTGTCTCAGATTCTGACTCGTACGCAGCTCAATGCCATTGGGAAACAGGCATTAGCTTTTTCGATTGGTCGAAATTACCATTCTCGATGCCATGTTGATGATGACATGTATTATACTCGTTTAACAGTCATAGCTCCGTCGGGAGTGCATGCTGACGAAGTGATTTATTATTTTGTCTTCCCAACGTACCGCATCAAAGTGCCGTTGCGTTCTGGGGATACTCTGCTCTTTAATCCGTTAGTGTTTCATAGCTGTTCGAATCCCAAATACGAAGGGTGTTATATTATGAGCGCCTATGTATCGCGCAAAACTATACTAAGAAGTAATCCATTATAATAATAACTTGATACTCATGACAAAAAATTTATGACTGTACCGTACTAGTACTATACCGTCGAAAATACAGGAAAAGGGCATTTTGTGCAACGCCGTTGCAGAATATAGAAAAACGCTAAATAAACATGAGAAGGGGGGTATGGATTGTACCATACTAGTATACAATCCAAAAAACGGGAAAAGGGCGTTTGGTGCAACGCCGTTGCAGAATATAGAAAAACGGTAAATAAACATGAGAAGGGGGGTATGATTGTACCATACTAGTATACAATCCAAAAAACGGGAAAAGGGCATTTGGTGCAACGCCGTTGCAGAAAATAGATAAACGCAAATTACACATGAAAAGGTGGGTATGATTGTACTGTACTAGTATACCATCCAAAATACGGGAAAACGGCATTTTGTGCAACGCCGTTGCAGAAAATAGAAAAACACAAAATATACAGGAAAACCAGCATCCAAAACACGGGAAAAGGGCATTTGGTGCAACGCAGTTGCAGATAATAGAAAAACGCAAAATACACATGATAAGGGGGTATGATTGTATTATACTAGTATACCATCCAAAACACGGGAAAAGGGCATTTGGTGCAACGCCGTTACAGAAAATAAAAAAACGCAAAATACATCTGAGAAGGGGGGTAAGATTGTACCATACTAGTATACAATCCAAAACACGGGAAAAGATAATAAACTTGTTCATTGAAGTCATGTGCTGTTTTCACCATCTCGTACTATTGATTGTAAATCCTTCTTTTCCAGTGAAGCCATTGTCTCGCGGAAATTAAACAACCATTGTTCACGATTACCCAGCACAAAATATTGGTCAGGACTACCATGGTTTCTAACAACGGCAGCTTCGGACTCAATGGCGTTGCAGTCGAACAAATACAATTTGTTCCGAAGCTCACCTAGCTTTACCAACGCATGATGGTGTTTTTTTCCTTTGTCCCTCTTGCTTGGTATGGGGTCTGCAGAAACAAAGCAACGAGCGACGGCATAATAACCATCGTGCACTAATTCGAAACCACTAACGGAGCTACCCACGGGGAAAGGACCTTCGAGGTAAAGCAGGCACAGAATCTGACATGGATAAACTTTCAGTCCACGTCCATCAAGGAGGTCGAGTTGAAAATTAGCCCAATCGTACCATACATTGGACAATTGTCCAGAATCAGACTTAAACGATGGGTGGGCACGAAACAATAATTTCATCTCGCGAGATTGGTCATACCTCTTGTGCTCCGTGGTTCCAAAAACCTTGCTGCTGCCCACAGCCGGTAGGACCACGTCACAACAAAATTTGAGAACATCAGATGGAAACCAGGGTAAACTTGAGTTTTTTTTTTCATCCCACTTCATGTAAGGGAGACCATTCATCACACCAATCCAAAACGAAGACCCACCTGACCAACCACCCTCCTTAGGATGATTTGGTCCGGTTACGGGTCTATGTTCGAACAAATCAAATTCACGGTCAAGTCGATCAATAGTTCGATACTCCATCACTCGGTTGCAAGTTTGCTTGATAAGTGTGGACTTGTTTCGTTGAGTTCTCTTAGCAGGAGCCTTCACTTCAGTTTTATGATTGCTCTCACTCGCGGCAGAGTCCCACCCAGTTGGAGGACCAAATAATCTCATGTACTGTGATAAATGAAAATACATGTGATTCTTCACAAGATTGTTACCCTCTCCCTTACTTCGTTGAAGATTGTTATTTATACAGTTAATGAAAAGAACAACCATTTTGTCCACATTCAAAACACCTTTCTTGTCTTGTTTGAAAACCTCGTCGAACGTTCCAGCATACTTTAGGAACTCTTCCATACCCAACAACAACTCAATGGCGTAAATACGTCGGTCAATTTCCTCTTCACACTTTCTGCTCTTGTTCTCGAGATTGGAAGGAGTCTTTCGAGACAACAACAATTGACGACCTCCAGCAGACAGAAGTGACAGCATCTGAATATAAAGCATTCCAATGTACTGGTTACCCTCCTTCTTCGCTGTATGTATTGATTCTGAAAAATTGGTTCGTGGGAAGTCACGATCGGATTGCCTCTGGACAGCACCACCGTAGTAACTGGCTAACCTTTCCATCTCACCAAGAAGCCGCTGGTTATTGCCTAAAAAGTCCTCGCGGAACGTCTCTGCTGCACGCTTTGCGCAACCAAGTTGGTGCATATGCAGTCTCTCTCCGGGAGACGCTAGATGAATATTATGTGGGTTTTCCCCAAAATCAAGATCATAAAAAGCATTGCCGTTATGTACACCATGGTGAGAAATGTTTTTGAAATACTGTTCAACATTCACTCCTTCGCCAACCATTGGAGCAGTAAAATCAGATATATTCCAGAGCCGAATGGATTGGTACTCATCCCCATTTTGGTGCTTAGACACTTGCATGTTACCACTTTTAAGTGAAACAGGAACCTTCAAAACATTCACACGAGCGTTAATACCAAGTGCTCTGGGACAATTGCAATGCCTACAGATCATCTTTGAATTCGACGTTTGATAATGACCACAAAGTTGGTCGTGCTGGGGAGTATCACCTATGAAATAAGCAACCGCAAATTTCATTCGAACCGACCATTTCTTCTTGTTCCACGGCAAATTAGACCATTCAATACCATCCGTTAGGTTGCAGGCATCTTTCAAAGATGAAAGAGCCAAACGAAGGCCAGAGTGAAGATTGTTCACATTGTCAATTGATTCGGCACCTTTATCACCGGGACATGTTGGGTGATAGTATATAGCCTCCCACGCATCCGGCCGGGAGTTTCGAGTTAGGGTGTTGAATATGCCAAGAGTCATGTTCAGTGGGGTAAGAGTGGTTTGACAACTATTGTCAATTGCAATTCCATCCATGTAGAGAATGATAGGAACCAGAATTTCATTCGATCCAGATTTGCATCTCTTCTCCCAAGTGTTGATCCACCATTCACCGTGATGCAGTTCGTCAATATCAATATTCCCTTGAAGTTCTGGATAACGGACGGGTAAGGTGGGGTCTTCAGCATGGGGGAATGACAGATTATCTTCCTTCACCAAAGTCACATTTGTTAATAGGGAATGAAGTGCTTTTTGGAACGACCGGACGTAGATTTGTTTGCGACTGGAAACATCAGCATTCTGTGATTTCTTAGAACACCAGTCAATAAGATGAGGTTCAAACCCATCGCCTTTTATTTCAGGCACAGTTGCGGAAATCTCCTTCATAACACTTGCCCTGGTCTTTATGAGATTGCCTTTAGTCCATGAAAATAAATTAAGCCGCTCCGATTCAATAGCCCATTCATACAATTCCTTCTCGGCAACTAATGGTATGCTATGATTCCGCATGATTTTCATTAACTTGATCTTGACCTTCAATTCGTCAGATATGTTCCTACCTACATTGGGTGTCGTAATTAATAGCGTGTTTGAAGCACGATGGGAATCGTCAACATCAATGTTGATGCCTTCTTCATCATTGACAATCGAAGAGTGGGGGGCCTCTATGATCTCACTTCCTTCTTCCTCATCGTCATTGTTAGGGAAGAAAAAATTGTCTTCGGAGACAGAATCATCGTCATCCTCTATGTTTGATAATTCCTGACCAATCAAGGCACGCCCAATCGATTCGACAGAAGGGTCATACATAACTTGATTGTCGAGCAACTCTGGTAATGCGCCGTCACTACTCTGTGGACCGTTACGGGTGTTCGTTAGACCTAATTGTTGACTAACATCCTCAAGCTTCTTCCTCTTTTTTCTAATGAATATGCATGATGCAAAATCTACTATCCCAGAAGATTGCGTGAAATAAGAATAGCATGATGCGTCATTCACAATATGGTCCCGAAGACCGGGAGAAACAACTACTCCCGTTCTCTTTCTTCGTCGCGCTGTAAACAAGGGGGGTTTCTTCTTCTTGGTAACCTTCTGCTTTCCGTAACCAGTAGTGATCAAAGGAGAGTCCCGGTAGCAACGTAAACAATATACCTGATATTTGGGAGTGCGGACCATTGTTACTGCTGAAGCCGTACGATAGCCAGTAATAACAATAAAAATGGAGAAACGATTGAGATTGAAAAATTGCGACCATGCACTGTTTGTTTCAGGCATAAAATTCAGTAACATGCCACTACTTCGGAAACAGATGCCAGTGGGGTAGGAAAATGAAATGTGCATAAAAATATTATGAGTTCGACATTAATTTTAATAAATAGGGTGAAATTACAAAGGGGGACCAGTGGAGTTCGACCCAAATATGCGCGTGATTCTGAAATAACCCTGAATCTCGTTTGTGTGACGAAATACCACAATTGTGGTATTTCCGCTGTATGGTACCGGTATGTACCAGTTTGGTTCGTCGAAGTGAGTGCATACCGGTAGGTTTGATAGCATTGAGTTTTGGCACGAAAACGAAGCGTACAAAATTTCCAATTCTTCTTCGTACTGTATCGTACGGTACCGTACCGTAAGTAATCCACGAGTACGACCGATTTTCCATGTAATTTGGCCAACTGGATTACTAAATTATTACACCAAAACTCGAGGAGCACTAAGAAACATTAGTTAATTTTTAATCAATTCATTAGCACCTCACCGGATTACACCAGCAGGCCCTAAAAAAAGTAATCCAATTCTGTAATCCAGCGAGCTCGGTACTAAGACAGTAGAAATCAACGTTACTGGATTACATAAGGGCTCGCTAAAAAAAGTAATCCAATTCTGTAATCCAGCAAGCTCGGTACTAAGACAGTAGAAATGACAGTTTGCACCTTCTGTAGTTTGGTTGCTGCTGTCGCTCCTCTCGTTTTGGTGTAATAATTCAGCAATCCAGTTGGCCAAATTACATGGAAAACCGGTCGTACTCGTGGATTACATAAATAATCTAAGAGTGTGCTCTGCCGACGGCTGAATTAGTAACACTCCTTCAGTCTCCACTTCAAGCAAGCTCTCAGTGTCGGCCTCAGGAGTGTTACTAACTGTGTTCCACCTCGGTCTCAGTGTCGTTTCACTCCACTTCGGCCTCGGTGGAACACAGGTGTAATAAACTAGTAATCCAAATTGGATTACAACAAGTAATCATGTAATCCATTTTATCCCAGTAGAACTCAGTACTGGACAACAAATATGGGCACTTGAGCTCGTTGCACTCACTCTCATGCCCATAATTGTTTTCCAGTACTGAGTTCTACTGGAATAAAATGGATTACATGATTACTGTTGTAATCCAATTTTGGATTACTAGTTTATTACACCGCGCGGCCGAGCAACTCGTAGATTACATTACAGAAGTAAGAATAAAGGGGGGAATTTGTTGCAAGTATTGGGTGATTCCCGAAATACTTTTTTATAACGTACATAAACTTCTGTTTTTAGTATTTCGGGAATGAAAATTTCGTACATAAATTTTTTGGCGGGAAAGTGCATAAATCTCATTTTGGAATCTGGAATCTCATGACATGGACAATAATATTAGCCAAATTTGTCTTCTTCATACGATTAAACATGTGGGTTTAATCCGTTCAGATTTTTCAGTGACGTTCAGATTTTTCAGTGACTTCACCACCGAATTTTTCATTTTCACCTACCGTACGGTAGTACTCACCATTTCAGCGACTCAACGTTTTGACTCAACCGGCGATAGGTACTCAACCGACAACATAACAAATAGTTCTTGCCCATCCGTTGAATATGTCACTCGAGTTGCTTGTTTGCTTGTATCTTCTAGAAGATGAGGAGGATGACGATGACGATGCTGATGACGCAGAAGAAAGGCGTCGAAGAGATAGGAGAACACCAAGGATAGCCCTTCGGCGCCATTCCGAGTCACCCTTTCTTTATCTATTCAACTCTGGCAACGATCAGGCTCTTCTCAACTGCTGTGGTGTCGACCACACAGTCTTTCGAGAGCTTCTTGGTCTATTTGAACCCACATTCGATAGTTACACGGTTGATAGATACACCGATGCTGTTCGGAAGAGAAAGGTTAACGCTAATGGAGTATGGTGTGGAAGAAAGCGCGAAGCAAACGCGACTTGCTGTCTTGGTTTAGTACTTCATTGGTTTAGAACACGAGGATCTGTTGCAAGATCTGTGTCGATGGCATTTGGACTCACTTCTACTGTTATGTACAAATGGTTGAAGTTCTCCAGAAAGGTTCTTTTGTTCGTATTGCAGTATCACCCAAAGGCAATGATTAGACCTCCAACTGAAGAAGAATTGGAGGAATACATCAGCGCGATTGGTGCCAAATACCCAAGACTAAAAGAACGCCGTGTCTGGGGTGCCGCCGATGGACTCAAAGTCAAAATTCAGCAGTCTTCCAATTGGTTGATTCAGAGCCGGTATTACAACAGCTGGGTGTGCGACACTTATGTCAACAGTGTCTTTGTCTTTGCTGCCGATGGGAGAATTCGTATTTGCTGTTACAACTGCCCTGGTACCTGGCATGACAGCACAATCGCCGATCATGGTGTTTATGATAAAATAGAAGAACTGTTCGTCAAGTTCCAAGCTATGGTTTGTGTCGACTCTGCATTTAGGGTTGCCACAGGTAGACACCAATGCCTTGTCCAAAGTTCACAGCACGATCCGGATACCCTAGAGGCTATTCTGTTGAACAGAGAAGCAACGTCCCTTCGACAGTTATCAGAGTGGGGGATGCGAATGATCCAGGGGCAGTTTCCACGATTGAAAGACAGGCTCCTATTGGAGACGTTTGGCGATAGGAAGGTCATTTTGAACTTAATGATGCTTCTGTACAATTACCAAACAAGTACCATTGGTCACAACCAGATACTGAATGTTTTCATGCATAAGAAGGACGGATACTTCTCTTACGAAGACAACCTACCGGAAGACGCCACCGGCCTCTTCGACCGTTGAGCCGTTGAGCAGTTCGCATTCGCAGTTCGCATTCGAATTCGAATTTCGCTTTGCGTGGTTGAGTAAATTGTCGATTGTCGATTCCGAGTAGATTGTTGGACTTGTTGAGTGAGACCATGGTCGATATGGTTGATCGGTTGATCGGTTGATCGGTTGATCGGTCGATCGGTCCAAAGTGGATTGTCGGTTCTCCACCATGGTCAAGTATCCTAAGTGTAGTAGATAATGATTAATAATTTACAAATTAGTACTAGTAGATTTGGACATAGCTTTTGCTGTTTGGTGTTTGGTAACTTTTGGAATTATGAGCTTCTCGAGTTACAAGTAATACGAGTAATACGGGGAGTAGTAATACGAGTAATACGGGGAGTAGTTTCGTTGAGTTACAAGTAATACGAGTAATACGGGGAGTAGTTTCGTTCAAGATGGAAGATGGAGTAGTTTCGCTTTTGGTGTTCGGGTTCGTAAAAACCGCACGACTCCTCAAGAGAGGTTCAACTCCTTAAGAGGGGTTCAACACAGCGCCGGACGGGTTAATCCCATCAGTTCTTCCATACATGGAAATGGGAATCGAAATGGGAATCGACGTGGGAACCGTTGACTCCTATCGATTTGATTCCGACTGATTTGAGACTTTCATGTACTGCCAACTTTACGATTGTATGAGATATTACTAGTAGTTGCTAGTAGTTGCTAGTAATTCATTCTTTTTACTAGTAATTCATTATTTCATTTTCTTGGCAAGTTGCAAAGCTCATAATTTGATTTCTTCCAAAGTCAAAAGCAACTTAACTTCCAAAGCCAAAAGCAACATCATGGTGGTAGCTTCCAAACAAGAACATGAACAAAGACTTCTTAAGGCTCTTAGAGCCAAATTTGAACGACAACACGAACAACGACTCTTACGACAGATTGTTCAAGATGAACGACAGATTGCTATATACAACAAACTGATTGTTAAACACCAGCTACAGATTGATAAAAACCGGCAACAGATTCGACAGGATCTTTTGCACCGGACTCTCGAAGGCCGAACCAATCAACGACTCTTTCATGATTCATCAGATTCCGATTCCGACTCTGATTCCGACTCTGATTCCGATTTTTCTGAACCTACGCCGGATGTTCCTGCTATTTTTCCGGATCCTCCTCCTGCTCAACCTCCTGCTCAACCTCCTGCTCAACCTACGCCGGATGTTCCTGCTATTAAACAGGAACAAGACTCTTAAGTGGAGTCGGCCGGGGGGGGATTTGAGTTGGAGTTGTTGGGATTGCCGGGCTGGGGGGGATTTGAGTTGGAGTTGGAATTTGAGTTGCTGGAACGAAGCCCGTTTAGGAGTATGGTGGCAACATCTACTATGGCGGCCTTCAGCGATTCCAAGGCAGCCTCTCTTTGTTCCCTTTCAAGCCGTTGATACTCTATTCTTTGTTCCCTCTCGCGCTCGGAATTCTCTCTCAAGAAATCAAGAATTTCCTGGCGTCCGTTGGTGCTGTTGCTGTCGGTGGTGGTCGTGCTGATGTTGGTGGCGTTCCTGCGGTACTGTCTCTTTGATCGCGGAGTACTGGTGGGAGAAGGGGAAGCACGCGTGGCAGGAAACCGTTGAGATGAAGAAGAAGAGGAAGCGGACCGAGACCGAGAGCGCGGAACAACAATTCTTGCTGGTGGTACGTTTATGGGAGTCGTTGGTGTATTGTTTATGGCAGTTGGTCGTGTATTGAGTTCTGGTTCTTCTTGGGTTGGTTGGGAAGGTTGACGAAGGGGCGGTTGTGTTGGCTGGGTTGGCTCTGTTGACTGTTGGGTTGACTGTTGGGTTGGCTGAGTCATTGTTTGCGAAGGTTGACCAAGTGGTGGTATCGGAGGAATGTTATCATCGTCAGAGTCGTCATCCTCCTCCTCCTCCTCACCACTACTTATGTATTCTTCGTCTTCCGTGTTGGTCTGGTATCCTTCTTCCATTCCATATGGCTCTTGTCCATCACCAACTCCTTCCTTGCACTTAATCAAATACTTAACCCTCTTTGCCAACTTCACGTCCTTGGGGCAATTTGGATCCCCGGTAGGAATTTGTTTCCGATATAGACCGTTGTATTTCCTACGGAGGTTCTCAACACTTCGATTGGTATCAGGGAAGTTGTCATTATGGATTAGGCCGACTTGCGCCCAATCCTCAGGACCAACAGGAAGGATTTCTTTGAGGGTGTATAGAAGTTCCATGACTTCTCTTCTGCTGTAGTTTCTTTTCCCGGTCCTTTTTCCTGCTGCTGTCTTCACCATGATCGCTGCTTTATTACGATATTAAAATTATGTCCGGAGCTGAAGAATATGTATCTCTTCCTCCATCGTTGTCACATAGCAGCAACAACAGCAGATAAACCTTTTATTAGAAATTCGGTTTGGTTGTTGTGGTGCGTTGGACAATCATATTTTGTACTAATACTCGTACTCGTACTGTAATCAGCCAAAATTGGCGATCTGATCCGTTGGATGTGTGATTAGTCCGTTGGGGGACTGACAAAAATTCAGTCAGGAGTTCCGTTATAAAAATTTGTAACGTTACAAATCATAGTCGACGTGAGCTCACGTCGACTATGATTTGTAACTTTACGACTGGTTAAGTAGAAAATTTCCGGTTTATGTAGTACATAAAAGTATTTCGGGAATCACCCATTACGAGCACGGTACAAGTACGAGTACCGTACGTACGGTACTCGTACTCCCCTCCTCGGTCTTGTGTCGGGCGAATTTCTTGCGCAACATGAATTATGGACATGTATGTATCTACCTGCTCTACCTGTACGTACTCGTACCGTCACCTGTACAAGTCAGTAATTACCGTACGTACGGAAGGCCGGTATGTACCGGTATTGGGAACCCCTGGAATTGAACCATTGCCCGCATTTTTTAGTCGAATGAATCGTTTTAATTTGTCTATTACCTCGTTACCTCCTTACTTACAAGCAACGTAGATTCATAGCGGTCTGCACAACGATCGATTGTGTTTGCTGGAAGACGGTGCGCCGCTTTTCATCTAATTGCTACTGTCCTTGCTGTTGGATCATCGAATACTTAAACGTAAAGAAAAGCAACCATGGTATGTTTAGGGTTGATACGGATGAAATCATCTTGCGCAATGTAGCAACGGAAACGATAGAGGGTGGACGACAACGCTCCTTGTAGAGGCTCTCACGATGGCGTTGGCATCACGCTCCGTCACCGAGGACCGGCAACTCTATCTGCGGGATGAAACTCGAAGTGGAACCTATGTACTGATCCATGTAAATATCTGTTCTCTCTCTCCTTCTCTGTGATCTATAGGGTGTCCGTACGAAGACTGTCAAGAAGAGTGCTCGCACTATTGTCGAGAAATACTACACTCGTCTCACACTCGATTTCCACACCAACAAGCGTATCATCGATGAGGTAGCAATTCTTCCTTCGAAGCGAATGCGCAACAAGATTGCCGGATACACAACCCACTTGATGCGAAGAATTGCCAAGGGCCCTGTCCGTGGTATTTCTCTCAAACTGCAAGAAGAAGAACGTGAGCGCAGATTGGACTTCGTCCCTGAAGTCTCTGCTTTGGAACAAGAGACCATCCAAATCGACCCTGATACACGGGATATGCTTGAATCACTCGGATTTGGAAGCCTTAACGGAGTCGCTGTCAACCAAGGACACCGTGATTAACTTCTCTAACAAAAGTATTACAAAACCCCAACAATAAACTTTTCATACAATCCCTTACAATGGAGTGGTTAATAAAAGAATCATTACCTAACTAGTCTTCTGGAGCAAAATCATTTCTTCGAAACCGAGAACCAAAATTTTGTCCAGTCCGAAGGTGGTTGCGTCTGGATCACGGAAGGATTCTGACCCAAAGCTGAGATCACCGATTTGGATGCCGTTGACGCCCTGTACGAATCGACCTATCTCTTTCATACCAATCATATTCAATGTGTTTCTCATCCGTCTCATATCGTCCGAGTAACAAACAACGAAGTCAGGGATATTCCGTATCCCTGATATGTTCCTTTCATCCATCGTTTCAGTACACGTAGCATCCATTCTTTGTTCACCGTTGCAATCGAAATAGGTGCGCTGTAGGAACCCGTCTGGGTCTTTCGAAAATGTGTCGCTCTCGCAATCTGTAGCGGGATCTGCCCTACAATTTGGGCTACAATCCAGGTACCACGGGAGAAACTTTGTTGGCGGAGCGTGCAAATGACTTAGAAGAGGAGTAGAGTGACAACCCATTAGGTAATGAACCTCAATTGGGTCAAGTGGTGACGTCTGTGTTGCATGTGCTGCACTAAGTATTGCTCGGTTCACATCGATTGGTGCTCGCTGATGTACGAGTCCCAGATAGAGAACAGCAATGAGGTTTAGTCCAGCAAATCCCATTATTATTCGGTTCCTTTTTGACGGTCCAAGACTTCTCGTTAAGCTTTCTATCCTGGCACCACATAACAAGCTGATGAGCGGGAGAATAGGCAAGATAAAACGAAGCTCTTTGTGTTCCGATGCGGAATGAGCAAGAACATAACACGCGACTATTGTCCAAAGGTTGCGTGTTGCACGACTCCAACTTGCAAACAATAAGTCGTATACCAACACAGGAAAGAGAATACCTGTCAAAGCAGGGATTCCTGCTGTGAGGTACCAGTGAAAAGGATGAGTTCCGTACAAGCTACCATTACCTATAACATTGATACAACCAGAAATGTTTTGTTGATCGATTGGATTGAGTGTGGTGCAGGAGTGTGGTGCAGAAGAAAAGCCTACTAGAGCAGCATAGATATTCTAAGCACATCATTTCTGCTTACCTTGAATAACGTTGAAATGAAAGTTTCCAAGAACCGGCATTGCCCAAACCCCAAACATAGCTCGATCCAGAAGAACAGTCAAGGCGAACCCTAATAATCCTGCAAATGCGCAAATGCCAAAGAGATATGAAATCATAGCTTTCGTGGTCTTGGTTTCACGGGCAAGAATGACCCCCATGGGGATATATGCTGTTAGGCACGTAAATCGAATCGATACGCACATCCCTCCTATGAAGAAGGCAGTCCAAGCTCGAGCTAATGAACTCTTTGAAATACTTGTCGTTTCGTTTTCTGATAGAAATTCCTTCCGCGTCATAGGTTTTTTGAAAATGGATGTAGTATATGAGTGCGTGTTCATGTTGTACCTCAAGGACACAGTTCAAGGAGATGGCAATCGATCGGACATCACAAAGGTAAAGTATTTTTAAGACCTACCGAGCTAATAAGCGCAAACGATATTGCCACCAATGCAGTTTCGAGAGAATTGCTGTACGTTCGGACAAGGGTGTAAGCGTTGAACCAAGAACTAAGACTGCAGAAAACGCCCCAAAACACGACGTCCGTCCTTTCGTCGCTCTCAGTTTTTCCCGTCTCACCCCGAGTCCTTGATTTCATCCATCGTGATGAGTACCAAATAGTCCAATCAGTAGTAGCTGCTATAAATACTGCATTGATAAACAACGGTCCCCTTGAGACCATCCACGACGAATCCCATCGACACTTCTTAATAATTGCATAGAATACCAACGTAGGCAGAATCGATGCAAAAGAACGGACAGGACCTTCAAGTGCGAAAGCAAAGGCCTCTGTAAACGGATGGCTCCAATGCTCGCTCCCTGTTTTTTCTTGCTGCACTTGTCGACGCCTTTTCCATTCCCACGTTAATCCTGGACAAGATGAGTGTTTGTCAAATGTGGGGTCGTCTCCGAAAATACGACAATAAGATGGTTCCAGATTTTGCCAATATTCGTCAGGATCGAATTGGGATTGGATCAGAAAGACATTTGCTATCCGAAAAGCAGCAAAGAATAAAAAACGTTTGAATGGCGTTGTCGTTGTCATCCCTTTTGATGATGATGCTCTCTTAGGGGTGTGTGTCAATCATTGGTGCTTTCAATCGGTTAAAGTTCTGTTGATTTTGAGACTGGATTGGTATGATATTACGATAGTACTTCTGTTATTTGCCTTAATAGTTGTATCCAAGTACGAAAATACTTCGTACTTGGCAGGGACTCTTGCCGGGGCGTACATAACGGACTGGTATCGATACCTGGATCATAAGTGGGTAATACGGGTACGACTTGAGTTGACGAGCTCGTAGTACATTATCATCCTTTTTTACGATGCTTTGTGATTTATTGTTTCAACCGTGACTACGTACGAGTACCCGTACGAACGAGTTCTCGTACTCTTACCTACCGTGCTGCGTACGAGTACGAGTAAGATTACCGTACTCTTACGTACTGATGCACTCCTTAGTGTTGTACAATTTTGACTGATACCTTGGTTTCGCACCCGTAAAAATGTTTTGAATGTTTGTTTGTTCGCTCTGCCCATCGTGCGTGCTACAAATACTTGTACTACTTCACATCAAAAACTGAGCAGTTCCAATTTAAATCCGTGTCGTTATGTCTTACCATACTTATCACATGTGTCCGAGTCAGAATACCCGTCGATGAACCAGGATACAAAGACGAAGGGGACCAAGGACCAGTCAAAAAAGATCGAACCGAGAACACTTGCCAAGGTCCAACTTGGATCTCTTGTTGCATTTATACTACAATTTGAGATTTCCTCCTTTGGTGGTTCACCGGAGATATCGCCATCATGACTTCAGCATTAAATGTTTTCACGGACGAATGGAATCGCTTAACAAATGAGTTCCGAAGTATGCAGGAAGGCAGTCCCTTCTGGTTCGAAAGCTCCCGTGAATATGTGAAGGCATTCATCGCCATCGCCGTGACAGCGATTTCGTGCACAGCCGTTTGGTTTTTGTCCTTACACATTTATGAGAAATTCGTTTCCACGAAAGATACGCCAGATTGGAAGAAGCAAAAGACCTGTTATCAGATGACCAATCTTTACTTCAACTTCACTATTGGTTGCGTGGGAGTATATCTCAATTATTGGATCCTTCCAACTTTGCCTGCTTATAGTGGAACAAGCAGCGTCGAAAAAATACCGGGCCTGTTCAACGAATTTTACCTGATGCCAGCCATGCAACTCGGGTACCAGTGCTGGTCGATCCCAGTTGGAGTTTTTTACGCAAATGAATCCAAAGAAATGATTCTTCACCACCTTGGAGTGGTGTTTGCTGCTTCGTGTGGGGCATTCAGCCATTTTGGATTTCGATATTGGTTACCATTCTTTTTTGGTGTCTTCGAAATTTCTTCTGTACCTTTGGCGATCGTGAACACGTTCAAAGATCATCCAGATGCTGCAAAGAGACATCCTTTGCTCAATCATGCATCACGAGTATCTTTTGTTATAAGTTTTCTGTATATTCGTGTGTGGAAGTGGCTTCCTGTGGGTCCATTATATATGCGAAATAACTTTTTCCTCTTCCTAACGACCGGTTATGGTTTGACAAAAGTATTCGTTCTCTTGCAATTTTTGTTTGGGGTATATCTTGGGTATCTGCAAATGTATTGGGCACTGATAGTGGTTAAGATTTCTTTTGACGCTGTGGCAGGAAAAAAGAAGAAAGAATAGGACGTTCGAGCTATAGAACTTGGACAGTTATATTGATGCATTACAATCTGCATTCAAAAAGATCATAAACTAGTTTTGACAGTATTGCATTCTCCAGGGTGTGATGCTGTGCTTTTTCCCTGTCAAGTATTCATGTGATAAATTGAGCTATATGCCCCAATTATTAATCACGGGCACTGTACCATAATGTGATAGACTGAGAGTTTTTCTTGGGATGTGTTTTAGCTTAGATTAATAGCGAGGCCTTCAGCGCTCGAGTACGTCCAACGCAAAATCTGTCAGAAAATCCTGTTGGCCGTGGAGAAATACAAGAATATGGGCGATAGTGTCGACTCGTTAAACACATCTTCATGTCATCTGATTTTTCTTGCTTCCCGGGATTATCTCCTTCACTCATAAATCCACCATCAGCTTTGGGCAAGTTTCTCTTCAGTACAGAATTCACCCACTGCGATGCCGTTCGTTCGTTTTTTTTACTTTCGCCAATTGCGGATCCAAGAAACGATGGGTGACTCTTCGAGCTATTTCTCTTCCTTCTAACATATAAGTCTTGTAGCGCAACGTCATTTCCACCACCAATGATCCTCAGCACATCACCACTTGGTCCATCGGCGACATTGTTATACAATTCAAGAAGTTTTTTGTCGAGCTCCGCTGGTGAAAGTTCCAGACGTAATTTGGGTGATTGCAGTATGACATCGATATCCAAATCCAATCTCTTATCAAGCTCGTTCACTAAGCTTTGCTTGACTCGATTTGGCAAGACTTATGATTATGATCAGCATCAAAAAAATGTGAGAAAACGAATCGACAAGGTATAAACCATTAAGAAGCAAAAGCCAACGTAACTTACCATTGCTTTGCGAGAGTTCTTGCGACAAGCGCGAACGGAACATGCGATATCTCGCTCGAGATCGTCTTAATCCAGATGCTATGCTTTTCCTATCTTCCACATCTTCGATCAATGGTGGTAAAGATATCTAATGAAACAAACGACGAAGGTCAGGCTAGAAAAATAAAAAGGCGGGTAGAGGTAAAGAGCTTCAGGGTTTATTGATAACGTACCTCTATACCTGCATCATTTGAAGAGAGCGCCTCGGCTCTTAACTTGGCCTCTCGGACGGGAATACTACCAGCCGCTTCCAGCCGTTGTGTCGCGGCTTCCCAACTCAATGCATATGAATATTCAGCCGTTAGCGGCTCGGGTGAATGCGTGAGGGCGTAATAGAGATTTCCTGTGATGACAAAAATTGTTAGACGAATATGAGATGTCGCCATCCACTCAACTGAGGGGTAGAACGCGTGCCTTGTACTTACCGACAAATTCTTCCTTGTTTGAATAAACAAGGCAATTTGGGAACGCCGCAAAAAAGTCATTTGATGGGTGTGATGGGACAACGACAAACTTCCCCATACCAAGGGCTTCTGCAACAGTTGTGCAAAGCACCTCACTAGTAGAAGGATTGATGAAAATCTGCAAGATTAACATGCATGAGAAATTTGTGTCCAGGTATGGAATTGATTTGTAGTCATTACATATCATAAAAGGCAACGACAAACTCACCTTGTGCGTGAAAGCTAATTCAGCGTGGTCAATGGGTCCGTGGAAAACCATGTTGACATCTAAAGAATCAGCCCTGGACTCTGCTGCATCCTTGTCAGGGCCCCCGCCATACATGTCAACTTTAATCTTGATTCCAGCGTTTTCTTCGGCATATTGTAGTAGTTCCATTAGCGAGCCAATGCCCTTTGACCACAACATTTTCCCAATGAAATATACAGATGCATCTGCCTCCGCTCCAAAAACTGGATCGTTGTCGGGGGACTTTTTGATGCGTTTGCTTACCTCCAATCCTGCATCGAGGAAGCTCCCTCTGATACCATGTACATTTTCTACTAGCTCCTTTTCAGGTGCGAACTGCCCTAGTGTTCCGGATAGCTTCACAATGCGGTGGCAATGTGCCCGGCACATCCAAGAACATAGAAGACGCATTGCTGGCGCCTTCGAGAACAGAGGGCGAAACATGGATTGCAAAGTAATTTTAGAGAACACAACGAGCGACCAGTATGTCACTGAAACACGTGTTTTAGAATGGATTCAACACTAGATATCGCAATAACTTACCCGAATAAAGGCTGCTGGTTGATCCTGTGCATATACAAAATAGTTTGTGTGAATGATTCCGACGACATGTTTGAATTTATCTGTCCACGAATCACCGGGTGCCCGATACCAATTCAAGTGTTCAGGTTCTTCTAGAATGCAAATGTCAATTTCATCTTCTGGTATCAATGCTGTGATATCGCCCATGGAGTATACTGAGTTTTCAACTTTGTTCTGCCAGGCAGTGTACCACTTTATGTTTAGTTCCTCACTCGGTATTGGCAATTTCGCCGATTCTCGAAGCCATTTACGAATAAAGAGTTCTTGCTCTTCTGGGCTTTCGAAGACTTTATTGGGACCGTATACTTGAACCTGGTCGTGCCGTCTTTCAAGCCATGGAAGCATTAACGTAACACTTCCGCCTGCTTCACTGCGCCCAATCGTCATATATGCAGCCCGTAAGAGAGGATTGACGGCAGTTCCTGTCATCCACGGCAACGCAGCTGTAGTGACAATCAATATTCTCTTGGATTTATCACTAATGTCGGTGTACGGAACGACATCTTCTCCATCATTCCTGGGAGAAGGAACCGGTAAGCTTATTGATTTTTTGGGTGCATTGTTCATCGGTTGAGATTTGTCACCGAGTGTTTCAGAAGAAAGATTGTTCTTCTCTTCGGTCATTTCACTCGTGACTAGAGTTTTTGTCGTCTCTTTGGATACCTCTACTCCGTCTTCGGTCGGGGGAAGCACCTGGGCTTTTGCTGCGTTTCCAAATTGTGACATTGGATACCCCTTGTTCTCTTGCTCTATTTTGTCCATGTATTCCTGTACATCATCTGCCCAATCTTGCAGCGTTCGTTCCCAAGATGCAAATCCATCAAAACGAGGAGTTGTCAACTTGGCTCCTGTCTTGGGGTCTAATTCAAGTTTTGTCGGCTCATTCAGAAGTGATCTCCACCGTCGAAATAGACTGTTTGCGCTCATTTTGGAATCGGAATCATCGGACGATGATCTGGGAACAGCCAAGTTCTTGATTTCCTGCAACGCCTGTTCCCATTGGTCTTTCGTGGTGACAGAACTCTCTCGTCCCGAGCCTTTGTTTCTACTGGTTTTGATTGTTTCTGCCAAACCCAAGAATTTGAGGTTCTTTCCGTTTTTCTTTGGAGGTAACGATGATGATTTCGTGACATCGGTGGCAGCTTCGTTCGATTCATCAGAAGATGGAGAGGGAGAAGACGACGGCGACGACGGAGACGACGATTCCTCAGATGAATGAACCGACACAATCAGAAATGCATTCGCCAAGAGCATCCATCGTATGGCGAACGTCAGTAGGGTGGATTTGACAAATTTCATGCTGCACCAATATCGTACAAGAAAGACGATTGATATGTTTTTAGTGGACTCAACTCAGTAGTGGTAGCAAAAGGCATGAAATATGAAGAGTGAAAAGCTAAATCAACAACATCAGCATTCTTCCGTCGGTATTGAACACTTGATTGTTGGTGCAAACTGTGTGTCTCGCTTTATTTCGATGTTATTTTCGAAAAAGGTTAGCTTGAATTTGCTTTCGAAGATTGGTTCCGATGCTTCGTGTTTTCGTGTCGACATGAACATCAAGGTATCAAGAGGAGAAGAGATTTTGATTCGATCTCGGATGATCATTTTTTTCAATCTGAAAAGATGTCATGCATCGTCTTACGTCATGAATGGGATGGACGAGAAAATCACAAAATCGCACTTTCACCCCGAAATTCTTTCGCTGCCAAGTTTTTCAGGATGTGTCCCTAGTCACTAGTGAATCAACTCAGTCGGAAAAATTGTCTCGAACGAATGAATCAAAAAGTCTCAATCACAACGCATGGTCTCCGCTCTCCGCTCTCCGCTACGGTATTCTCAGTTCGTGACTTTCACGTCGTTGGTTTCACACTTGTCTTGCTTTTCTGATGCACCGGATCCGAGTACTAAGGGGATATTCATCCATTGCTCGCTCACTGACTACAGAAAATTCAATAATCAAGAATCAGAGAATCATGGCGTCCAAAGATCTTCCAAAACCAATTGTGGTCTGCGGTCCTTCCGGGGTGGGAAAAGGAACGCTGATTGAGATGCTCTTCAAGCGTTTCCCAAATGACCAATTCGGCTTCAGCGTGTCCCATACGACGAGAAAGCCTCGTGATGGAGAGGTTGACGGGAAACACTACAACTTCACGACGGTGGAACAGATCAAGAAGGAAATTGATGAAGGAAAATTTGTTGAATACGCAGAGGTTCACGGAAACTATTATGGGACATCCGTAGCAGCTGTCGAAAGCGTTCAAGCGCAAAATCGCGTCTGCATTTTGGACATTGATATCCAAGGAGTCAAGATAGTGAAAAAATCGTCCTTGGAACCCCTCTACTTCTTTGTCACCCCTCCTTCCCTGGAAGAGCTTGAAAAACGGCTGCGAGGACGAGGAACAGAGACTGAAGAATCGATCAAGAAACGACTCGCCAACTCCAAGCAGGAAATGGAATACGGTCACGAGGCAGGGAACTTTGACCGAATTTTCGTCAACGCTGATCTGAAAGAAACTTTTGAAGAATTGGCTTCGGTCGTTAGAGAAAATTATCCCGAACTCGATGAAGTTGCACCCGACGATAAACAAAAGAGCTGTACGTCAAACTGTGTGATATCGTAGAATGCTGCCTGTTGCGCGGCGAAAAGTTAGTTCTCGACTAGTCGTCATTTGGTCTACAGTTTGGTTGATCCAATTAATTTGACAAGGGTTTGTTCGGTACCAACAGCCTATACATGAATTGACTCAGCTGCATTTCCGCTGCTACTTTTTGCAGGACAATAATTTTTGAAGTAAGAAACAACCATTGAATGCTAACATTCTGCAACTAGGAAACCGTAGCCAATACTAGATGTCCTTTGCATTGCTAGTGTGTAGAATCAAACAAAGTCGAAATGTCTCGTGCTGATTGAAGGAGGCTAACAAACTTCCAGAGAAAGTTTTGCGTATCTGTGCAACTGTTCCGTACTGTGAATTGCACCTTCGCAAATGTGTTCCAACGATTGAATTAGTTATGCAATGATGACATGTATGTGATTCATTTATCTACATGTCGCAAGGAATCGTTGAGTGAGACCCACCGTGGTTCTTGAATATTTTCGCCATTTCGGGTAGGGGCTTCCGTAATTCCAACTCGACTTGTTTGAAACACGCCGCGTAGCCACACTGTTCAAAACCAATACTTTTGAACAAACGAATCGAGCTGACGTTGTCTTCGTTTATTCTGCAAAAAAATCGGTGGATTCCTAGTTTGGTTGCCCCGTACTCTAGCATTGTGCAGGTCGCCGCTCGCCCTAGTCCTTTCCCCTGATAGTCTTTCCTAGCTATCATAATGTCAATCTCTGCCTGCACCATTGGTTTTGTTGGCGATTCCGGGTCATCTGCAAGTACATCGGAATTCGTTTCTGGAATTGAAGAGTTTCCATCCGGATCGATTTCGTCCTCGTCATCTATTTCACTCAAAAACAAGTTCACGTCACCAATCATTGCGTCCAAATTATCTCCCACCCGAAATGACTTCACGGTTTCTGTTCCTGTTGTTTCGGATTCTTTTTCGCAGACAGCGCAGCATTCTTCCCTGACGTGAACAATAAATGTGCATTTCTTTTCGTCGAGATGCCACTCCCGTTGCATTTCCACTTCCTCGTCGAAAGAGAGTGGTTCCGATCCAGTTGCTTCTAGTAAGGCAGGGTCTTTCATCCACTCGTGGTAATTCGGGACGTGTTCTGGACCTGCACCGTCGATCGATGGCGGGAGCAGTAGAGAAATCAGAGTCCAATAGTTTGAATTTGAAAAAAACGAGCATAGATTTTGAGAAAGCAAATAATGATAACTATTTGAGATTCCGATTTCCCATCGAGTCCCTCATTCCATCAATATACAACATCGGTCAGACGTCTTTTGGAAGACTTACGATACGGCACGAGGATAACTTTCTCCCCGACTAGGCATGTCTCATAGTTAACTTTCATTATGGAAATATATTCAGTGGGTAGAGTTCACATTCAGCAGCTTGCCATTTTCTAAGTCCCTACCGGTATTTCGAATTTCGAAAACTTTTCTTCCGATGATTTATGATCGTCGGTACGTCGGTACAAGTAGCTCGTTGGATGGAAGTTGTGAGTACCGGTATGTACCGTACTACTTCTTGTGGCGACAGAGAACAAACTCGTGAATGGGACGTGAAGCTTCCCCCGTGACTCATTTATTGTTCTGAATAATGGCGCGAAAATTCAACGAACATCAAAAGTCAACACAACGTTCAACATGACTCGATCTTTCAGAACACGGTCGGTCGGCACTTTTAGATTTCGTTTTTGTTGATGGCAATTGACAATGTGGCATAACGGTATTTGTTGAATCAGACCATAGCAGCCCTGAGAATAATATGAAAAGACTGCTTTTGTGAGAGCAGTGTTGAAAAAGAATTGCAGCTATAAAGTTCGGTTTGAGCTCTTGAATTGTTCATTATACGACGGAATCGATTATTAGGGGGAATAGCGATGCACTCCGTCCATACGACTGTGTGGCCAACGATGACGCGAAGAGATTTCGGGAGATTCATGTTTTTATTGTGTTCCGTATTCATTGCACCGAATCACTCTTGGGAAATGAAATCTGTGACTACGACTTCAAAACTGTTCACAACGAATCTGCCAAGGCGGACATTCTTGACTTTGGCACCAATAATTCCATCGGCAGCCGCGCAAGCATTGGATCCGGGAGCCAACAGTGGTGACGACGACAATATATCGTTGGAACAACAAAAACAGAAAGATACGGAACGACCATTTGTTTCTGCGGCATTCCCTCGCAAAGAGTTGACGAATTCCATCGTTGCCTCGCGAGATACCAACATTTCACCCGCAGAGGTATACGAAACGATTTTGAGATTGAAGAATGAAAACTCCGATGCCAGAACAAGTGGATCGACCAGTACCGGTACTCCTCCTCGTGCTCTGGACGTAGGAGCGGGAGCCGGGGTCAGCACACAGGTGATTTACGAGCAATTGGGTTACGTCAATATCGATGCCCTCGATTGGAGTGGAGAAGCATGGAGAATAAATGTCGTCGAGGGTGGATATTGTCCTCCGACTGTGCATTTTTACGAACTGGATGACGAACGATTCGTGGAAGAATGGAAGAAAGAAAATCTTGAAAAATACGACGTCATCGCCTTCAATTTCGCAGTCAACCGCGAGAAGGCACTCTACTTTTGCAGAAATTTACTGAAACCCGATGGTTTGCTGTTGGCACCTGTGAACGCACAGCAAGATTATTGGCTTGAAACAAACCTACCAATTACTTAATGCAAATGGCGAAGTCGCATGGTCGGCTGCAGATGTTGGGGCGTGGAGTGTACAGTTTCAGCCCGATGTCACGCAAGATACCTGTCAAGGAATCTGGTGCAGTCCATTTAATGGATTTCAAAAGTTACGTCGGTAGCGGTTACGTGTGCTCACGACAATAGTGCAATGGCATTTTTCCAGAAATGTTGTTCAGATCGAAACTGCAGCAATGGTATTTTACCGTAGCAAAAATTAAATTTCCGATTTTCAATTTTTTGTACAATGCGGTTTTTTGTTCATCCCTTCACTTGCTTCAGCCATCAATACTGGTGTGTGAAAATAGCAGTGTAAACGTATCAGGAGATGCAATGAAATTTATTTCTTTTCTTCTTTTGCTGCGTTCCACTTGGATTGGTCCTCTTTTGTAAACACTTGCCCATTATCGCGATTCGTCCAAAATGTGTACGCTGCCACGCCAACAACAGCAACTGCCCAAGATGCTGCTCTCCCGCCCTACCGTTATTTTAGAGAAAAATGACAACAAATCGGGCATGAGAGTTTTTCATTTGTGTGTGGATACAAACGCAGATGCATGGAATACGGCAACGAGCCCGATCGTTGCAAGAATTTAGCATTATTTGATGCAGTGTGGACTGTGGACCGTGGACCGTGGACAGAATCGTGGGTTCATCGTCCACCAATCGACTAACGATGCTTACCTTTCCCAAATTGGCACTGAATAGGGCGTTGATGTTTGGTTTAGCCTTTTTGTCCATGGTAGTAATGAACCGTCTTTAGAGAAGGTTTTGGAAAGGCGTAATATGGATATTGAACGCTGAAACAAATCGACGAACGAGAAAGTTGAAGAGAGTCATCTGCTTCATTCGTCCCTACCAGTACTGATTCTCGCTCGTAATACCGGTAACGGAAGTCCTACGGTACGGTATGTACCGTTCGTTAGATCCTTTAGACACTGTAAGATTACGGTACGGTACAATGCGCGGCATCACATTTTCCCGTCCCAGTCACAGTTTACTCGTGACTGTCTTGAGGTCCAATCAATCATAATCACATCACACATGAACAACTTCGAACAATACTCATACCGTACCCGGTACGAGTAATACAGTATTACCTTCGTCACGATGGGATTCATGTTTCCTACTCTGGACGAAGATACAAAGACAATCCAACCACCAATTAACACTGACGTGAAGAAGGCAATATTGAGAAAGCAAGCTGTCAAAATCGTATCTTGAGGAATCTCTATCCCTTGCGCCAAAGTCATCCGTTTATTGCGTTCTATGACGACGAGAAGAACAAATTTGGAATTGCGCATCCGTTTCGTTGAACGAGGTGAACGGTTATTTTCTTCTGGTTTGCGAGGATTGAAATAATGATGCGTAAATCGGGGCAAATCTCCCGCTCTCTGGGGGTGCATCGTCGTCGTCACGAACAAAGAACCGGCCAGAGCGGGAGAACTCGGCTGTTTCGGAACTTTGCAACGATTCGGGGAAATGAACAGAGCGGTTTGCCTTCTTCAACCTGTCAACGGCTTCACATGGAGGTGTATCGCGCCCGGTCGAGGAGATACATCAACTCCCGTCGCAAAGGCTTAATACGGACCTCGTCCAGCTGTGTTTCCAACGATAACTCTTTGAATGAAAATATCATCGGGGGGAATGGAGACGATGAAACGCAACCAATTGTTTCGTCGGGTGAATCGTTGCAGTGTACAGATGTTGAGTTAGACGGTAACGAACTATTGATGTCGTTTTTGGGTAACTTTGCGGAAAGGATACGACGAGATGTGAATGATATCATTTCCAACATCGATGGGGGGACCGTTGCTTTCGAAGACCTGCGCACGAAAGACCAACCTCAAAATTCATCCGGTCAAGAAAACGAATCCAAAGTCGAGAACAGAGCTACTGTTTCAGCGAATAATTCCTTTCGAAAACGATGGGAAAGGATATTGAAAAGAGAGGAGGACCGACATTTGTCACGCAACAGATTCAAGGAGTCCAGACGAGCGAAATTATCGATCGAAGATCTTTGGGATGAGTCTCTTCGACGGTATGGGTATTGTGTCGCTCTCAAGTCAGATGGAATCGACTCTAGTGTTAACGGGACGAAAGTAGCGGATGATCAGCAGCCCATGATTAACGAGAGAGATGAATCGTTAGGAGCCGTCCATCGTCACTTATCCCCAATCTTCCGGTTCCCAGTGCACGAGCAATTGTGTTTGGAAGACTTGGAAAGGTGGATATCAAAAGAAAGTATCGAAGATAGCGAAGTCCCACTTTATGACGATAGAATCGAAATCAAACATTTGCTTTCAGGATAGCTCGATCACAGAGGAGAAAATGATCAAGGAGGGAGCCGATTCCTACCTAAACAGCATTCTCCGAAGTATCTCCTTGCTCATAGCCATGAAACCACAAGACTGGCGACAATTTGACCCGGACGTCCCCACTGATGACGAGCTCCAAATGGAAATCGACGAAGCCACTTCCGATCATGATGTCTTCGATGAGGAAACACGTGCACAATGTGAAGTGATCAACGACGAAACGAACATCACTGAAACACAAAACAACTTGGCTGAAGTTCGCCTATTTTTGCATCACGTCACAAAGCAAAAATATGGCCTTACGACGTTATTAGCAAATCTTTTGTTGGCTCGTCTGGTGACCTCCACGGATTTGAAAAATAGAGAAATTGGAGATGCTTGCTTGCGAATTTTTGAAGAAATGAAGCTTTTGGCCGAGAGCGGGCAGCGAAAATGTGAACCTGATTTTATAACGTATCGTCTTCTTATCCTTGCGTTCAGTCGAAGACTTCAGGGGATGGGTGAAGCTATTGACATCATACAGAAGATGGTTGATAATCCATCAACACACATCTCTCCAGAACTTCTGAACGACGCGCTAATGGCTTGTCATGCGAAGACAGAGATATCGGTTGCGGCGTCACTTATGAATACTGCTCTGAGTCATCATCGAGTTCGCATGAATGTTGGTTCTTGCATTCTTTACACCGAAATGTTGAAGACTCAAAAGCTCGATCAAGAGGCAATCGACTTCTTTAATCGCATACAAGAGGTAAGAAGATTTATGGAACGCGGTTTCCGGTGGTGCTAAAAAATATCACATATCTTTAACTAGTGTCCGTTCCATTGGTGTCGTGTAGGCCCGCATATTGAACCAATATGACGAAGATCTGTATCTAAAATCTCTCTGTCAGTGGCCCAAGAGAAGTCGTCGAGGAGATGTCCTTGATCTTTCCGCCTTTTGGACAAAGCTTCTCTTCATTTTAGAACAGAGAACCAAATCCTCTGAGAAGCCCGATATTCGAGTTTGGATTACATTTTTACAAGGGTTGCACGACTCGGCTAGGAACGATGATTCGCTTTGGAACATTGTTAGAGGTGCAACGAGGACTATTCTTGAATCTTATCCCAGGAATTTTCTAGGCGCAAAGCTGATGACTATAGGTCTCGAGGCAAGTTCCTCAGTAGAAGATACCGAGTTGGCCTCAATGATCCTAAAAAGAGTGGCAAACGAGCCAAGGAATCCCGACACTAAGTTGAATCGTCCTGCAATCGTACCTTTCCGGGCGCTGAAGGGTTCTCTCGAAATATGTCTGCAAACTTCAGATGCAGAAAGTGCAAGGTCGATCCGAGAATCGCTAGAGCAGATTGATGATCCGTACCCGATTGGAGCGAAATCTGAGCTCCACTCACTTGTCCTTTTGTGCCATGCTAAAAGCAATGATGCTGAAAATGCGAAACGTGATTTGGAGATGATGATTAACAGCGGTTTGAAACCAAGGTGCGTCATTCTATTTTCCATTTTGACTCGTGACTTCATTAGAAAAAATGATTGGCTGACTTTCATTCCTTCTGGGTGACTACAGTGAAGAACTGTATAGTGCGGTGCTTCATACTATGGCTGTGACAGGTAGGTATGCTGAAATGGAAGAACTTTTTCAATCCATGAAAAGGGCAAGTGGGAACCAAACAAAACCTGAGGTGTCGTCATATGATGCGATTATGCTTGCTCGAATCCGAGCAGGATCTTGGGACGAAGCCATTGCGGTGTTTGAGCAAATGAAAGCCGAAGATGTGACACCTAGTGCGCGAACGATTCAAGGCCTGCTAGTTGCAACTAATCAAAAGGGTGGACGACCTGCTGTCACATCAGCACTGGAGTCCCTTCTGCAATGCGATGCTCAATTCGACGAGATGGCTTTTAGCATTGCTACCAAAACCTTGTTCGAAGGGCTGGATGGAGATCTCGATGAATTCCGAAAAACGATTCGCGATATCGGAGAGCAAAATCAAAGTCTTCGAACCCCTTCCCTGAACCTAGCACGTTCCGTCCGTTCTGCGCAAATTGAAGAGAGCAGGCCAAAAACTGCACACAAATTAGGACATGAAATGAAGCGGAGGCAAACAGAAACTTGGCAAACAGCTATTTCTCATCTGCTGGAATTTGTGAGAGTTTGGTCTGGAAGTGAAGGTACTCCATAGTATAAAATATCCGGTAAATGAATCGTCTTTATGAAATGGGATCGCTCCGGTCGTTGAAACAATTGCCGGTCCCCTGATGACGGATTAAGCTGCTTTGGCTCAAGGTAAATCGGAATGTCGAATGTAAAAAAGGTAAAGAATGGTCCACTATCTATCAGATTTAAGTAAACTTCGTCTATCTCCATTACGAAGCGTTTGGCTTAGAATGATGGATGCGAGAGATGGCAAAGTAAAAGGATGGAGGTTTGCCATTATCCTAACATGAAATGATGTCTAAAAAGCACCATGTGTACCATACAAACGTACACGTAATAAGTCAATGACAAGCACATACTGTTTTTTTTTTTAATAACAGGTAGTACTAGATATTAGTTACAAGTACCTGACCTAGTTCTTTCAACTGTAAAGTTGGCAATCGTTAGGTTCGTTTCCACCCGTAGTGAATGATTTACTTAATCCTCCTGTTTGATAGAATCATGTTCAATGTAGTAAAGTCCCCGAAAGCAGATGGAAGTAAACTGATGCTGTTCTGTAGTCAAGACTCTGCTGTTACTGCACTTTGTCGACTTCAGTTGTCATCTAAGGAGAGAATTTATTCTTGTCTTGTCAATTGATCACCTGATTCAGTTGACGAGTAAGGATCATCAATGCACAATTTTCTCAATTCATTATTCCAAGAATTTAGACATTCTTATTCTTGGGCTTAAAGTTGTAAGCAAGGTTAGCCGTTTACACAAACTCCAAAATCACTATTCAATTTGAATGTAATCTTGAAGGTGATCCTCCACAAACTATTTTTGTAAAATGCATTTAAATTGCAACAACTACTACGATGCCCCCCCCCCCTCAGGGCATAAAGATATGTTGCTTTAATTGAAAAAGACACATAAATCAACTCCATTTTTCTGCCTACAAGCTAGGTAAATAGTGCATTTGCCAAGTGTTGAACTGTGCAGTGCATTTGTAAAGTGTTGAAAAGGTTTTGTTGTTGTTCTTGTTGCTGTTGTTGGTATCATTCACATCTTCATTTTCCTCCAGTTGAAGCAACGCAACACGGCAAAAGCCGTGCCTTGCACACCATACTGCTACTAGCCGAGACTTTTCAGATCCAATCTTTAATATTATTTGAATACCCAATACAAACCATGTTCTAGATTAGCATTCCTGCTGCTCTTTTCTGTGGGTAGAAGCAGAACTTACCACAATTGAGTAGCCCAATTCTGCTCTTTTCAAAATAATGAATGAGGTGTAATAAAAAACAAGGTTAAAGCACAATTGTAAATAGACCACATCTACTAGAGCTGAAGGTAGATGCTGTCAGTTCCTTTGCAACTAGCTCCTGTACAATTCTGTAGAATCCTAGCATACTCACACAAAGTCAACTAGAGTTCTCAAACATTTTGAAAATTTATGATTACTGTACTAGGACATGCATATATTTGTTGCTTTGGCTGAATCAATTTGAATACTGTATGCAAGGGGAGAAAAGCCTGCTATTATTTGCTTGTGTTTCCCATACCCAGATGATTGCAAGAAAGGAAGCATTTTTCTGTTTTAACTTGAATTTGTTCTGTTCCTTTTTTAGTTTGAATATGATCCTACAAATGTTCGTCACTGGTGGTGCACTCCTGAGGACTTGCAAAATTGCAAGAGCTTTCACAACATTATTTGTGAATGGCAAGGAACACTGAAACTTGGACAACTGGTACTAACTGTTTATTATGTTTTCTTTCATTGGCGAGATATGGAATGAATTGCTTTGAATGTGTATTATACAATGCTTGCCATCAGTAACTGAGTTTAGATGCAATGATATTTTGAATGTTGTGAGTCTCTGCAATCTTAATTGCATATAGCTTTGTGCATTATTTACACCTCTTCCAATTTTCCTCTTGTTTGAAAATGCATGTTAGCCGCATGTACAGGGAGTGTGCATATTAAAATCCCGGAATTGCTCTTCAATTGTTCTCCAATTGCTCTCCAACTCTTCTTCAACCTGCTCTCAACAATTCTCAACAAAACCCCTCATACCATAATGTGTTGGTATTGTTATAAAAATCACTCGGCCTTACTACATGCTTTCCCTTATCTGGTCCCCCATCTGCCGGGCATAATATCTTAATTGTTGGGCACTCTTTGAGAAGAAATTAATTTGATAAATCATAGTACACTCAATAGCTGTCTATTAACTTGACTACAAACCAATGTGTGGTCAATTGAACAATAATCTGGAATTGAAGGAGAGATCATCTGAAAGCTAAATACTAATTACAAAAGAATATTTAGGGCATGGAAACTTTTGCAGGAACTGTGTTCCACGACGGTATCAGCTCCACCCAATCTGGACTGCAATCTGCCAAGTCATGGTAAGCACTGAAAATCCACAGATAAACAGAAATGGCTACCGTGTCTCAATAACATCAGCAAAAATTATTGTCTTATTTGTACCTTCATTTAATATTGATACATGTACCACCATAATCAGCAAAGAACTCTTGAATCAGATTCTTTCAAACCAATCAGCAACTTACAGGTAAACTACAAGCTGATAGCAGAGAAGCAAATAATAATGTGTATAGTGTGTGCTCCTCTCACTCTTCATTAAAGCAGCTAGTTAGGTACTGTGTATAATGTACTAGTAGATAGTAGCCAGAGGAGTCTTCACATGTTATTGCACATTTGTGAAAACTGTGTAAGCACAACTTCATAAGATCTAATTTTTTAAAATCAATTGTACTAGTCATAGTACCTGAAAATTGGTCCAGTTTGAGCCAATATGTAATTGGAAACAATTTCATGGGGGTTGCTATGTAGAGCCCTGTAGAAACAGTTACAAAGTAGTAGTACTAGGTGGAGATGGGGATTTTGACACTCAATTGTGACGTGGATACAGAGTACTCGTACTCGTACGAAGTACGTCATTACGTTGAATGGGTGATTCCCAAACAAACGCAAAATACCAAAACCTAATTTGTGTTTTCGGGAATCAAAATATATCCTAAATATCTCCTTTTTGGAATAAGGATTTGAAATACCGTACCGTCATGTATTATGCATGCAACGGAAAAAGCTATCTTCGCGGAATCATGTGCTACCGGTAACCCTACTATTAACCCATTTACCGTTGAAAAGCTTATGAGAAGACAAACACGAATCTGCTGTTTGTTTCCGAGTTTTAGTACCCCCAAATATAGAAGTTTTTGTCTTCATTACTAAATATGAATATAAAGAAATAATGAGGTATTTGGTGTTCTGCAAATTCTATTTTTTTTTAATTGCGCACGCCCAGCCACTCGGCAGCCATTGAACCGTTAACATAGATACTCCACGTGTAAATAATGTCAATTCAAATATCAATTCAAATCATCTATCCATATTGCTGTATCTATGAATGGTATGATACCACTTAGGAGTAATTCAATCGAACCCAATGATCATCTCGAGCAAGTCTGTTCTGACTGTCTCGTGTGCAATCCCTACTAATAAGGGCAAGTCCAATCTGAAATACTTCTGAACTTCCTGTGGTTGAGGCGAAACCTACCGGTAGAGTCAAGCAGGAACCGGAACAGCTGCAAACAAAACGGCTACTGTAAGGTAGCAGGAACCAACTGTCACAAGTATTTCTTTTCCTGGCTTGTTTCTGTACATTCTGTACTACTCAGCAAAAGCCCGATAGGAAATACTATCGAACTTCTGGCGAAGCTAGTTTCAAAGGTGAAACCTAGAGTCAAGCAGGATCTGATCATCACAAGTATTTCAATTCCAACTCCTTTGTATGTAGATGGGGACTGATACCTCTAGAATGTTCTAACTCCCTCTAGAACAAAAGTTATGGCAGTAGCAAGATTTGTCTCCCCGGATGACATTTTGTTCTTGAAAATTCTTACATAATGTACACGAATTTTGCTAGCGAGAGCCCCCCTGCTGGTTCGCTGAATCGATAGATAGCTCGATCAGCGTCTGCGATGCATGTAGATGGGCGCTGATACCTCTAGAATGTTTTAACTCCCTCTAGAACCAAAGTTATGGCAGTAGCAAGATTTGTCTTCCCAGATGACATTTTGTTCTTGAAATTTATTACATAATGTACACAAAATTTGCTAGCAAGAGCCCCCCTGCCAATCGTTTGAATCGATAGATACGTCAAACATCATCTTCCATCCATGTAAATAGAGGCTGATAGCTCTAGAATGTTCTAACTCCCTCTAGAACCAAAGTTATGGCAATATCAAGATAAGTCTGCTGACCATTTCCACAATATCCAGTACCCAAATGCACTTATAAAGTGGTGACACACAAACTATGACAGATAACTCACTTCTCTTCCTTTCGTGATTCATCTTATCCAGTAACATGAACAATATTCATGGGCTAATCACACAAAATATCTGATTTTCTATTTCCTAATTGGAAATTAGTGTCTATTTTCCCTCCAAATCCAGGACCAAAATGCACTTATTAAGTGGTGACACACAAACTATGACAGATAACTCACTTCTGTTTCTTTCATGATTCATCTTATCCATAACAGGAACAATATTCATGGACTAATCACACAAAATATCAGATTTTCTGTTTTCCAATTACAAATTAGCGTGTATTTTTCCTCCAAGAAATCCAGTACCCAAATGCACTAATTAGGTGGTGACACGCAAACTATGACAGATAACTCACTTCTTTTTCTTTCATGATTCATCTTATCCATAACAGGAACAATATTCATGGACTAATCACACAAAATATCAGATTTTCTATTTCCTAATTGCAAATAAGTGTGTATTTTTCCTCCAAATCCAGGACCAAAATGCACTTATTAGGTGGTGACACACAAACTGTGACAGATAACTCACTTCTGTTTCTTTCATGATTCATCTTATTCATAACAGGAACAATATTCATGGACTAATCACACAAAATATCATGATTTTCTATTTCCTAATTGCAAATTAGTGTGTATTTTTCCTCCAAATCCAGGACCCAACAAATGCACTTATTAGGTGGTGACACACAAGCTATGACAGATAACTCACTTCTGTTTCTTTCATGATTCATCTTATCCATAACAGGAACAATATTCATGGACTAATAACACAAAATATCTGATTTTCTATTTCTGAATTGCAAATTAGTGTGTATTTTTCCTCCAAATCCAGGACCAAAATGCACTTATTAAGTGGAGACACACAAACTATGACAGATAACTCACTTCTGTTTCTTTCATGATTCAACTTATCCATAACACGAACAATATTCATTGACTACTAATCACACAAAATATCAAATTTTCTATGTTCTAATTGCAAATTAGTGTGTATTCTTCCTCCAAATCCAGTACCCAAATGGCACTTATTAGGTGGTGACACACAAACTATGACACAAAACTCACTTCTGTTTCTTTCATTCTAACTCCCTCTGGAAGCAAAGTTATGGCAGTAGCAAGATTGGTCTCCGCATGTAACCTTTTTGGAGTTGAAAATTCTTAGTACACAAATGCACTCATTAGGTGGTGACAGACAAACTATGACAGATAACTCACTTCTGTTTCTTTCATCATTCATCTCACCCATAACAGGAACAATATTCATGGTTCTATCACACTAAATGTCAGATTTTCTATTTTCTAATTGCAAATTACTGTGTATTTTTCCTCCAAATCCAGGACCCAAATGCACTTATTAAGCGGTGACACACAAACTATGACAGATAACTCGCTTCTGTTTCTTTCATGATTCATTCTTATCCATAACACGAACAATATTCATGGACTAAGTCACACAAAATATCAGATTTTCTATTTCCTAATTACAAATTAGTGTGTATTTTTCCTCCAAATCCAGGACCCAACAAATGCACTTATAAAGTGGTGACACACAAACTATGACAGATAACTCACTTCTGTTTCTTTCATGATTCATCTTATCCATAACAGGAACAATATTCATGGACTAATCACACAAAATATCAGATTTTCTATTTCCTAATTGCAAATTACTGTGTATTTTTCCTCCAAATCCAGGACCAAAATGCACTTATTAAAGTGGTGACACACAAACTATGACAGATAACTCACTTCTGTTTCTTTCATGATTCATCTTATCCATAACAGGAACAATATTCATGGACTAATCACACAAAATATCAGATTTTCTATTTCCTAATTGCAAATTAGCGTGTATTTTCCCTCCAAATCCAGGACCAAAATGCACTTATTAAGTGGTGACACACAAACTATGACAGATAACTCACTTCTGTTTCTTTCATGATTCATCTTATCCATAACAGAAACAATATTCATGGACCAATCGAACAAAATATCAGATTTTCCAATTACAAATTAGCGTGTATTTTTCCTCCAAATCCAGAACCCAAATGCACTTATTAAGTGGCGACACACAAACTATGACAGATAACTCACTTCTGTTTCTTTCTATCCATAAGAGGAACAATATTCATGGACTAATAACACAAAATATCGGATTTTCTATTTTCTAATTGCAAATTAGTGTGTACTGTTTATGTGGTACTGGTATTCATAGTAGTAGTAGTAGTACTTGTACTACTCTTGGTAGGTACTTTATGGTCTGTCCCTTTTTCTGTTTTTTATGGTCTGTCCTTTTTCCGTTTTTATGGTCTGTCCTTTTTCCATCCTTTTTCCGTTTTTATTGTCTTTCCTTTTTCCGTTTTTATGGTCTGTCCTTTACCCCTTTTCTGTTTTTATGGTCCGTCCTTTATCATGTACTGGCTTGCGCGCAAGCGCGCGCATGCAAAGCCAATCACGCACGCTCGCGCGAACACATTTTGAATACCAGTAAGTAGGCATAATAACAAATAGATTTTTGGGTTCATTTAATTAAGACTCTCTCAATCAATTTCACTATCTAAGTCAATGAGAAGTTTGTTGACAATGCCAAATAATAGGTGATCTAGATCACGATCTCAGCTAGATGCTGCATATTTTAACATTTTCAGGGGACATCTGGTTGCTGAGCATTGTGAACTTGATTTTCGACACAGTAAAAACAACAAAATCTGCATGGGAAATTAACAACGGCATGGTAGTATTGAAGGATAAGAAACAAAGAAGCATGTAGGGCAAAACAAGGAAGCACATGCAGCATAAATATTACTCCAAAGCACATGCAAGATTCCAAGGGAATGAAATGTCTTGTAGTACCTACTACTCCTTCGTAGTACATAGTGGATAGATGGCCATCTATCGTTGCTCTCATGCGGCGCGCATACTCCTGGCATAGCCCGGGGATTTTTCGGCATCCATTTTACCGTGTTAAAAACTCCAGATGATTTCTCTTCTTTTAAAATAAACGATTTTGTCTGCCAACAAGAAGAACAAATACATTTTGACTTTCCGACGATACACAATGCAAACCCACCATTGGTAAACCTAAAAAAATAACAACAGCAAAAATAGGCCTGCTTTAATAGCCAGCAGCGAATACAGCAGCAATGGCAATACCAACCACAAGACTGATGGCAACAAGGGGGGTGGCAACGAGGATGAGGACGACTATGACGACTACACCACCGGTGATGCCAATTGAAGACACCCCCAAAACGCCGATTCCCAGTTTAAAGATTAACATGAAGAACAGTGTGGGAAGTACAGGAACCATTAGCACCCTACCATCCACCACCACCAGCAGCAGCAACAACAACAGCAGCAGAGGGACAAGGGATAACGGCGCCAAAGGCGACACTGACAACAACAACAACAATACAGATGTCGACACAATGGGCAACAGCAACATCATTGTAACACAAACACAAACAACACAAGATTTTGAAGTTGGAGATGGAGGGGCAAGTGATGGAGAAGGATCCCTTGCAAACATGTTTCTAATGGAAGGCAAAAATAGGGACAATGACAATATGGGCACTGACACTGACACTGACACTGACACCGACAATGATGATGTCCACAATAGGTTGTAAGATGTTTTCTATTACAAGAAAGGAGCACCAGTGGAAGATACTACTGTCTCATTCCCCAAGGCACCCAAAGACTTCACTCCACCTGCTGCAAAACTTGCACTAGGTGCACCACCTTGGAGTGCAGTTGGAAGCCCTGGACATTAGGATTGGTATTGTTTCAGACCCAAGTTTGACTGGAAGAAGGACGGCAAATACCTTTATCACCAGCTCCCATCAGGCTGTACACCAGTACCAGGGAAAGGGACTAAGAGGAAGTGCAACAATTGGGACTTCTACTACGTTGGATGGATTCCAGAAGATGATGAACCAGCCTATTCGAGGAGGCATGTTCTTCAATCCATGATGAACTCTGAATTGCTCTTCCCCTCTGAAAGAAAGGGGTTGCTCAATATGAGAAACGTCCGAAGCTCAAGCTGCATGGTCTAACAAAAGAGAGGTTGATTCTTGGAGATGTCCTATTCTTCTATCAGCTGCTGCCCCCCCCCCCCCCCCCCCCCCTCCTCATATGGATCCTGTTGATGAAGCAGAGGAGAGCTCGTCCAAGAGGAGGCTTTTTTACAGCAAGATTTCTAGACGGTCCTCCAACTATGCCAACCATGACCACACATGGAAGGGTCACTATGTTGGGAGGATAACACTGAAGGATGTGTTTAGGTTTGATGGCCTACTCTTCCTCCGCAGTGCAGTTGATTGTAGAAAGGAGAATATATGTAACAGGTGGGTTCATTCAGATGCACTGTACTCACACCAGGTAGCACAGACCATGAGCTGGTATCACTGGCATCAGATCGAGGCAAACCTTAAGCTGAACTGTAACCTTGAAGCCCGGGTCCAGATGCCAGAGTGCAAACAGGATATGAGTACCTTCAACTGTGCCTACAAGTTTGACTACATCTATGAGGCGCTTGTTCACAACACTTGGTACTTCACAGAAAAGGCAGGTGATGATCTGTGCATGGATGAGTCTTCTTGGCCTTACTATGGTTTTGGTCGACCCATGGTAGACTCCTTACAGAACAGTATGTTCTCCAGAGGGGGACATACTGTTATCTTGAGTGATGTTGATCGTGTGAGGCCCAGGGGATATCTCCATAGGCACAAGCACTACAAAAAATCCGCACCACATACCATGCAAGGGTGTTCAGAGGTGCATGATATAATGAGCAAGTTTGTATTGCCATACACTGGACTGGGAAAGCTATGTAAGTGCCCCCCTCATCTTACTGTTGACAACTTCTTTAATGGCAACTCCATCCTGGACTGGATGGGTGAACATGGGCTGGGCATGATTGGGACAGTAGCTAGGAACAAGATTCCAAAAGGGGTACCACATAATTACTTTCACAAAGAGAATGCTAGTCATTCTGCAAGGAAATTTGCTTGTATTGCACAGATGTGTAACCCCGTCACATTGGCAAAAGAAGTGCCTGCCAAAGCAGAGGCTGGAAAGTTAACTAAAGCCTACCACAGAGTTCATTGCAGCTTTCAGAGTACAGTGTCTTGTAACCTTGAGTCTGTGAACAGCTTATCCACAAAAGTTTCTTCCTCCACAGCAAAGAAAGAGGAAGGTGCAACAATGACAAAAGGTTTTGGGCAATTGAGATGAATCACACGTGTGAACTTTATCTAAGAACATATGGGAAACTTCATCAGATTGATAGTTCTATTTCTAGAGCTAATATTGGTCACAAGTCCTGGAAGTATTACCACTCAGCTGTAAATCACGCTAAAGCACTGTCTATTGCTACAGCCTATGGTATTTACAAGGAGCTCACTGATGGTACACATGGTCCTAATTGGTCAATAGAGAAACCCATGGACTATTAAGTGCTCAGGCAGAAGCTTGCAGAACAGATGCTTCACTATGACCCCAAAAACAATCTATACCCAGCTGCTGAGTTGCTTTGTGAAAATACTCAGATGTCAAAGCACCAACGGTCAAGAGCTGACAGGAGGCAGTGTTGCAGCTACACCACTGACCATAGTTTAGTGCTGAACTATCACTCACTTGGGACTGTATTTAAATCAAAAGGTGCAGGAAGTTTTTGTTTTAGTAGCATCAAAATGGGTAGGCACCTTGCTTCATTCAAAAAAACAAGTGGCACTGTGTGAGGCTTTGCTATGCCTGTGGAAACCCTATTATAACGTGTGCTCTAAGTGTAAGGACAGCAAGTTTGCCGCTGCTTTGTGTGTTAAGGATGGTAACAGATGTTCCCAGCAGTATCATGATCACAGATTCTTTGGTTTGTTGAAAGGTGATGTGAAACACAGAGCTGATAGTAAAATAAGGTCTAAGAGGAACTGGAATCCATGGAATGTAAGAGAGTTTCTTTTGAATGAGGAGTACATGGAGTATTGGGTGTTTGGCGAAAAGAAAAAGAAGGAAGGGGAAGGCGCCAAAGAACAAGGTTCGATCAATATCACTGAGTTAAGAGCTGCTTTGATTAGCGCAGTTGCCACAGTGTAAAGTTATTAACTACTAGATTACTATTAGTTCTTAGTTGTTTTGTGTGTTTTTGTGTTCTTAGTTGTTTTGCATGTTTTCCACTGTATTGGATTAGTTAAAAAAGCTTAGAATACGTTGATTTGGGCTAGATGAATTAGATGGCTATCAATTAAACCTGGATCCGAATCGCGTCTCAATGGATTAGATCAATTGATTGCATTTGGATTAGATCAATTGATAAAAACGCGATCAATTAGATCAATCCAGTCTGGATCGATTCACGATTGATCAAGTTTTTCAATCTCCAGCGCACCTTGGTGGACCAGTTAGTGGGGTTTAGATGTTTGTGACTTTGGCTATCCCAAGTGGCTTTGCTGTTGATAATACATGAGCTTTCTCATAATTGAGCAAGTTGAATTTCAGGGCCTGCAGCAGATACTTCCATGTCTTCAGTGTCCCTAGCAAAAATAGGGAACTCCATGGAAACAAAACTTGTGGCACAAGTAGGTTTGTCATCAACCCATTCAGGGCAGTGATTAGTCATCAGCTGCATGTAGATCTCCATAAAACAATCCTGTTTGAAGTGGTTGTTGTTCTACTGGTGTTTTGGGGTAGACCAGTTTGCATCTTTCCTATTCATCAGAAGTTGAAAGAAGAAAGAGGATGCTAGGGAAAAGTTTGGTCTATCAAACACCCCTAAAGGTCCACTGAGTAGTGGCTTAGTACCAGAGGTGCTCGACAATCAAGTTATGTATGACCCTTCTGTCAAACCGATGGAGTGTGCTTTGATTGGTCAGGAATTAGTAAACAATAATGACAATGACTCTGTTTCCAATGATAATTGGTTTGCAATGAGGATGACAAAGAAGGAGTTTACAGCAAAATCCCCCCCTATTTGAGTTGCAATAGAGAAGGCAACAATACAGCTGTTGATGATTCCCCTCCTGATTTCAATGCTGCAATTATGGCACTCAATCCTGGAAGGCATGTATATGATGAACTGAAGGTGAAGATCAAGTTAATGAAAATCATGCAGAATCATAGCACTCCTTTAGTTGCAGAGAAGGAACTGTATGAATGGGCTATCAAATCTGAGTGTCTTAATCTATTTTCATGGACAAAAGGTAATCTCATACAGATGAGGTCAAGAGTCATGAAGGACATTTTTGCAACTGTGCCTGTAATAGAAGGTGATGGGTTTAAACCTCATCTTATTGACTGGTGTTATAACAAATCAATTTGTGGTGACGTTGCCAGTCGTAAACAAATCTATGTCCAGTCCTTCCAAAAAGCACTTCATTCCCTATTAACAAATGTGACTTTGGTAAAGCAAGAAAATCTGTCTTTCCCCCATGCTGAAGACCCAACCTTACCAGTTCGGTTTCCAGAACTACAACAAGGTAAGATTGATATAGACAAACTCCACCATGGTGAATGGTGGATCAAAACTTGGGAAAAGAGATGCAAAAGATATTCGAATGAAATTTTGGTGCCTATTATTCTCTACATGGATGGAATTGCAATTGACAATAGTGGTCAAACAACGCTCACCCCACTGAACAAAACACTTGGCATATTCAACACCTTAACTTGGAATTATTGGCTGGATGTATGGGGGACTATATATTTTCACCCCACAGGTACACGTGATAAAGGTAATGAATTGATTGACAATGTGAACAATCTTCACTCTGGCTTTTGTGAGGCTCTTTCATCTTTACAAGATGCCTGTACCCTAACAGATGGCATAGAATGGTCTAATTTTCCATGTAACAAGAAGAAATGGTCTTTTTAAATGAAATTTGCAGTCACTTATTTCATAGGTGATACTCCCCAGCACAACCAGCTTTGTGGGCATTACCAAACAGCCAATGCAAAGATGATCTGTAGACATTGCAATTGTCCAAGGGCACTTGGTAATAGTAATGCTAGTGTGAATGTTCTGGAGGTTCTCGTTTCAATTAAAATTGTGAAGATGAAGGTGTGTAAGAATAATAATGGGGAAGAGTATGATGATTCCATCCGTCCGTGGAAGATGTCAAATTTTACTGCTCCAACGTTGAATGAAGGAGTGAATGTTGAGCAATATTTCAAGAAATCTCCCACCACCGTGCACATAATGGTAACGTGTTTTATGATCTTGATTTTGGAGAAAACCCACATAATATTCATCTAGCTTCACTGGCAGAGAGGCTCCATATGCACCAACTTGGTTGCGCAAAGCAAGCAGCAGAGACATTCCGTGAAGATTTTTTAGGGAATAACACGCAGTTACTTGGTGACATGGACAAGATAGCCAGTTACTATGGTGCTGCTGTTCAGAGGCAATCCAATCGCGACTTTCCACGAACCAATTGTTTGGAATCAATACATACAGCAAAGAAGGAGGGGAACCAGTACATTGACATGCTTTACATTCAGATGCTAGCACTTCTGTCCACTGAAGGTTGTCAATTGTTGTTGTCACAAAGAATGACAACCAATCTTGAGAACAGGAGCAGAAAGTGTGAGGAAGAAATTGATGGACATATATATGCCATTGAGTTGCTGTTGGGTATGGAAGAGCTCCTTAAATACACTGGAATGTTTGATCAGATTTTCAAAGAAGACAACAAGGGTGTTTTAAATCTCAACAAGATGGTTGTTCATTTCATTAACTGTATAAATAACAATCATCAACAAAATAAGGGAGAGGGGAACAATCTGGTGAAGAATCACATGTATTTTCATTTATCACGGAACATGAGATTATTTGGTCCTCCAACTGCTGGATGGGACTCTGCATTGAGTGAGAGCAATGATAAAACTGAAGTGAAGGCTCCCGCTAAGAGAACCCAACAAATTATATCCACACTAATCAAGCTAACCTGCAAGCAATTAATGGAGTACCGTACTTTTGATCAACTTGACCATGAATTTGATTTGTTTGTTCACAACTCTACAACAGGAATAATTCATCCTACTAAGGAGGGTGATTGGTCAGCCAGGTCAAAGTTTTTGATTTGTGTTATGGATGGTTTGCCTTACATAAAGTGGGACAAAAATAAAAATGCAAAGTGTACCCTGGTTTCCATCGGATGTTCTCAAATTTTGTTGCGACGTGGTCCTTCTGGCTGTGGGCACCAGCATGCTTTGAGGATCCACAGAGCACAAGAGGTATGACAATCATCATGGGATGAAGTTACTATTTTGGGCCCATCCATTGTTTAAGTTCGATTCTGGATAAGTGTCAAATGTATGGTATGACTGGGCAAATTTTCAACTAGACTTCCTGGACGGACGTGGATTGCAAGTTCATCCATGTCAGATTCCGTGCCTGCTTCATCTTGAAGACCCTTTCCTGCCTGAAAGTTTGGTCAGCAGGTTTGAATTAATACATGATGGTTACTATGCTGTTGCTTGTTGCTTTGTTCCTGTTGACCCAATATCAAGCAAGAGGGAGAAAGGGGGAAAAATACCGCCACACATTGGTGAAGCAAAGGAAGTTGCAAAACAAATTATATTTGTTTGACTGTAATGCCATTGAGCCTGAAGTTGCCGTGGTCAGAAACCTTGGTAGCAAAGATCAATACTTGTCCTTGGAAACTGGGAACAATGGTAGTTTAATTTCTGTGACACAATGACTGGGTTGGAAACAAAAATTGAATCAATAGTGAAAGCCGGCAAAACCAGTAGTGATTTGTAGTCCTTCCTGGAATGGCATTGCAGGTAAGTGAAGGTAATGATTGTATTTTTTAGTTGGTCGATTGAAAGTTTTGTACAAAATTTCAACTATTGCTGCAACTCCGTTCCATGTTGACACAACTGATTTTAACATGGTCAATTGTTGTTCCACTTTTTTAAATCCCAGTTTCAGTACCGTACAGTTTTGATTATTTTAAATGGTGGAAGTTTGGACAAATTCTGGTCTGTTGCTTGGAACTTTGTTTTGAAATTCATTGTCTGCAATGGTGTTGCAGATTCAATTGTTTGGAACGGCAATCACGACTTCTTAATTTGTAACGTTGTTCCACTTCTTTAAATCCCAGAATGGTGTAGTAGAAGTAGTACAGTTTTCTGTACCATACAACTTTGATGATTTTTATTGGTGGAAGTTTGGACAAATTCCGGTCTGTTGTTCTGAACTTTGTTTTGAAATTCAATGTCTGGAATGGTGTTGCAGGGTTAAGTGTCTGCAATGGTGTTGCAGATTCAATTGTCTAGAACGGGGATTGTGACTTCTGAATTTGTAACGTACATATTTTATACTTCCATTTTTAAGTATGTGACAAAGATGTATTACTAAGCACTGACAAGTTTTGCAATAATGAAATGTACCCATGTGCCACAAGGAACATGATAGTTACTGTACTCTTCCAAATCTTCAGGTAAGTTCCAACATTTATGGTAAAGATGCAGCAAGTGCTGAATGTTCCTCTTGTTTCCGTCTTCTTCCTCCTTTTTCTCTTTGTTCTTTAATGCTTTCAGTTTCTGCTTTTTACTCTTCACCTGTTTTCTTGATGTGTTCATGCAAAGGAAATTGATCCTTCTTCTTATATGCATAACTCTTGACTACCCCCATTCCAGGGGGTGGCATATCCTTGATTGTAACCTTGCTATCAATCTGGAAACAAGGATACTTGATCTTGGGATCAACATCTGGCAACAACACCTTGACGTAACTGAGAAGAAGATTCTTGGTAGAAGGATCGGTATACACCCCTTGATACGCGAGCAAGGAGGAGAAAAGGAGAGAAAGAAGGGGAGGTCTATTGATACAGCCCGTCGCCGGGTCCCGTACCAAGTATCCTCTGGCGGTAAACAAACAGTTGAGGTGCTGAACGGGCGGAGATAGGTAGCTTAAGGTAAAAACTAGTGCTCTTGCGGGCCACTAGTGCAAGATATAAGGGCTCTATAACCTGTTGTTACTCTAAAAATAGACCGATAGGTATAGGATAATTGAAATTTAAAGAGATGTGAGCTCAGAGAGACGCTCTTATTTTTACTATGTATTTTGCACTGTATCAGGGCTCTCTGCTGTATTTTACATGGTAGAGATCTTCCCCGGTTATTTGTTACCTTCATCATACCAATACTGTTGCTGTGTTAGTGTCGTGTCGTTCTTACTGTGGCGGTCATTTGACAGTTTTGGTCTTTAAGGAGGTTAAGTAGTTCATTCGATGGGCCTTGTACTTGATCGAGATATATGGAGTAAATGAGAAGAAATGAGGCCCATTTGGATTTGGTATTGCTTTTCATGATTGCAATAAATAATTTTGTCATGGGGTGTTAAATGTATTCGTTTTGAATGCACATAAGGAATCCAGGTGTTTACTTATCGATCCGGTCTTTAAAGGTGTCTTGTTTCAAACCGGTTAGCCTGTTTTGTTTGTAGTCATAAGTGGAATCTTTTTTACCACTTAAGGATTTCCAAGTAGGGGAGGTGCGCTTGATTCAAAGCAAGATTTGACCTCGTTCGTACCTCTGCTTCGTTTACTGTAGCGTTTCCACGGTGTATCTGTTGCCGTATTTTTTTAACCGACAACAGTAACCAGAGGGTTGTTCCGTAGCACCAGCGGCTATGGGACGAGGAACTTGTACAAGGTATTCTACATTTTCAACATGTCCCAGGTTTGGAGAAACCTTCCGCTCCTTGTGCTTGTCACATAGATTTGATTGCTCTGATGTGGTCTTTTTACATTTGTGACCCGGGCCCAGCAACAATCTTCCTCCCTTGGGCTTTGCAGGCGGCTTCTTAATGATTACATTGGGTTTCGTAGGCTGCTTCTTATCATTTTCTTTGTCCTCCCCTTCCAAGTTGTTTGGGAATCCTTCTCCATCACTTTCTGATTGTGGGTTGTCTACAGCTGATTTGTCAACCCAAGGAGCTCAAAAGAATGACTTCACTCCACCACGCCCTTTGTTAGTGAACACTATCCATCCAACAGAATACATAGAATTATTTTCACTGGACAATTCCAATTTATGGCATTGCTTTTCGAGGAAGTCCCACTTTGCAATGCCAGATACATTGTGATGGTGAAAACCTGGTACTCTGATATAATCAAAAACTTCCCTCAAAGAAAGACCATCAGATTGTAAATTCTTTTCATCATCTTCTGATACAAAGCCAACTTTACTTCACACAGAAGTTCCTGAGTCAAAGGAATGAACACTTTCCCGTTAACTTGGTAGGTAATTGTACATTGTGAGAAACTCCAGGGACCTTTTGAAAAAATTACTAGCGCGAAGTAGTACTATTTCCAGTCAGGTGATAAAAATCTCACAGAATACAACTCTCGTATGCTCCCAGAACAACCGGTCCTCCACCGTGTATTGGCAGTTCTCATCAAAATTAAGGAATCTTGTAACTGAAAGGAGTTTCTCATCTTTTTCTAAGGGGTACTAAGTCTCCGTAGACTTGTCACCTCTTAGAAGTTCTGGGGGAGTTAGTTTGTCAAATTGAATGGAAATCCTGCCATTTGCGGTGTAAATATAACCAATCTTGTTGGTAAGCTCCATTGGAGGGTAAAGTTGGACAATGATTGGTGCTCCTCTGCGTTCAAATATTCATCCATCTTCTCAATTGTAGTGTCAAGGTTAAGAGTTATTTGTTCTGTGTCCAATACTGCATGAACTATTGCTTTCACAATCATACTCCAATTAACCAGCCAACGTTTTGGATCACATGACAACCAACTTGTTACAACATTATTGAGCAACTCCTTGCACAGAATATTCAACATTTCAACAGAGTTGGGCGTCAAAACAACACTGGCAACCCAACACAAAGTAAAGATTAAATGTTGCAACAATGGCTTTACATGAGGCTCATGTTCCAGATGCAGGTTAGCAACAAATATGTCCTGTTCCTTACTCAACTTCAAAGTACAAAGAGTCACCAATTTTTTGTCAAAGTCAACAACTACTTTGTAACACTTGTTCAAAGTTTTCCTGTGCTCCACAAGCTTTGAAAAATGAAGAGGAGATAGCAGTTGATACCAATTTTGGCATCCAAATTGTCCACTCTGGCTATGTTGTACCATCCAACCACAAATGAACACTGATACAGATTTGGAAAAATTTTTCTTGTACAAATTGTCATCAACAAATGACTCATCAGCGAAGTGGTCAAGGCTTACTTCTCCAAAAATTCTTGTCTTCTCTCATTGGAATTGTACCCACAAAGACATGAGGACCTTGTGAAACGCAAGATCTCTCTTTGACACATTGGATGGCCAATCCAACTTGAGGTACTTTGCAGATGTTGTGGAAGGGACTAACTCTACTGATGATGGACCTGTCTTTGTTTGGCCTAAGACCTCCTTGCCCCATTTTTTTTTGATAGCCTTGTCCATTTATGCAAACGAGTAACTTGCTGAAAGAAAATGTCGAAGTGCGTGTTGCAACAAAATATCATCAAAGAAATAGATCATCACGCAGGCATATTGTTTGTCTTTACTGACGTTGTCGTAAATTCTTTGATAGAAAAAACAGATCTTGATCTTCATTCAAAGATGCGGGTGGGAATTCAACAGAATGAACATACCACCAAAGAAGGCTTAGGTACACTTTCATGTACTTCAGTATGGTTTTGTAGCTAACCACATTGGTTTACCAAACAGCATATGATTTGCCTTCAGGTAATTTGTCTTCTCCTTTGACAAGGGTGTGCTCTCTTATACCTGTAATGTCATTGGTGTGGATAACGGAGTTCAGTGCTCTCTGAAATGCATGCCATTCATCTTTCATGTTGCAGTCCTTGAAACAAGTAGACAGTTGGTTTGAATCCAAGATGCCAACCTTTCTTCTAAACTGTTGACCAGAGTCACACAGGAAAAGATTTACCATCATGTCAACAACGCTTGGAATACATTCTCACCCATTGCCATCTGGCTGAAGTCAGGACGGCTTCCCAAAAAAAAGAGACTGGTGATGATGTAAACCTTATTCATCAACTGGCTGAAGACCGATTCAAGGTTCCGACTTGCGGCAGTGATCAATTTGAATGTCAAAATAGCAGAGAAGCCGTTGGCAACATGTCTTCTTATCACCTCTTTGTGAACCTTATATTCTGAGTCACCCTCAAAAACGTCAGATTGTGAAACATAGCTGTGTGCATCACCTGGAGTTGCCATTACTATTGGAAACACGCTGTTTTGTGCTTCATCTCCACAAGATAGCATAGCTCTGGATGCGGATGTAGCTACATGTGCTAATGCACAGACCGGTGTGCCTGCGGCTGTTGATGGTGTTCCAGTCACAACATGTACTTCTTGAGTTCCAGGAGTAGCAGCAGGGTGTGCAACTGTGGGTACCTCGGCTATCGGAATCACATCATTGTGTACAGATGCCTCTGCAACTTTTGAACATGAAAATCTTGTTTTGGCTGTGGCTGTGGCTGCTGGCTGCGGCTGCGGCTGCGGATTGGGATGTAACTTTTTGAGAAGAAATTCTCGTTTTGGCTGCATGTGCAGATGCGTATGCGGGTGAAACTTTTTGAGACAAACTTCTTGTCTTTCTTTTCATTGTTTCTGAAAATTCACAATATAGAACACCAAAAAAAAGTGGTGTCGAAGCAATCAAAGTTGCTACAATTTGGTAACAAATTAGAAAAAATGCTTATTCATTACCCAAATGATTACACAAACTCACCAGTTGACCAAGATTACGTAACTTTGCACATAACAAACCAGATAACACAACAAAACAGGCATAGGAAGACAACCCAAATTGATGAAAGGAACAATGTATTGGAGCCAACTTTCAACAAGAAAACCTGAAATATTGTTCCAGCACAAAAGTTGAAAAAATACAAAAATAAAACAGATGACAACTGAACATCATGCAACACCGTCAAAATATTTTGAGATTTTCCATCCACTATAACCAGCTGTAAAATGTAAAGCCTGCCTTGCCGTCTGGAAACAAAGTTTAAAACTGGCAAAAACAAAGCAGAACATAATGAAACGCCAATGCACAATTTTGAGATTTTCCATCGGCAAATGTGAACAAGTTTCAAACAGAAAGCCTGCAACATCATTCCAGCACTATACTTCTGTGACACTGTTCCATGATTGTTGTCATGAAATGTACAGAAATGGATTCACCTCTCCAACATAAGTTGTTACTGTAATACATTACCACCTTCATCATACATCCAGACTCACAAGATATTACTATGCTTGGGCTAAGACTGTAAGGGTAGAATATACAATTGATGGGGTAGGGTACACAATAGTATTGTGCTCCAGGCCAGGATCTTCTGGAAACCACATTCCAGATTGTCAGGGCACGCGCAGACAAAGGATAGGCAGGCGTCAGTACCACCCCCCTCACAAGTGCAGCAATACAAAAAATAGTAGTAATACAGTGCTCCTCAGGACACAGTAAACGAAGTACTTACAACAACTAGTAATTTTAGCGCAGATATTTCCAACAGTCTGCATGACTAAAAAACATCCACTTAGTCCAAAACAGTTCAACTCCCATAACACTAGCACACCAAAACACTGAACAGCAAACTCAGTAAGTTTTTATTCACAATTTAACAAAGAAATAATGGTACAACAAATTTGCAGTCCGGTTCAGGGTACAACAATTTACACATAGAGAACAAACAGCCCAGCGAGCAGTGTATTGGGAAGTGAGCCAACAAACACAAATGATAGTCATACAGATACAACCAATAGCAGTATCAACAGCAATGTAATACAAACAACAGAAGATTGTACTGGCAAAAACATAAAAAAGTACATTACCAAGTACGTCAAGGAAGCAGCGTTCAGGATTATGAAATTTCTGATAAATACCAATCAAGGTAAACTCTACATAAAGACAATAATTGCCAAAATTGTAAAATTGAATGATGATAATGAAATACCAACAACAATGAATGTCCATACACCAAAGTGCACTGGAATTTTCTGCAGAGCAATCACTACATGTAGGCACAATGCTCAGACTCTAGCCAGGAAAAATTATAAAGGTAAGAACCAACAACATCATAGTTGTCAGTACACACATTTTCATCATTTCTAACCATACCGTATTGTTACCACTGACACCTAGACAATAAAAGGAACAAACAATACCAGATAGTTTCCCAGGAACAGTTCTAATCACGGAAAATGAAAACAAGAACTCCAGAAATAAGTACAAATTACACAAAGACTATCAACATAAATATTCACCTGAATTCCAATACTTCTTCAAAAGAATTCGTGAAGCAGTGTCACTAAAACAGACACACTTCAAAAGAAAATCATTACAAACAATAATCAGTAGCATTTTTGTCACCACGAGCAATGAAGCATTTTCATTGCTCTTCCTTTACAACAACTATGACTCATGACTAAACACAACAAAGGTCACAAGGAAGAGAAAGAAATTTACTGACAGTAAGTCAGGAAATAAGGAGTGATGGAGTGACAAGGGACAAGAACTTTACGCACATGTCAAAAGTGAAATACAAAAACAAAGGGAGGGACAACAGTCAATAGATTTAAAGATAGAACTGCTCAAAGCATACCAACAGCAAAGTGGCAATCATGCACAACGAGATAAGGAGGACAAAGAAAATAGAAAGAAGCAAAGACGGAAGTAAAAACATGACATGATGGAGACTATTGACGATGACAAGGATTACAAATATCACATTGAAAACGTGAAAATTTTATAAAAGTAAATGGTGGTAACAACACTATAGTAGCGCGGTTAGTCCAATATTATTGTATGTCTGTTTGCACAATATATTTGCCTGCTGTTAAAATTGAATAGTATAAAGGAGATTATTGCAAATGCGGATAAATACTTTCTTCTTTGTACAAAACTATGTTTGTTGGCTGTTGGTATTTGATATTTGTAGTGTGAGTATTGTGAAATGGACATAACATAATAGATTGCCGGTTTTCAAGAAGCTAATACAATTACGAAGAAATTGTAATTACGCTATGGCAATGTCATTGCACACAGAGGATAATATTAAAAAAATATGAGTGTCGTCGTGAAAAAAAAATGAAAATCGAGTGGAGAATAAATTATTATCACGGTAAGTATGAAAGGAAGTTGTGCCAGTAAAAAAATGTGAAGGAACAATGAGAATGGGGCTGAAACTATGAGAGCAAAAATAGTCCTCCTTGAAATTGTTCCTTGTTGTGTGCAGAAATACATAGAAAATTATTTTTCATGCACGCAACAAACAACGTCCGAGAACTCTTTCGCGGGGTTCGAATTTACTTCTCGCGCACAAATTTTGTGCGTGATTTTAACACGGCAATATTTCTGGACACCCTGAAATTCCCACCCCCAGTTATTGCCTTAAAATAATACAAAAAACAATTCTGTGCGCGTGATGCACATTACTCTACTCTCAAATAAAAATAATTTATTTCAGTCTCTAGCAGAACCGAATTATTATTCTGTACGAACAACACTTACTTCTATTCACGAATAAAAAAAAATCTCGAGTCAGTATTAATTCCAAAATATTAATCTACCAAACAACAATTCGATTCTGCTCCCCTAGTTGTGAATTCTATTTCTTGACTACAATATTCCCTTTTTAAAATGTAGATTCTATTATGCTTGATTTATTCCTATTGCGACGTATTACGAATCCTCCATTATTTCTAATATTCTCAAAATTAAGTTCAAGATTAGTAGTAGTTTTGTATTATGTATGTACTGTTATTTTCTACATTAGTTCACCCATAGATAAACTTTCATTCATCAATGCTGTTATTGCCGGATCAATATAGACGTTTCTTTTCTTTTTCTTTTTTGGTCCACTACAATTAGTGGAGCTGCTACTAGTAATATTTGCATCGCCATGCTTATTGTTGGTGTAATTTGTCGAACTTTCGTTCCTAAATCTGTCCCTCATCATTTCTTCCAATTTCCTTCCTGTTTCTGGGTGTTTTCGCATCTCGCCAATTTTGTCGCACAAGTCACTGAACAACTCGCGACCTTCCTCCATCCATCCATTTCTGCTTCCACTGTCTGAATCGCAGAATTTTTTTTTTTTGTCGCGGAATCGTGGCATCACCCTTTCGCCGCTGCTGGTTCACCCATACATGATGCTCATTGTAGATCAGTACCAATGCAAATGCTTCATCTGCTATAGTAAATATATCACTCAGCAAGTGCCTCTCCTTCCGTTGTTTGAAATTGGAATTTGTCGGATTGATTGCCGACATGATTCTTGTAACAAAATAATAAAAATCTTCATCTTCCGCGTCTTTGTATGTTCTGTATTGAGGGTTTAAAATACCTGTGTTTTCATATTCTGTGTCTTGAATAACTGCAACAGTACCAGGGAATGTGATAGGGACTCGACCTTTTCTGTAATCGTCTGTACGGAAGTATCATAAGTATCAACGGGCAGCATGTTAGTGTTGTCGGACCAAAAATAGATTCCCAAATTCCTAATTTCAACAACCAATTCTCCCACCTGTACTTACCTATCCAGTTTTTTCTCGCTAATGTTTGTGAGTTGTGCCTCAATGCAGTCAGTACTGTCCCTACTCGTTTCCTGTAAAAGGAACAGAATGACGCAAGTGGAATATTTGGTGGCTTCATAACCGCACTTGCTCCAACAGCTTTTTTTATTACAAGCGCCGTTACCTTGTCATTGATAGGGAACTTCATGTTGGGGTACCAATGTTTTTTGACGTAATCCCTTAGCTGCTTCTCCACTGTTTCAGTCATATCACTCAAAGCCTTAAGCATATCGTTGTCTATTATAAGCCCATATTCGTCTGTAATTGTACTTACTGCTCGTTCTCTTGTGTTGCCGGCATTATCAGTCCCCTCTCCCTGCATGGTTGCCTCCGTTTGTTTAGGTACCATTACTACCTTTCCCACCCCTATATGTGGTTCCCTCTCTTGTTTCCGTAAGTGTTTTGCCACTTCCTCTGCCAATTTGTCATATTGGATATTTTTCATGACAAGTTTGGCAACATCCTCTAAATTGTAGCATTCTCCGTTAGATGTTTTCTCTACCACATTGGTTTTTGTTCCTTCTTTCTGTTGGTTCGTTACTGTAGTGGTGGTTGTGTTGGTAATGGTCAGTGCTGGTTCGTTACTCTGGTTGATGGTGTTTTGTTCTTCCGTGTTTGTAGTAGTAGAAATTGTGTTGTCGGAACCATTTTTTTTACTGTTGCCCTTTGATGCGTTCATAGTTGTGGTATTACTGTTACACACTTTGTTAGTAATTGCGGTGTTTGTTTTCACTCTTTTTTTCTTACCGTTGTTGTCCCCTGTATTTTGATGATCACCGGGCCGGATGGTTTTGTTGTTTCGAAGGGTCTTCCCCTCGGATTTTTTGCTTCGTCGTGTCTTTCCGATAGCATTCATATTTTTATTTTTATTTTCTGAATACGGTGTCGATCAAGAATCATGTGTTTCTTTTTGTGTGGTTTTGTGTGTGTACTAATAATTTGTCTGGTTGTGTACGGTGTTTTGTGTTGTGTGTGTTGTGTGTGTCGTGTGTGTGTGTGTGTGTGTACGGTGTTTCGTGTAGTATGTGTACGATGTTTTGTGTGTAGAATTTTTCCGTGGGTTCTGTACTATGTTGTTTGCCCGAACATCTTCTGTGTGTTGTCTGGTTTTGGGCGCGCTGTTATATTTGTAGAAGTAGATCACGTACCTGTGCCAGCCACCCCTCCCGCACCATAATTTTTTCAGAAGGGAACCTTTTGATCACACTAAGGTTATGTATTTCAATCCTCTAGTCACATGTAGAATCTCGTAGACTGCTGCACCTAACATACCGTACTGTCTTGTGTGCCATTTGTATCTACAAACCACATCATTGTCTGTACTGTGTGTGGCAAAGTTGTTCCCAATATGCATTTAAAAGTTGTTCCCAACATGCATTTCGTAAGTCATGTGATATGCATTCATGGCCTGGTACAAAAACTTTGGTAGTCATTACCAAATGAGACTGTTTGTGCCCTGGAATTGCACCAAAAATACCCTCATCATGTCTGCCATTTTGAGAGTCAAACCACAACATTTTGGGCATTCTGAGTGGCAAAGTTGTTCCCAATATGCATTTGATGAGTCATGATAAATGTATTCATAGTTTTGACCGGATACTTTTGGAGTCATTACCGAATAAGTTAGTTTGTGCCCTAGAATTGCACCAAAAATACCCCCATGTTTGCCATTTGGAGAGTTAAACCACCAAATTTTGGGAATTCTGTGTGACAAAGTTGTTCCCAATATGCATTTGATGAGTCATGATGAATGTATTCATGGCTTGGACCAGATCCTTTTCGAGTCATTACCCAATAAGTTAGTTTGTGCCCTGGAATTGCACCAAAAATACACCCATGTTTGCCATTTGGAGAGTCAAACCACAACATTTACAGCATTCTGTGTGACAAAGTTGTTCCCAATATGTATTTGATGAGTCATGAGGAATGTATTCATTGCTTGGACCGGATACTTTTTGAGTCATTACCCAATAAGAAGTTAGTTTGTGCCCTGGAATTGCACCAAAAATACCCTCATGTTTATCAGTTGGAGAGTCAAACCTTAAGATTTTGGGCATTCTATGTGACAAAGTTGTTCGCAATATGCATTGGATGAGTCATGATGAATGCATTCATGGCTTGGACCCGATACTATTTGAGTCATTACCCAATCAGTTAGTTTGTGCCCTGGAATTGCACCAAAAATACCCCCATGTTTGCCATTTGTAGAGTCAAACCTTAAGATTTTGGGCATTCTATGTGACAAAGTTGTTCGCAATATGCATTTGATGAGTCATGATGAATGTATTCATGGCTTGGACCAGATACTTTTTGAGTCATTACCCAATAAGTTAGTTTGTGCCCTGGAATTGCACCAAAAATACCCACATGTTTGCCATTTGGAGAGTCAAACCTTAAGATTTTGGGCATTCTATGTGCCACAGTTGTTTCCGAATATGCATTGGATGAGTCATGATGAATGCTATTCATGGCTTGGACCAGATACTATTTGAGTCATTACCGAATCAGTTAGTTTGTGCCCTAGGAATTGCACCAAAAATACCCCCATGATTGCCATTTGGAGAGTCAAACCCTAAGATTTTGGGCATTCTATGTGACAAAGTTGTTTCCAATATGCATTTGATGAGTCATGATGAATGTATTCATGGCTTGGACCAGATACTTTTTGAGTCATTACCCAATAAGAAGTTAGTTTGTGCCCTGGAATTGCACCAAAAATACCCCCATGATTTGCCATTTGGAGAGTCAAACCTAAGATTTTAGGCATTCTATGTGACAAAGTTATTCTCAATATGCATTTGATGAGTCATGATGAATATATACATGGCTTGGACCAGATACTTTTTGAGTCATTACCCAATAAGTTAGTTTGTGCCCTGGAATTGCACCAAAAATACCCCCGTGTTTGCCATTTGTAGAGTCAAACCTTAAGATTTTGGGCATTCTATGTGACAAAGTTGTTTCCAATATGCATTGGATGAGTCATGATGAATGTATTCATGGCTTGGACCAGATACTTTTTGAGTCATTACCCAATCAGTTAGTTTGTGCCCTGGAATTGCACCAAAAATACCCCCATGATTGCCATTTGTAGAGTCAAACCTTAAGATTTTGGGCATTCTATGTGACAAAGTTGTTTCCAATATGCATTTGATGAGTCATGATGAATGTATTCATGGCTTGGACCAGATACTTTTTGAGTCATTACCCAATAAGTTAGTTTGTGCCCTGGAATTGCACCAAAAATACACCCATGTTTGCCATTTGGAGAGTCAAACCTTAAGATTTTGGGCATTCTATGTGACAAAGTTGTTTCCAATATGTATTTGATGAGTCATGATGAATGTATTCATGGCTTGGACCAGATACTTTTTGAGTCATTACCCAATAAGTTAGTTTGTGCCCTGGAATTGCACCAAAAATACCCACATGTTTGCCATTTGAAGAGTCAAACCTTAAGATTTTGGGCATTCTATGTGACAAAGTTGTTTCCAATATGTATTTGATGAGTCATGATGAATATATTCATGGCTTGGACCAGATACTTTTTGAGTCATTACCCAATAAGTTAGTTTGTGCCCTGGAATTGCACCAAAAATACCCTCATGTTTGTCAGTTGGAGAGTCAAACCTTAAGATTTTGGGCATTCTATGTGACAAAGTTGTTCGCAATATGCATTGGATGAGTCATGATGAATATATTCATGGCTTGGACCAGATACTTTTTGAGTCATTACCCAATAAGTTAGTTTGTGCCCTGGAATTGCACCAAAAATACCCACATGTTTGCCATTTGGAGAGTCAAACCTTAAGATTTTGGGCATTCTATGTGACAAAGTTGTTTCCAATATGCATTGGACGAGTCATGATGAATGTATTCATGGCTTGGACCAGATACTTTTTGAGTCATTACCCAATAAGTTAGTTTGTGCCCTGGAATTGCACCAAAAATACCCCCATGTTTGCCATTTGGAGAGTTAAACCACCAAATTTTGGGAATTCTGTGTGACAAAGTTGTTCCCAATATGCATTTGATGAGTCATGATGAATGTATTCATGGCTTGGACCAGATACTTTTTGAGTCATTACCCAATAAGTTAGTTTGTGCCCTGGAATTGCACCAAAAATACCCCCATGATTGCCATTTGGAGAGTCAAACCACTAACATTTTGGGCATTCTAGTGTGACAAAGTTATTCTCAATATGCATTTGATGAGTCATGATGAATGTATTCATGGCTTGGACCAGATACTTTTTGAGTCATTACCCGAATAAGTTAGTTTGTGCCCTGGAATTGCACCAAAAATACCCCCAGTGTTTGCCATTTGTAGAGTCAAACCACTAACATTTTGGGCATTCTATGTGACAAAGTTGTTTCCAATATGCATTGGATGAGTCATGATGAATGTATTCATGGCTTGGACCCGATACTTTTTGAGTCATTACCCAATAAGTTAGTTTGTGCCCTGGAATTGCACCAAAAATACCCACATGTTTGCCATTTGGAGAGTCAAACCTTAAGATTTTGGGCATTCTATGTGACAAAGTTGTTTCCAATATGCATTGGATGAGTCATGATGAATGTATTCATGGCTTGGACCAGATACTTTTTGAGTCATTACCCAATAAGTTAGTTTGTGCCCTGGAATTGCACCAAAAATACCCACATGTTTGCCATTTGGAGACTCAAACCTTAAGATTTTGGGCATTCTATGTGACAAAGTTGTTTCCAATATGCATTTGATGAGTCATGATGAATGTATTCATGGCTTGGACCAGATACTTTTTGAGTCATTACCCAATAAGTTAGTTTGTGCCCTGGAATTGCACCAAAAATACCCCCATGATTGCCATTTGGAGAGTCAAACCACAACATTTTGGGCATTCTGTGTGACAAAGTTATTCTCAATATGCATTTGATGAGTCATGATGAATGTATTCATGGCTTGGACCAGATACTTTTTGAGTCATTACCGAATAAGTTAGTTTGTGCCCTGGAATTGCACCAAAAATACCCCCGTGTTTGCCATTTGTAGAGTCAAACCACAACATTTTGGGCATTCTATGTGACAAAGCTGTTTCCAATATGCATTGGATGAGTCATGATGAATGTATTCATGGCTTGGACCAGATACTTTTTGAGTCATTACCGAATAAGTTAGTTTGTGCCCTGCAATTGCACCAAAAATACCCACATGTTTGCCATTTGTAGAGTCAAACCTTAAGATTTTGGGCATTCTATGTGACAAAGTTGTTTCCAATATGCATTGGACGAGTCATGATGAATGTATTCATGGCTTGGACCAGATACTTTTTGAGTCATTACCCAATAAGTTAGTTTGTGCCCTGGAATTGCACCAAAAATACCCACATGTTTGCCATTTGGAGAGTCAAACCACAACATTTTGGGCATTCTGTGTGACAAAGTTGTTTCCATTATGCATTTGATGAGTCATGATGAATGTATTCATGGCTTGGACCAGATACTTTTTGAGTCATTACCCAATAAGTTAGTTTGTGCCCTGGAATTGCACCAAAAATACCCCCATGTTTGCCATTTGTAGAGTCAAACCACAACATTTTGGGCATTTTGTGTGACAAAGTTGTTCCCAATATGCATTTGATGAGTCATGATGAATGTATTCATTGCTTGGACCGGATACTTTTGGAGTCATTACTATCCAATAAGTTAGTTTGTGCCCTGCAATTGCACCAAAAATACCCTCATGCTTGCCATTTGGAGAGTCAAACCACATCATTTTTGGCATTCTGTGTGGCAAAGTTGTTCCCAATATGGTTAGGGTTACATCCGGTTCGCAAATTCAGTAATTATTTGTTCGTATATGTGGACTTCTCGCAAGTTCTTTACCCCCCTGTACCATGTACCAGCATTGTAGTGGGAAAAATGAGTAGGAAAACACGTACATTCAGTACTAGCATGTAGATTCAGTACTAAGAAGAAAATTCCAACGTTCGACCGTTCAAAAAATTCAAACGGAACGTTCGAACGTTCAAAAAATTCGAACGTTTGAACGTTCAAAAAATTCAAACGGATCACATACAGCACAGTACTAGCTAGCATGTAGATTCAGTACTAATTCCAAATTAATTCGAACGTTCGAACGTTCGAACGTTAAAACGAACGTTCGAACGTTAAAAAAATCCTACTAAAAACGTGTAGGATTCTACACTTGTACCAAATCATGTAGAATTCTACATGATCTACAAGGAAAAAGAAAATCGTACGCGAAAAAAAAAAAAAAACTCTCTCACACAAACACACAGTAATTTTATTTTCTACCTCGCGACAAAAAAAATCACTTTTTCTCCATAATCTTACCCGACTTACTTGAGTAGAGTTGCTAGTAATTGGCACTCCGTCTGTGAACGTGGGATTCCACTTAATCCTGTTCAATGATCCCTTGATCGTTGATCAGCATTAGGCAGGTAATCCGTGCTCGAATATTTTAGTCTGAAATAACAGCCTTGTACTGGAAAAAGAATTAGCTCGCATTGGACAAGAGGTGGTTTGCTGGATAGATATTGTTTGGGTGCACACAAACATATACGTCTTGAAAGCAATAAATCTGCATCCATTGCTTCTATATCAACAGGCTCTTGGTACTGTTTTTCGTGACAGAGGAGTAAGAAGGCTGCGCAACCATCGAATCGGAAGCATCGGATCGAAGAATCGGCAACAACGTCTCGGCAACAACGTTAACAAGCAACGGTACGAATGAGAGAGATAGACAATGATTATACTGCCTCCGGCATTGCTGATACTCAATGTATTTCCTCCCTTCTGTGTTTGTTCTCATTTTCATAGGACCGGATTGGAACAACAAATCGGAACCAACGGATCGGAATCAACGGATCGGAATCAACAACGATCGTCGGAAGGTCGAGGGGGGGAAACAAGAATTTGTCGGCATCAACGAATCACACTGAAGGTGCGGCGTCGATCGAATCAACATCAGCATCGAATCGATCGGCATGTAGATTATAGTATTCTGTTTTTATTACTTACTCTATGTACTACATCAATAGATACTCACCCACTTTGTTCAATTATCATGTATTCGAATAGGATCGTCGGCAACGACTCGTCGATTCAACAGCAAACGGCAGCGAGAGCAACAGCAGCAAGCAGCAGCGAGAGCAACAGCGGAAAGCGGCAGCGAGAGCAACAGCAGGAAAGCGGCAGCGAGAGCAACAGCAGCAAGCGGCAGCGAGAGCAACAGCGGAAAGCCGCAGCAGCGAGAGCAACAGCAGCAAGCGGCGATCCAACGCTCCTCCTCCTCCTCCACAGGCAAGCGGCAACGAATAAGCGAAAACGCTCCTCCTCCTCCACCACGGGAAAGCGGCAACGAATTTGCGAAACGCTCCTCCTCCACCGGCAAGCGGCACGCCATCGGCAAATCGATTCGTCCTCGTCATCCTCCAACGGCAAGCGGCAACTAATTTGCGAAACGCTCCTCCTCCACCGGCAACTGGCACTCCATCGGCAAATCGATTCGCTCCTCCTCCACCAGCCAGCGTCAAGCGGCAACGAATTTGGGAAACGCTCCTCCTCCACCTCAAACGGCAAGCCGCAACGAATCAGCGAAACGCTCCTCCTCCACCGGCAAGCGGCAAGCGGCAAGCGGCAAGCGGCAACGAATTTGGGAAACGCTCCTCCTCCACCTCAAACCGCAAGCCGCAACGAATCAGCGAAACACTCCTCCTCCACCGGCAAGCGGCAAGCGGCAAGCGGCAACGAATTTGGGAAACGCTCCTCCTCCACCTCAAACGGCAAGCCGCAACGAATCAGCGAAACACTCCTCCTCCACCGGCAAGCGGCAAGCGGCAAGCGGCAACGAATTTGCGAAACGCTCCTCCTCCACCTCAAACGGCAAGCGGAAACGAATTTGCGAAACGCTCCTCCTCCACGTCAAACGGCAAGCGGCAACGAATTTGCGAAACGCTCCTCCTCCAACGGCAAGCGGCAACGAATTTGCGAAACGCTCCTCCTCCTCCTCCAACGGCAAGCAGCAACGAATCAGGGAAACGCTCCTCCTCCTCCTCCAACGGCAAGCGGCAACGAATCAGGGATTATCTCCTCCTCCTCCTCCAACGGCAAGCGGCAACGACTCAGCGAAACGCTCCTCCTCCTCCTCTAACGGCAAGCGCCAACGAATCAGCGAAACGCTCCTCCTCCACCGGCAAGCGGCAACGAATCAGAGAAACGCCCCTCCTCCACCGGCAAGCGGCAACGAATTTGCGAAACGCTCCTCCTCCACCGGCAAGCGGCAACGAATCAGCGAAACGCTACTCCTCCACCGGCAAGCGGCAACGAATCAGCGAAAACGCTTCTCTGCAAAACGAATCAATCTGCAAAACGTATCGGCATCAGCAACGGCAATTGATTGGTCCTCCACTCCATCCGCACCGGCATCCGCACCGGCATTTGCATCGGCGGCAACAAATCGTAGGCATCGAATCGCTCCTTCTCCTCCACCGGCGATCCACCAACCTCGCTCCTCCCCATACTCCAACGACAATTCGTCCCGGCAACAACAATGGGATTCAAAACAACAACAAAGCAATTGCCAGCAAAAGCAATCAAGCAAAAATCAAAGAGGAAACGTGGGAAGACAGAGAGAAAGAAAATGACTTCAAATTTTCTCCAAAACGCAGCACCATCATCAATCCACCAGACTTACAAACACTTGTCGGTGATAAAACCTAACAAGACAGCAGAAGGGGACAGGAATCGGCGCCGAGATCCAAATGCAATTTTCAAACATGTCGAGGAAATAGCATTGAAAACAGTTCACAAAAATGGGTTTCAAGGAAAATTCATGGCTACAAATTGGGGCCGGACAACAGTTGGAGAAAAGAAATATTCTTTGGCACAGGCTGTGTCTATTGACAGTTTCAAAACAGTGGATAGTACCGACAAGAAGTTTGTTCTAGCGTTCGCCGAATCAGAACCATCATTGAGAATCTTTGCTAAAGCTTCCAGACAATTCGCAAAACAACGTTTGGGTACCCCCGAAAATATAGAAATCACAAGAACATTCGCTGGGCAGATTGTTCAATCTAAACCCAAAATAGGCCGAGGAACCAAATGTGACAGTGTAAACAGTGGATATGCTATTATTGGGATGAGACCAAATCGATTGAAATCGGGAAATGGTGTGTACGTTTTCAAAAACAATGTGGACTCGACAACAAAAGCCAACCTTGAACAAAAAGCCCTACACATTGTGAAGGAAATGCAGCTTTGTTTAACTCCAATGTCCAAACTTGTCAACCTTGAAACGACTGTGATGAATGAGGTTGTTAATCGTACAACGCTGAATGCAATCGGCAATCACGTAACGGCCTTTTCTATTGGAAAGGATTATCACTCAAAAAGCCATACCGATGTCGATATGTTCTATACAAGGCTGACGGTTATTGCTCCAAAACATGTAAGTGATGACGAGGTGATTTATTATTTTGTCTTCCCCACGTATGGAGTGAAAGTTCCATTGAGGTCGGGAGATACTCTATTGTTCAATCCATTAGTATTACATAGCTGTTCGAATCCCAAATTCGAAGGGTGTTATATTATGAGCGCCTATGTATCTCGCAAAACTGTGCTTAGAGCTAACCCTCTATAGTAATATTAAACAATAATTGAAAGTTGGCCGTTACATTCACCCTTGCTACTCAATCGGAACTGCTGTCCGAGCTTTCGCTCTCTGAACTGGATAGAGAATCACTGGATTCGTTATCATTCAATGCCATCTCAAATGGTTCCAACTGGATGTCGTCCTGTAGTGTGCATGCATTGTACAAACATTCGTAAGACGGTGGTGTAGCAGCATTTTTGCTTTCAAAAAAATTTAGCCATGAGATCCGATTCGATATCACTAGCCAATTGCAATTGGTAATACAGCCATCAAGTCCTTGCTCTGGAACAACTGCCAGCTCGGAATGGATAGTGTTGACATGAAATAGGTACAGTGAATTCATCAGGCGACCACGTTGGACAAATTCAGAAGCTGTTTTCTTAGGCACATCTTGAAACCGACGAGCCACAGCATACATTCCGTTTGTATCAATTGGATAGCCACCAATACTACTGTATGGCTGCTTCAAACTCTGTACAGTTAAAAAGCATACCAGATGGCACGGTATGAGCTTGGGATTGTTATTTAAATCAAAGTCCAATTTCATCAAACACCAATCCATCCATACGGAGTTGAGCAGAGAACTGTCCGATCTATATGAAGGATGCGAGCGAAATATAAAATTAGACCCACAAGCAACATCGAAACGATTGTGCTCTGTAACTCCACAAATGTGCGAAGGATTCTCCAATAAAGGTAGCACAGAATCACAAACAAAGTCGAGTATGTCAGAAGGAAAAAATGGTTTGGTTTTGTTCCTAGAACGAAGCCACTTCATTGTTGATTCCCCATTTTCGGTTCTCATTATATGAAAATGAGAACCGCCACCATCAGGTCGTTCAATTGGAGGAGGATCAGGCGGATGCAAGTTGAAGTGATATGTTGCCTGGCTTAGCATCATTTTCTCGGACTTTCGCTTCGCTGTTTGACCGATTAGTGATGCAGCATTACCTTGCGTGTTCTTGGAAGGAGCTTTAATCTCAGTTTTATGGTGAGACTCATTCGGAGCACTATCCCAGCCTGCGGGGCTCCCCCATAAAGAGATATAATCTGGTAGGTGAAAGTACAGGTGATTCTTTATTAGTTTTGTTCCCATCCCTTTCCTGTGACATGTTGAGTTTATACAATTAATAAAGTGAACAATTGTTTTTGGGAGATTCTTTAAGGAACCATATTTCATTCGACCGTGTTTAAGAAATTCTTCCATTGATAGAATTAGCTGAATTACCTCTATCTGTTTCTTTACAAAACGATGGTCACCAATAATGTCAGATCCATGTTTGGAAACCATAGCGATCAGAAGAGAAATAAGCATTCCAGAGAAATCATGCCCTTCTTTCTTCGTAGTTGATAATAGCTGAGTCCCAAATTTGGTGCGAGGAAAATCTCTATCAGACTGGCGTGATAACAAACCACCGTACCGTTGTGCTAAATGGCCAATACTGTTAGCAACAGCCACACCATGCTTCAAATTGGGGGCATAAACACATGGAACACTTCCGCGGAGCAACAATTCAATTGACTCGATGGCCCGTTTGGCAGTACCAAGCTGGTGCATGTGCAAACATTCACCGGGAGTTGCAAAATGAATGTTGTTCTGATTTGTACCAAAGCATAAATCATGAAATACATTCCTTATGTTGTGATGAGAGTTGTTTTTGAAGTTCTTATTGATATCGTTTAGATCTGTGCCGGGAAAACAATGGAAATCAATAGGTGACCACTTCTTTGTTGCAGGTTGAACAGAAGGAATGTTTATGTTCAGAGAATAACAGTTGCAGTGACGGCACATCCGCATGACACCCTTATTGAAGGAGCCGTATTTTCCACACAATTTATCGTGAAGTTCTGTGTCGCCAATAACATAGGCAATGGCAAATTTCATTTTTACCCTCCACTGTTGATTTGCGTACGGAAGATAATTCCATTCGATACCACCGTCTTCGTTACACGCGGCTTTGAAGGAACGAAACGCTACTTCCAAACCATTGTGAAGATTCTGAATTTTTTCCTTTGAAGTGGCAGGACGAGAGTGTCTGGTTGACTCCCATTCGGGGTCGGGATGGAAGTAAATAGTTGTCCATGCTTCAGGTCGAGAACGAGTCTCCACATTAAAAATACCAAGTGTCATGTTCAATGGTGTTAACGTAAGTCGTCCGTGCGCATCCAAAGATATGCCGTCCATGTAAAATATAATAGGAACAAGAATTTCTGGCGAATTGGGATTGCAAATTTCTTTCCAAGAAGATTTCCACCACGAGCCGTGATGCAATTCTGAGATTACAGAATTAGGATTCAGCTCAGGATTATTGTCGGGAGACAGAGGGGTGGAATAGTTGGGAAAGGAGAGGTTTTCTTCTATCATTAGCTGCTGGTCAGAAAGAAGAGAATAAATGGCATCCTTAAAAGAACGGACATACACCTGAGTGGGCTTATTATCAGGTAACCAATTCAGTATATGAGGATGAAATTTCATATCGGAGAGACCAAGATTGGATTGGAGATTGTCAAAAATTGCTTGCCGAGATCTAATTTTGGCATCGCAAAAATCAAAACCCGGTCTCATTTGACTTTTCTTTGCCCACTGGAAAATGGATTTGAATGTGTTCAGTGGCAATTTATGTCTGGCCATTAAATTCATGAGTTCCAATTCAGCAAGAAGATGAGGGGGCGGCGGTAGTTTTGTGTGGCTTTGAAACGCAGCCTCTCTTTTGTTCAAATTAATGCTTTCATGAAAAGATGGTGGTGGAGGGGCGGGCTGAGCAGTAGCGACGTTAACAGCAGAACCATTAGTGTGATCTTCTTCGTTGTCTCCACAATCAATGTTGTTGGTAGAATTGTTGTCGTTATTTTCATTTACGTCATCGTCATTGTCATCCTCGTCATCGGAATTGTCGATATCATTATTCAGCGGGAATGCATCTTCCTCTTGAACAGCAGAAACAGCCATGTAAGATTCAATGGCGTTCCGATCCATTGGCGGTAAAAAGACATCATGTACAATCTGTTGGTTTAGAACAGAATGAAGACCCGTCGCTGACTGACTTGTGACAGTGTGTTGCTGGGAGAGATGGGAAGGGGGAACAGATGGACCGTTTTGTGTCATAATCATCCCAAAATCTGACGGGGAATGTTGAACAGACGGCAAGGTAAGCTGCACTTTGACAGAGGTGGAAAAGTTAGAGATCTTGCGTTTAATTAGACCATCACTTTTGTATAAGTTGTAGCATTGAATATTGTAGTTGAGATGTTTTCTTAGGCCGTACGAGACATATTTCAAGGTATTGCACTCTTTTGACCCAGATTTGTATCCTTTAAAACTCTTGGATTTTTTTCCTTTCTTATCCCAGCAACCACGGCAGTAGAATAGAAGAGGGGTTTTGATAACAGGAGGCATGATGTTGCGGAGTTGCTTGAAGGAAAATATCAGTAGAATGGGTCGAGAGGACGGAGGTCGAAAAGATGAATCGTTGAAAGGAAAAAATTAAATAAGCGTATTATTTGGTGTGTGATGTGTTTTCTTGTACGGTAGATTTCCTTACTACCATACTTCGATTGCAAAAATGGTCCGTAAAGTAATTACTACTTAGTGATGATTGCAACATTCCTCGTACAATATGTTTAGTAGTGAACAGTACGTACAGTCAACTCCTTAAGAGGGTTAATACACAGCGCCGGACGGGTCAATCCCATCAGTTATTCCAAACATTTGTTGGCAGGCGCGTCAGTTCTTCCATAAGGTGCACGGAAATGTGAATCGAAATGGAAATCGTGGACAATTGCGTTGTTGATTATCGAAATGGAAATCGTGGAGAATTGTTTTGTTGATTGCGATCAAGTTGATTCCGACTTTCATGTACCCGTAAAACCAACTAGTACGCTATTTTGCATGAGTTATTACTAGTAGATACTTGTACGAATTCGTGGACAATTGCGTTGTTGATTATCGAAATGGAAATCGTGGACAATTGTTTTGTTGATTACGATCGAGTTGATTCCGACTTTCATGTACCGGTAAAACCAACTAGTACGCTATTTTGCATGAGTTATTACTAGTAGATACTAGTAATACATTATTTTCGCTAGTACTTCATCATTATAATTGATTATTTCATTATCTTTCCGACGAGGAAAACAAATACCAACGTGTTAGGTGTTACTACTACCTAATCTTCGAATAGATAATCTACTCTACTGATACTACTAATACTAATCATCCAATCGACAGTCGAACCAACCATGGAGGGAATTTACAAACTACAAAAGGTGATTCAGGAACACCCAGCCAATCTCGAACAAGAACACTGGAAAATGGTTGTTTATCACAAGAAAGAGATTAATCGACACCAAAAAATGATTCGTAAGATTCGTGAAGAAAAAAGAAATGATCCAAATGTTAAAATTGAAAGCGTCGATCCTACTAGCAATGATCAAGTCGATCCGAATGTAACCAGCAGCATCTATCCACAAAGGGGGTTATTTGAGAGCGAACAACATTGGAGTGGCGATTCTGACGGTGTAGCTTCTGAAAATACAGCGGATCTTCCTGCCGTTAAACACGAACAAAACCCTTGAGTGCAATAGCCCGCCTGGGGTGGATTCGACTTGGAGTTGACTCGGAGTTGGAGTTGGGATTTGAGTTGGAGTTGGAGGATTTGGGTCGGAGCCCATTATACCGGTATGGTGGAAACATGTTGAGAAAATGAAATAAGTCATTCGTGCACAAGTTGTACACAAAATAGTGCTTGTCACGAAACGAATATGATATCCTTAACCCTAAAATAGTTATTTTATTGGAGGAGTGACGAGATATTGTCTCAAAAGTAAAGGTGTGCGACGCGCGAGGTATTTTAGTAGACACGCGACCTAAAAAGATAGGAAATTTAAAAAATAGGGTCGAGAATTGTAAAAATAGCGCGCGATAGCCCGCGGGGGGTCGAGAAACAGTTCTCGGACGAATTCCAATTTTTTTAAATAAATTACACAAATTTGACACAAGCATGAGCATTGTTTAAGTGACGTCTTCATCAATGTATATAGCTTATTGAGTGATTCCCAGCAGTGATAAAGTAATAAACGACCAAAGTAATAAAAAATTTTCGCAAGTGAATAGATTGAATAGATTCAACGCACGAATATCTTTTATTAACTATCACTTGGAGCAAATCTGGAATTTGGAATCTCTAAATAAGAAACAGTAATTGTCTGTTTGATTACTACCTGCGCCACCTATCTGCCTATTTTGGCCGGCAATGCTGTTAAGTATTCAAGGATGGCCAGCAGTTGAAAATTTCAGAATTTCCCATGTACCCTACAATTTGCTGCTGATATTTGCTTGCTGATTCACTATCCTCACTAAAACACCATGTAATATTTGCTATCCTCACTAAAACACTTAATTTGCTCTCCAGCAAGCAAGAACAAAAAACACTCTTTCGCGAAACACTCTTTCTTTTATAACCAACAATCAACATGGCCCTGGAGTTAGCACTACTTGGATACTACTATGATGACTACTTAACCCCTGATTACAACAATTCACTGCTTGGGGAGGAAGATAAGGAAAGAAGGGACCGTAGAACTCCTAGGATAGCATTTAAGTCTTACAGCCAATCTGCTTTCATGTATCGCTATCGATCAGGCAATGATCAAGCCCTTTTGAATTGCTGTGGAGTGGACCACGTAGTATTCAGGGAGCTCCTAGATTTATTCGAGCCTTTCTACAATCAGTACACGTATGACGCGAAAAGTGGATCAATTTGGAAGTTTAAAGAATATAATTATAGTCGACATCAAGAGTTTGATGCAACCAGATGTCTTGCTCTTATTTTATTCTGGTTCTGAACCAGAGGATCAGCAGTAAGAGCAGTTGCTATAGCATTTGGATTAACAGCTTCTCCTATGTACAGATGGCTGAAATTTGGACAAAAGCTCCTTCTTTCTGCATTACAAGACCATCCTGTTGCAACAGTTTGCTTGCCAAATGAAGAAGATACTCAACAATGCATCGATGATATTGCTGCTAAGTATCCAGCGCTTGGTCCACACAGAGTGTGGGGGGCTTGTGGCGGGCTTAAACTGCATATCCAGCAGTCTGGCGACTGGACCAAACAGAACCCTTACTACAATGGTTGAACATCTGCTACATACATCAATAGTGTCTTTCTTTTCTGCCCGGATGGTAGGATCCGGGATTGTGTCTTGAATGCTCCTGGGTCTTGGCATGATAGTACTCAGGCTAACTATGGGCTTTATGAAAAGATGGAGCTTATGTACAAGCTGTATAAGGTAAAGGTTGTTGTCGATTTGGCGTTTAAGTTATCTACAAACAACTATCTTCTTAGGAGTAGTAGTCAATACGGCCCTCTGACAGCTCCTGTAGAAATACCTGAGGGTACGCCTATAAAAGAGGCCATGGCAATGAAAAAACTTGCTGTTTGCAACGCTATTACAGTGAACAGAGACGCAACTAGCGTTAGACAGATGTCTGAATGGGGGATGAGACAGATCCAAGGTGGGTTCCCTTGACTCAAAGATAACATGTTGCTGGAAGAAATGGGAGACAAGAGGATCATTCTGAAGCTTGTTGTGTTGTTGTACAACTTCCAGACAGCTAAGGTTAGAATCAGCACCATACTCAACACCTACATGAGTCAGACTGAAGGTTTCTTCTCCTATGGTTTGGTACCAACTGAAACTGCAAATGATGTATTTTAGAGCCGAATCAATCTTAGCAAATTAGATAATAATTGATAGTAGTTACGAATTAGCATTATTTAGAGCAGTCGACAATATGATTGAATCAATTGATTAGTCAATGGATTATACGACCGATCAATTAGCACACCAGTTGACAATACAACCAATCAATTATGACAGTATTTAGAGCAGTTGACAACATAACCAAATAATTTTGCTCGAGCGCACCTCTAGTGGTTTTGGATCCCTCTTTTAAGGTGTCGCAATAGAGTTTTCCTATTGTCTTTCCTGATACAATCTATGCCTTATCACCTATCAGTTCCTTGATTTCCTTTGCCTCCTTAATGCCCCATCTCATGTTTGGATTGCCAGTTGGCGCCGTCTTCCGGTTCAATTGATTGTATTTGTTCCGAATGGATTCACCATCCCTTTCAGGATATTTTTTAGCATGTAGGTCTGCAACATCGTCCCAGTGTTCTCCTCCAGTGGGTATGATAGCTCTAATGGCAGCAAACATGATCTCCAACTTGGCCTTGGTGTAGTTGCCGACACTGGGTCTCCTGCCTCCAGTCGAGGGCATGATTGTTATGATCGATGGTATTGGAGGTGATGTCGATTCTTTTTCTTTCCTCTTGTGTGAGCTGAATCGAATCGATTCATCATCTGATGAATCATCCTCTAGTGATGTATTGTATACTACTGACAAACTGTATTCTACTTATAATCTAGCAAGCACGACAAGAGCAGCAACAGTAGTGTAGGAGGACATTGGTGCCCTATCTAATGCGCTGGAGAGACAAGTCGTACTGGTGTGGTTGCTGTTTCTTTCCGGACTTTCTTTCCGGACTTTCAGTTTGCAATTTTTCAGCTTGCCAAAATTAGCGATGATCACCAAAAAAAGCATGCAAGCATGCCCGGCAAAAGAGGTGCAAGAGGTGCACACATGATTGATTGGTGTGTTTGATGGGTGTGTTTTGATAATTTTAAGATTCCGTTGGTGTTTATACATTGTTTATTCGGTTAATAAAAATCTGCTAAAATCTGGCAGTCGAGGCTGCCTCAATTGCCAAATTATATTCAATATGGAATAAATCTATTACTATGGGAATAAATTTATTAGTTTGGTCGCAAACTTTTATTACTTTATCACTGCTGGGAATCACTCATTTACTTCTCCAAGGCTTTCGGAGGAATGAACACACTAATAGCATAGATAGGGTACATAGGTACGATACCGGTAGTAACGATTCGCATGTTTGTGGTATTCCAACGCTCACGATTGAAAATTACCCACGATTCAAAAAAATCTGAAAAGCAATGCCACGCAAGCCGGTGTTCAACCTTGAAGACTGGATGAAGAACATATCCAAATTCTTCATGTGCTTCTCTATATGCAATGTACGTTGAATTTCCATTCAACGGCTTTTTACTGTTACAAGCTTTCTCAACGGCTCCTCGGAGTAGTTGACAAAGCTAGCTCACAATCTTAGTTTTTAACCAATACATAAACCTTATTTTAGTACCTTATTTTAGAGGCGTACGACACTGTTTAAACAGTCGAATAACCGCTTCGACCTTTTTTACCGGTAAAGACTACTTCAACTAAACGAACAAATTACCACTACTACACAGCTAACAAACGATCAACCGATCCGAAGATTGTCCAGTAACAATAAGAAGACCAGTATGTCTTACTCAGTCATTCCCTTCAAGTATGACTTTGATCAAGAGACTATTGACAAAATTGAGTACAAGATTACCCAAGAAGTCAACGGCTCCCAAGAAGTTACCAAGATCAAAATCCCTTTGATTACTGCAGGATCAACCAAATTACAAATTCTTTTCACCATCGATGCGTTCATTAGATCTAAGAAGACCCTCAACCTAACCACAGGACCAAGAATCTATGACAAGTTTGTAGACCTTCTCAGAGACTACACCAACTGTAGCTGGTGGAACAGCTATGTAACAGCCAATGTTCCACAGAGAACTGTGGACAACTTCCAGACGACAGTGGAAGCATTCATCAGCTTCAAGTTCAACAGCAACCTCGATGCCTACCAGAATCATAAAAGATTCCTCACCAATATTAAGAAGACAACCTCCATGACTGTACACCAATTCGTAGCTCAAGTCAACTTCCACAACCATGTTATTCTCCCATTACTACCGGGACACCCTCCACAAGATGCAGAGATCAACGAAAACGATTTCAAGAATCTAGTCTTTGAATCGATGCCAGAGGACTGGAAAGACATCTATCAACAACACCATTCTCCCCATAGAGATTCTCTCTCTGAAATGATGATAAGATTTGAAAGATTCCAATCTGTACAGAATAAAAAGAACAAGAAATCAGACAACCAGTCTCAAAACAACAACAACAGCAACAACAATGCCAACAACAACCGTAACAATCGTAACGGCAACAATCGCAACAACCGAAACAATCGCAACAATCGAAACCGAAACAACAACAACAATAACCAACGCAACAACAACAACAACAACAATCAACGCAGCAACAGCCAAGGCAACAACAACAACAAAGGCTCGACTAGGATCTCAAATGACTCACCGTGTCCTATCCACCCTGGTACCAATCACACCTGGGGTCAATGCTACACCAACAAGTATGGCAGTAACTCCAATCAGTCTAATAACAACTCTAGGGACAACACCGACTCACACGTGAATGATCGCAGCAGCAATTCCAACAACAGCAATCGATCCACTACCTCTTCCCACGGCAGTAACTTTAATGAACCAGAACAACACATGTGTGTCTTCATCAATGAACCAGAAGATACTACCATCCCTGCTACTCCTTGGCCGGATCTCTTCCATGTCGATATGGATATCGATGAAGAATACTACAACACAGATCTTCAAAGGTTTCCCTCTGAAAAGACCGATTCCGACAACAACAAGCAAGATGTTGCCCCTAGCAAGGACAATGTCGACATCGACCTTGCTCCAACCACAGTAAGTGTCTGCAACTCGATCAACGGATCCCTTGGCAAGTACTACTTGAAAACCCTCTTCGATTCCGGATCAACCGACAACCTTATAGTGGAATCAGCAATTCCCTCTGGAATCAAGAAGAACCTCCTAGACCAACCAATTCAAATGCAAACAACAAACGGCAAAACCACTTGCAACCACTATGTAACCTTGGAGAACACCATATTCCCAGAACTATCCTACTCAATGAAAGTCCTACAAATCAAGTGCTTTGTAGTCTCTCAGAACATCAACTACCATCTCCTCATTGGAAGGAAGACAATGCGAGACCTCGGAATGAAGATGGACTTCAAAAACTGCACCATTGAATGGTATGAGAAGACCATGGACTTTCACCCTCGAAGCTACTTTGACAACAAGTCCTTGCTCCACAAGGTCATGTCTGCAGAACCACATGCCATTGCAGAAAGTTACTCTGCCCAATCAATCCAACAGTCTTATGTAGATGGAACCACCAAGTATGAGAAAACTGACCTCCACAAGCTTGTCACCGACCAAAATCATCTCTCCTACCAAGAGAAACAAGCCTTGTTACCAATACTCCTCCAACATGAAGAACTTTTTGAAGGCTTGAATGACAAAGAATTAGGCATTTTCCCTAATCAAACGTTCCACATTGAACTGCAGCAAGGCGCAACGCCATATCATGTAAAACAACCATATTCCATTGCACTGCACCAACAAGAAGCAGTGAAGAAAGAAATCGATCGACAAGTAAAACTTGGCATCCTCGAACGATGCTATGCAACTGAATGGGGAATGCCAACCTTTGTAGTGCCCAAACCAGATGGCTCCTGTCGACTCATCAGTGACTTTAGAGAACTTAACAAGGTCACCAAGAAACTTCACTATCCACTCCCAAAGCTCCAAGATATCTTCCACAGAAGAAGAGGCTTCAAATATGTCACCCTTATCGATGTCAGTATGCAATTCCACACCTTCAAACTTGATGAGGCCTCCACCTGGCTTTGCGTCCTTGTTACTCCATTCGGAAAGTTTCGACTACTTCGATTGCCAATGGGCTTTCTCAACTCTCCAAGTTGGGCCCAAGGGTGTATGGAACAAATGCTCTCACACTTGAAGGACATTGAAGTATACATCGATGATATTGGTATCTTCTCAGATACTCTCGAATCCCATTGCAAATCAGTCTCTTCTGTCCTGTCCTTACTGAAGTGTCACAACTTCTCGGTCAAGCCCTCCAAGTGCCACTGGTTTCAATCCCAAGCTCCTTGGCTTGGCCACATTATCTCGCGCGATGGTATTAGGCCCAATCCAAACAAGATTGCTCCCATCCTGAAACTTGCCTTTCCCTCAACAACAACTCAACTTCGATCCTTTGTTGGGATGATCAACTTCTACCGAAACTTCTACCCCAAACGCGCAGAGGTCCTTGCACCCCTTACCGACCTCTCTGGGAGAGCCAAAGGTAAAATCTCTCCAACTCCAGAACTACTTGAAGCTTTCAACAAAGCCAAGTCCCTCATCGCCAATGACATCCTCCTTGCCTTTCCTGATCCAAACAAGCCCTTCCATGTCTATACTGACGCTTCTGACTACCAACTCGGAGCTGTCATCCTCCAAGATGGCAAAATTATCCTTTGTTTCTCCAGAAAACTCAACGCAGCTCAACGCAAATACCCAACAATTGACAAAGAGATGCTCTGTGTTGTCGAAGTCTTCAAAGAATTTCGGAACATTCTTTGGGGTGCTGAAATCATCGTATGGACAGACCACATCAACTTAACCAGACCAACTCTTACAAGCCACAGAATTATGACTTGGCGCATGCTCCTTGAAGAATTTTCCCCAGTATTCAAGTATATCAAAGGCAAAGACAATATCCTTGCTGATGCCCTCTCAAGGCTCCCACTTCAGCAAGATACTCCGGAGAAGAAGAAGGAGTTCGTCGGTCCCGATCCAACGGATGACTCGGACCTTGCAACTGCTGACTCAACAGACTCCGATCTTCTCGCTCTTTCTGATTTGTTTCTTAACTACCCAGAAGACATTCCCATGTACCCCTTAGCCTTCGACCAACTCGCCCAAGATCAAGCAGCCAATGCCGATATTGCTACCAATCCCCGGTACACAACTGAAAACTTCAACGGCACCGACTTGAAAGTTGTAGACTCCAACGGTCGACAGAAAATTGTACTCCCGCCAAACCGAGTGCAAGCCACAATCAAATACTACCACCACGTGCTTGGCCATGCCGGCGCAGAACGATTGTATCGAACCATCAACCAATTTGTATATGCCCCAAACCTGAAGGACCAAATCAACGCCTTCTGCAAGACTTGTGACACGTGCCAACGATACAAGAATAGCCACCAAAACCACGGACAGCTCCCTACCAAAGAACACCAGTATGTTCCTTGGGACACCATTGCAATCGATGGAGTAGGCCCTTGGAAAATCAAGATCCCTGGCCATGGAACAGTCTCCTTCAATGGCTTTACCATCATGGACATGTGCACCAACCTCCTTGAAATCATTCGAGCCCCACAAGTAAACCCAACCGGCCTCATGGCAGTTCATGCCCTCGACAATGGCTGGCTCTCCAGATATCCCAAACCAGTAAATTGTATTATTGACCAAGGAACCAACTTCATGAGTAATGATTTCCAACTCCACCTTGCCAACCTAGGAATCAAAGCCAAGGTTTGCTCCGTCCGCAACCCTCAATCCAATGCAGTACTCGAAAGGGTCCATGACACCATGAAATCGGCAATGCGAACTGAGCTCAATACGAATCCTCCACAGACCCTCCAGGAAGCCACTGACATCATCGACAGCGTGTTTGCTTCTGCCCAGTTTGCGGTCAGATCGACCATTAACAAGACCTTTGGAATGACGCCCGGAGCCCTTGTATTCCACAGAGACATGTTTCTACCGATTCCAGTAATTACTGACTTGGCCATGGTCAGAAACAAAAGACAAGCTCAAATCGACAAGAATACTATGAAAGAGAACAGCCACAGGAAGCTTCATGATTACAGTGTAGGAGATCAAGTTATGGTGAAAAATGAAAAGCAAATCCCCGGAGCTTTTGAAGCAAGAAGCAAAGGCCCCTACACCATACAGCAAATTCACACAAATGGTACAGTTTCCTTTCTCTTACGAAATCAAGTAATCCAACGTATGAACATTCGAAACCTGAAACCATATCACACCAACTAAAAATTTCTTATCTAAGCAATACTGGTCGCACACGACTAACAAAATTCTGTGCCACCAATCGAACTTTTACGAGAAGGAGAAGAGTGTGGTATTCCAACGCTCACGATTGAAAATTACCCACGATTCAAAAAAATCTGAAAAGCAATGCCACGCAAGCCGGTGTTCAACCTTGAAGACTGGATGAAGAACATATCCAAATTCTTCATGTGCTTCTCTATATGCAATGTACGTTGAATTTCCATTCAACGGCTTTTTACTGTTACAAGCTTTCTCAACGGCTCCTCGGAGTAGTTGACAAAGCTAGCTCACAATCTTAGTTTTTAACCAATACATAAACCTTATTTTAGTACCTTATTTTAGAGGCGTACGACAATGTTTTTCGCAACTACCGGTATGTGGTTCAAAATCTACTGTTTTTGTCCGTGCCCGGCTTCATTTTGGTACTGTTTTTGCCGTAAGAAGATTTAGAGGTTAATGCTACTCGCTGAGGCTCTGTAGATTCTGGGACATTTTCAACGTGTCCGCATGGCATTAACCTTTAAACCCGTACTTTTTAGGTTCAAAATACCTTAAACGTCTTTTGAGACCCAAATTAAATGTCTTTCGGTTTTCGGGGATCACCCAATGAATTCTTGGGAACAGCACCTGTTATGAGTTACTTCTATGAATAAATCAACCAGTTTCTTGCGAACAGGACTACAAGTACCGTACGAGTACGTTAGGTTTTACAGATTTTCGTAATCGTATCGTATTTAAAACTAAATTCTGTCGAAGGGTGTTCGCGCAAGAAAGGTCCAAACCGTACATTGGCTTACCGTCCGATGATGTACAGTACGTACTGTACAAAACCATGGCGCATCTGACATATTGCCGGTTCGGGGATTTTGGTTCGTTCCGGAAGCTTATGTTAGCGTACGGTAGAGCCCTTCGGTACAGTACATAGCGGTTATTCACGAATACATACGAGTACGTACGAACCCCGAAGTACTGACAAGACCCGTCGTACGAACCCGTAAAGTCTTACCCGGTACTCGTACGGTAATCTTACTGCCAGTGGCGAACAAGCAACTGCATTTTCGATGATTTTTCATGCTACTGGCAGATGTTCGGCGCGGTAAAAAATCGTGCCCGCAGCATTTCGGATGAAAAACCTGTCGTACCGTACGCACGGACGGTTCCGTAGTACGAATACCGTACGCGACCGAAGCTAGCCACCATGCGTTTTCGCAAACGAAATTACGAACTCCCTAGCATCGAAGAAACTCTACCTTGCGAACTCCCTAGCAGCGAAGGAACTCTATTTCAAGTTGTACGGTACCGTACGAAAAATGAAAAAATGAAATACGTTAAGAATAAGGCACTTAACAACGAAGTAATTCTTCGAAGCACTTCCAACAAAGCATTCCCATCCCGACTTCAGTTTCGAGGCGTTTTCGGATTTCCGAAATAGTGATTCTCGCGAGGGAGAGTATTGTTGTTTTAAGGTACTTGTACTTCTCGTACCGTACCAGGTATTACCGTTACGCACTTTTACGTACTCCTACCCGTAGTAAATAATTAGTATGTTCGGGTAGTACCTTACCGGTAGCTCTGGTTTGGAAAGTACGAAGTACAAATCTCTTTGGTTTTCCATCATCGCACTTCTTTGAGATTATCGACGAAACGATCCGATTCGGAACCTAGGTTTCGGTCTCACAATCTTTGTCCAAAATCCAAAGAAGGGAAACCTTTTTTTCACAACCTCAGCACACTCTTCACCCTCGCAACAAATCCCCGAGTACGATGGCGAACAATGATACCAACCAGCAACCGGAGCGATTTTCCACAAAAATTTCTGAAGATATTAACTGCTCCATCTGTCTGGATATCATGGTCTGCCCCCAAACGTTCGTACCGTGCGGGCATTCCTTTTGCAGGAGTTGTTGCACTTCCAAATCGCTGCACCACGGAGCCCGTAGCAATCGAAACGAACTATGTTTTACCAAGTGTCCCCAGTGTCGGCAAAATGTTGAACGAATGGTTCCATCGAGACAGCTCGGGAACTTGATCGAAACGTTGGTGACGGTTCCAAATCTCCTCTTCGAAAACGACGATGACAAGCAGCATTATCTCAAGCGAAGGAAAATGGAAGATGAGTTCAAGATCGAGACCACGAGTCGAAAACGACCAAGACACGACGACAAGTGGAGTGTCTTCAGACCGCCTACGCCTACGAATCGTCCTACGAGTACGCATTCCCGGAGCTACACTAATTCCCGGAGCTACATTCCCCCTCCGCTTCAAGATTTGGACTCCCCTCGCGAAAGCACAACGGGTATTTTTCACCACTTCCACGGCTTGGAAGTGGAACGGAATTCCTCGACTGCGAGACCGGCTCACCGCCAAACGTACATAACGAACATACCGGATTTTTACGATCCGATGGTGGCGCCCCTGCCCCCGCCCTACGATTTTAACGTTGGCGGAACACTTGCTTCCCTCACGTTTTCTGCTCACACCGCTACTGCTTCCAGTAGTGCATCTACGGGACAAACAGCGAGATTAGAAACGCATTCAGAGGCTGTATCGCATTCAGAGGCCATAAACCACTGTCTCGCACCCAGAAGCATGCGTGGGGTTTCAGCAACCGATCCCATTTGTATTGAATAGAGTCTTCATTGCCCACCGAGATGCGACAGGATCAACACGTTCGGTGTTTGCAATGGATTCGAATAGGATAGGTCAAAGGCATGCGCCGACCCAGTGACAAAACCCGGTCTAGTGAACGGAATTACAATCAATAACTCGTATTTTGGGACATCAATAACTCGTATTTTGGGACTTCAAAGTGGAACCAACCCGACCCGGAGCGAAGTCTTGTGGGACAATCGACCGCGTAGTTTTCGGTCGCGACTGCGTCGAATTTCATTTTCACGAATTGAACAACACGGCGTTATTGGAGCAAAAATACACTGTTTTTGCGGAAGCATACGGTACTTCCTCCTTGCGGCTTGACCACACAAAGATCGATGTGGTTATGTCGTGGGATGACATCTGGAACATAAGACGCTAAAGTTAAGTTAGAATCATACTACACTAATATTATTATTATTTAAACTTGATGTCGTGCTTGCGCGATGTGTCACCCTCCGTTGATGTACCGTAGGAAACTATTCTTGTCCGAGTATTTAGTTCAATAATTTCATCCAGGGTCCATACGGTACATACAGTAGGATTCCATAAATGAAGTTTTGACAGGCAACGTACGATAATCTAAAAGTCCCTGTGAACACCATCCGGTTGTCCGTGGACGTAAAAAATGGCGAAACGAATAATTCAATTCTTTTCGTATCACCTGCGCACACTTAAGTAAAACCACGGGTCATAAACAATAAACAGGGGGTACGTACACGTGTGCCAACGGTTGAGAATTTTTTCATTGGAGTTGGGCTTAAAACAAACGGAGAAGGCTCGAAAGAGCGGTCATAATTAAGAAGGGGATGGGCTACTGCGCGAAATAAAAATTCCCTATCCCTTAATCGTGCTGAAAAAAAAAAAAACATACGTGTCCAAACTTTTTTTCATACTTTTGGTTATTTTTTGTACCATACCGGAGGCTGAGGACACCATCCTCTTGTCAGAGTTCTTGCTAGTAGTGGAGTCAATAGTAGAAGGGCATCAATCTCATGCAAAGTAACAATCTATCACTAACACTGGTCAAAAATAACACAGAGGAGGGTTTTTTATTCTTTACTCGGGTATTTTTGGCTAATTTCAGCAGAAATCTGGTAATTTTCATATGTCGGGTCCATTGTGTTTCACGTGTTTCACAAGAAGTTTTTTAGTTTCGTCTCTGTCTCGAACACCGCCCAAGCCTGCAACAAGAAAATCCCACGTCAGTCCCACAGAAATAGCAAGGGGTGGTGAATTTGAAGCAGTACTTGCTGTCATCGAGGTTGAGGTTGCAATCAAATTGTGATTTTTGAAACACACATCAGGCCCTTTCGCAATTTTGCTGTTCCCTGTCCATCGCATCTGCCCCAGCCTAGAAAACAACAAAGACTGCAACAAAAACCCACATATGTTCCACAGAAATAGCAAGGGGTGGAAAATTTAAAGCAATAGTTGCTGTTGTTGGTACCAGGGTTATCAAAGGGGACGGGGACAGGGACGGGGACTGGGACTGGGACTGGCAACAACAGCAGCAACAGCAACAGCAACAGCAACAGCAGCAGCAGCAGCAACAACAACAACAGCAACAGCAACACTGTCTCTGACGCCTTCAACAATGATGATGATGTTACTTAGTCTTCTGTTTCTTTGCTTGCTTTTCATATTTGTTCTTCAGCATCACTTTCTGTGATAATAGATCAGCAGACCGGTGGCAAGTACCATAGCAATCAATATACAAATGGACGCTGTAAGTAGCACACCTTATCAGCGCCCCATCCTTTCTAAGCCAAAGCCATTTATGAATAGCACACTGAGTTTGCTTCTTCACCTTGAAAGGGAAGTGGTCTAAGTTCCTCTGCAATCTACATCCCAAAGCCCCTCCATCTGCTAGTGTCCTGCCATTCACCCTCGTAGACTTCTGACTGACTGGCATTGTCGCTTGTGCTTCTGGATGCTGCTGTTGTTGTTGTTGTTGTTGTTGTTGTCAATGGAGACACATCAAACTGATCAGCAGTGGAGGAGATGAAGAACATTTGGGCTTCCGCTTCCACCTCAACTGCTTCAGGATCTACCCAGTACTTGTCAATAGCTCTCCTGAAGTTGTAATGAGCTTTATACCAGGGGTTCTTCACACCTGCTTCTTTGCACACGCTCAAGTAGAGGTTGTAGGCATTTTTCAAGAGCATTCCTATTGCCCAGACTTCCAATTCTGCACCCACCTATCTAGCCTGTACACTCCTCTTAGCTGATCAGCAATATCCACACACCCTTCCATTGTTGTAGGTGTCTAGTTGGTTCAATTGTAAGAATTTCATCTTCTTCTTCTTGGCAGTATCGACATTGTAGATAGCCTTCTCTTTCTTCAACCACTCAATAACACTCGTCACCATACTCAAATAATGAACTGACTTGGTATCATACACGCTGGAAGCAATGAGGAAGGTACACTCTGGATCGCCTTCAAGAACAGCAGCTTTCACACTACCTTGTACAGCGCTCAGTTTGATTATTTTTGACCTCCTGTTGGAAAACACAGCCAGGGATGCCACAATTGGCTTTGCAGGCTACTCCATGACAAAGGACACACTTTGAGTGACTGAAAGCAGTATTGCAGAACAGTACTGAGTTGTAGAGGTTGTCCATTCCAACACAATGATGATCATCCTTCAGGGAGTCAAATAAGAACGTGGTTTGCAAATGAAGAGGGGAAAGCCCCATATCAAGCTATTTCTTTGGCAATGGATCATTCCTAATGTGGACTTGGTAGCAATATCCATCGTTACACAGCACGTCAGCTTGGAAGCTATACCCCTTCCTCTTGTATGTGATTTGACGTTTATCAATGTGTTGACCCTTGAAGTGCATAGCCATTCCATCCATAGCAACACTCTGACCCACCAGCATCCAAGCCCTTGGGCACTATTCATCAAATTTTCCAGTTTGGATACTCCTTCCTTGAAGGTGTAGGGACACGGGGATCTTGGCAGGCAAGGAATGCCTTGAAGTGCTTGTGTCTCTTGAATGGATTGCCCAATCTGTTTGCATCACTATTATCACCTGGTCTCCTTGGCTTTGTGAAGGCATTCTGAATGAATGTATTGCCAGCAACAGGATCACTTGTTGTAGACCGGAGCTTGTATTCAACTTTAGCTGTAGGGCACAGACTATGCAAGTCATACATCCCAAAGAATTGCCATACTTCTTTACTTTCAAATGGTTCAAACTCCTTGTAGATCTTCTCCCCAGCACATGCAAGGGATGCCTTCCAATTAGTCCAGTTCTTCATATCCTCAAATGATAAGGACTGCTTTTCTTTCACATTGTGGTGCAGGGGCAGAAACACCTCTGTAAATTCCCAGGGGTTTGAATTAGAGGACAATCCATGCTGCTTCTTGAACTCTGTATCAAAACAACCCTCCTCCCTTGGTTAAGACTTAGTAATGGGGTTGACAGCTGCATCCTTGCAAATGTTCCCACAGCAATCAAATTCATACTCTGTCTTCCCTGCTTTGAACTCTGGAATATGGAAGACATTTGCAAAGTTGTATTTCTTTGGAGGGGGAGCAAGCCATCCCTCTGCTTCAGAGATAGTGAGAGCTTGTGTAATCCGAAGGTTGGATTAGCTGGCTCTTCAACAACCACACCCTCTGGATGCAGCTCTCTCCAGTGGACTGTATCAGAGAATAGTCATATAGTATTACAAGGAGGCTAATGTGTTGCCCCCTCCCTACCTGCTGCTACTCCTCTGCGTCCGGGCCTGGGCCTGCTTTCATTTGCTTCCTCCATGGTATTGAATCCCTTGATATTCTGGTCTATTGCTTTGGTATATCGACTGGCCAAAGCTGCTTTGTTGCCAGAGGTTGGCTGGCGCTGAAGGTTAAGCTCCTGTTGGAGCCAAACAACAGATTTCTGAGTGTTGTTGACGCCCTTGCCCTTGCCCTTGCTGCTGTTGTCGTCTTGGTTGCTGCCATCCTCTGCCTGCTCCTCCTCCATATCATTGTTGCTTCTTCCTTTGGGTTGAGATGCTACAGGACCAAAGTGGTGTTCCTGATATTCCTTCTCTTGATCCCCCTCTTCATGGACAGCATCATAAAAGATACCTTTCACTCCATCACTATCATACCCATCACTGAATCTTGATTGCAAGGTAGCAAGGTGGATAAAGGTCCCTGATCTGTGGACTACTACTATTACTCATATCAATTGTGCTTTCTGTGGCATTTGGGGTTGCTGGGGAGGAATCCGCATCATTTGTTGCGTTTCGGCGCATGATGTAGAATTAGAATATTCAGTCCATACAAGGTTTTGATGAACACTAGAAAGCTAACCTATTAGTGATGCAAGGTAGTAGGCCTTTTTCTTATCACTAGTGTCCATTAAATACAAAAGGTATGATTGATTGTCAACAAAAAATAATTAGTGAAAATTGTACCGGGGCATACGGTACGTACCAGGGGTCAAAATTATTCTCCAAACACGCCCATAAAAATTAAAGTCATGCACACTTGGCAAAAATACCTGGCAAAAAGTTGGCCTATTACCTAGCATCACTAATATATTCGCTTTCCAGCACTTTTCTTATTCTAAAGAGTATAAAGTATAATACAGCTACTTCAAATTAAGAAAAGTCTTGAATATTGATGGAGCTGCTATATTTGCAAGTTGGGTAGTAGTAGTTTGTAGTTTAACTAGTGCTGTTTGTGCGTAAAAATTGAATTTTAATTTATTTTTGGTGACAGGTCCCATCTACCGGTATGTGGAGATCATATGGAACTTTTTTGTGGATTGTGCAGTGTTTCGTGCAGTGTGCACGCGGCAAGGCACACCCCTTGTTAATTACGACCCATGGGCTCATCAACAACAGACAAAATATAAGTCTTACTAATCTGAATGAGCGCATTTTTTGCAGGAGTCTAACTTGAACAGAAGTTGTCAAGCAGGCCAGGTTTTTGATACCAATACACTTGGGTTCAAAGTTCAACAAAGTGCCGTACCTGCGTACCTACCGTACAAGTGGCACAAAAAAAGTAAAACATTCCATCAAATTTTCTGACAACAATTCTTTTACAGACAAACATAAACAATACTGTAGTAAAACTACCCAACTTTCAGCAGATAACAACTCCATAAAAAATCTTTTTCTTTATTTCAAGTACATGATTGCCTACTTTATGAGTTAAAATGTTTAGATAAGAATATTTAATTTAACCTGCTGGGATTTGGGAACAATTAAGTTGCTTCCGTATTATTAATGTCCAAAGCTATGATTTATTGATGGTACTTCTGTTCACTACTCCGGTTTTTGCCACTGGATAGTATGCACATGTCTTTGACCTATCTAATTCCAATGTATTGCAAAGGCCAAATGTGTAGATCCTGCCATGCCCAGTGGGGTATGAAGACTCTATTAGTTGATGCAAATGGGATTGGTTTGACAAAAACCCACTTATGCCCCTGGGTATGTGACATTGCCTCTCAACAGCCCCTGAATGCGATTGCAATAGCACTCTCATCATGCATCCCAACCAACCATGTAATACACCGGGGGAGAATTGGCGTGAACAGGAAAGTCAAGGGCAGCAAGGGCTCTGCTGGCAGTAAAATCAATGGTGGGGGCAGGGGCGCTACTATCAGATCTATCATAGAAATTTGGTATGGTAAGCTTACTTTTGTTGAAATCTGATTTTGAGCAAAAATGTGTTTCATTGTCATTGAGATTTGGATCAATTCTGCACAGTCACAGTATTGTTAGTCTTGGGAAGATCAAAATAAGTTTGGGATTGTTTTGGTAAGAATAAGATCAATCTTGCATTGTATTGGCTAGATCAAAATAAATATGAAATCATCCATTAGCTTGGCAAGATTCAAAATACAGTAGCAAAAGACAACCTCTGGATTGGTGCTTTAATGCTGCAATGAAGACCAAACTAAAAAGTCTCTAGAACAAACAAGTTGCTGATGGAGTAGTTTGTGGAATTGAATCAATTTCCATCAAATACCTCCATCCAAGCTAAGTCAATTGAAAGAATAATTTTTTGATATTCTTGCGATTGTCCTTGTTGAACAACTTCAGACCCCAGAGATGAAGATGAGCGTCTCAAATAATTGCTGACAGATGGGTTTGTTAGATAAGTGCTTGGGTATAGAGTTCCAGAAGAAATGTGCTGATCTTGTAGTGAAAGATCAAGAAAGAAAAGATTTTTCTGCAAATCATATTGACCAAGATCTAACCAAGAAAAGGGGTCAGACATTTCAAGTTGCTGGTGGTTTCCATGATAGTCTCAGTGAAATTGCAGATCTTATTCCTGAAATGGAAGAAGACTTGGATGAGAGTAAGCTGGTAGGCAGAAGAGCTGACCCTTTTCAGGGCAAATTTCCAGTTCTGTTCAGCAGTTTAATGTATAAACTACTTAAACAATAGTATAGTATGCTGGTGGTGCTTCTTCTACTAATGATCATGGATGTGACAGAGATCATGAGGATTTGAGTTATGATGCAACAGCAGTAGTAGCTAGTAGTATTATTAGATTTTTTGGAAGAAGAAGACATCATGATTGAGGACAGTGATAATGACAATCATGACAATGGTGACAGTGACGACGATGGTGACAGTGGGGATGATGATGATGATGATGGCGATGATCATGATGATTATGATGACGACGAACAAGTCCAAGAAGAGGAGGATGAAGACGAAGAGGACAACAACTTCAATTATGAAAAATATCAGAATCTTTCCAAAACAATTTGACTTCTGTTCATTTCACAATTATGATAGGAAACTACTGGGCCTGGGCCTTTAAGAACTTTGAAAAAATTGTGTGATCTTAGACGTTATTGGTACCGGTACACTGGTGGTTTCCGCTTGATTAAAAATCCCACCTCTCAATCTAACGTACGTACCGTACGGTACCTGTAGACTCTAACCCCCAGGGTATAATTTTCGTGCGTCTACCGATAGATTCCAAGTTCCAAGTACGAGGCTCGTAAGGTATGATAGTATGGTAGGGGACGACGTCTTCTTTCTCCGTTGTTCCAGTGAAATGGTGAATTTTGGTGTCAGAGTAAAGCTCTCTGAGCTGTTCTTCTTTTCATTAGTGAAACATCATGAATATATCAGTTGTCCATGCTTACGAGCATTAGTGCCTATTCCCGAAGAAGTTCTTCTTTCCTCCCAAATTTGATCGCGAACCAACTTTCAGGTTCGCCACGCCAACTCTGATTCATTCGGGAGATTGACGCATTGAGTTTGAAGAAAGATCACAAGTCAGCAGAGAGAAACGAAGAAACGGCCGACAGAAACCAAAGAAAACTCAAAACCAACGAAAATCCCCCGATGACTCGCGGGAAATCCACCTGTCCCTCATCATTCTCTGAGAATATAGCAGCTTGTCGTGTTCCTCATTGGAAGTTACGGTGCGGAAAGTCGACGACAATCGACCCTGCCGTTGCTGACTCCTAGTCCATTCTTGACGCAAGACTGATCCTGTCTGTTGCAATTGTGTCCAAGACATGAACAAGCACCCGATTACCAAACAATCTGTCAACTCCGCTATACTCCCCCACGACTTACTCATTCCGAAAGCAACGAGCACATGATGACAATAGAACCCGAAGCCATAGAGTCAAAACCATCTGGAACCGGCGAGGAAGCCTCGCGTGAGTGAAAGAAAGCAACAGTCACTCGGACGGCTTTCCCATTGTTAGACTTGTGGACGTTGATGATGAAACGTGCCCTTCCTCACAAAGCAACGCCTTTTCTCTATCTCATTTCAGCCGAACCGAAGGCCGTATTGCCTACACCAAATCAGCACCCTGTACACACTATCACAAATAATACGCGGCTATCGTTTGATCCCATGTCTAGTTCATTAGCAAAAAGACGATACTCTGGGCGATCAGCGAGTTCCTTGACTGTCAATTCCGAGAAGGAGTTGAACAGTGGAACGCCGTCTCCATCGAGCAACTCGAAAGGTTTCACGAAAGTGCTTCAGTTGGAAAGAGGAGACGATACTCATGACATCAGAAAGACTTGTGGGAAGAAAGAAACAAAACTATTTGCCGATCTACCTGATGTTACCGACGATAAGATGAGTCCGGATGACTTTCTCCACAAACTCGTCTTCGCAACGTGCGGCATGAATCTGGAGCCGAAGAAAGCCAAGTCACTCAATGACTTTTTTGCTCAGGTCACGGATGACCAGGTTGCTGCGTACACGATGACAGTTGTGTCCGCGTGTCGCAACAATGATCTTGATGCCCTCAAAAAGCTACATCGAGAGGAGGGCCAAACACTGAACTGTTTCAATCGCTTTGGGGAAAGTCTGTTGACGATGGCGTGTAGAAGGGGGTTCGAAGCCATCGTGGAGTTTCTCTTGGAGCAATCGGACGTAGACGTGCGCATCTCGGATGACAGCGGGAGGACGGTCCTGCACGACGCTTGCTGGAATCCCTCTCCGCAACTCACTATTTGCGAATGGATCATGGCGCGCGATCCAGCTCTGTTCTTCATAGCCGACAACCGAGGCTGTACACCCTTCGAATATGCGCGTCCAGAACACTGGGGTATCTGGAGGCAGTTTCTATTAGACAACAAAGATTCTCTGCAAGGATTAAGAGCGGACGATGTGAAGTCAAAACTATCGAAGCAACAACAATGATGAAGTGTATAAATTATCGCAAAGTAGCAATATAAGTTTGCAACATGTTCTGTAAATGCTATGCTCCATAAATGTTGCTGTATATAACAACGTTCTGCTTCGTCTTCTAGAAAAAGCGAACCATACGAAGTCAAAACTATCGAAGCAACAACTATGATAAATTGTTTAAAGTATCGCCAAGTAGCATGAGAAGTGTTGAAACATATCTTGTGAATACTATGTTCAATAAATGCTGATGAACATAGGTTTTGTTGGTGTCGTAGAAATTACAGACAAGTTGAGAAAGTTCAACCCTCCACGATGAGCCGCACACAAATGTGAGCAAACAAACTGCATACAGGTGGTTGTGTTCAACTATCGTTTTTAAGTTTACTGTGTGGCACTGACGCATCACCTGTTTTCGAGTGGTGACCGACCGCTTCTTCAATAGCGTTGCTTCGACTCTTTGATGCATTTCTTTCTCCACGCAACCATGTCGATGGGATCGGTCATTTCTGACGCACTTTCGTCCGCCTTCCAGATCTTGATCGTCTTGTCGGCCTCTCCCGTGATGAGCCGGGTGCCGGTGCCATCGAACTCGGTGCAGAAAATGGCGTTTTCGGCATCGAGGGACCCCGGCTGCACGATCGAGGAACCCGATTGAAAGTTGTAACCGGTCTTGTAGTCCCAGAAATGGAGGCTTCCGTCGTCCCCCCCACTGACCAGAACCCCGTCGTCGTTGACGGCCATGGCATTGACGACGGCCCTGTGTCCCGTGTAGGATTTGAGGAACCTCCCGTCCTTTGCCTGCCAGTACTTGAGCGAGTCGGCGGCTCCGGACACAAAGGTGTTCTCGAAGGACGGTTCCACCAGGGCCCGGATGCTCTTTTGGTGGTGCGTGAGGGTCGTCATGCACTTGCCGGCCGCCAGGTCCCACAGCTTGATGGTAGAGTCCATGCTTCCGGTGACCACCTGCGGATCGGTGGACCGCGTCAGAATCGACGCAACGGTGTTGTCGTGACCCGCCAGGACATGTACCTGTGTCTTGGTGCGAATGTCCCAGACCCTCGCCACGGCGTCCCGACCGCCGGTCACCAGCAGATCCAGCGTCGGGTGGAGCTTGAGCGAGAAGACGCCGCTCAGGTGGCCGTGGTAGTGTCGGATCACCTGGTTCGTTTCCAGGTCCCAGCACTTGACCATCTTGTCCTCCCCGGCCGAAAAGAGGTACGGGTGGCGGTTCGAAAACGCCAGCCCGCGGACGGGAGAAATGTGCCCCGTCAGGGTGAGCTTGAGGGCGTCCGAGGCTCCCACCGAGGCCTTGGCCAGGTCCCAGAGCTTGATGGTGCGATCCGCCGAACCGCTCGCAAACATGTCGTTCGTTGGATCCATGGCAAGGCTCCGCACCCATCCCTGGCAAACACAACACAACACAACACGGAATGCGAGTTTCGTGGCGCAAAAACAGAACAAACAACAGCAAAACAACAACACGGGATGTAAGGATTCCGCGACAAGCAGGACCATCGCATCGCATCGCATCGCATGCGAAACAACGGGACACACGAACCGAACCCCAATTCTCATCGATGGAAACAACAACGATTCCAAAAGCACAAGTAGAAGATGATCGTGCAAGACAAAGCAATACAAACAAAGGAAAAGAACGGACAGAACTGAAGACTACCTACCAAATGCGACGACAACACGGTCGACAGTTTCCAAGGTGCGTGCCACGTGGGTGTAGGTATCTTGAGTCGGTTCGATGATTTGTTGGATTTCTGTCAGAACCAAAACGAGCAAGGGAACAGCGCGAAAGAAAGAAACGATGCGGCGAGCAGGGTTGGTGTGTGTGTGTGTGAGAGAGTTAGAGAGACCGTCCGATTTCTGTGCGAAAAATGAGAACACTTCGGTTCCATTCCATTCCATTCCGTCGAGCCAGTGAAATGAATAGACCCCACAGACCAGCAAACACACACAATCCACGATCCAAATACCTACCACTAGAATTCCACCTGTAGATTGGTCGTTCTTCCCCGCTTTCGTTTGGGTTTCCGTTGTTGTTGCAATGGCCAGCGCCGATGACAATGACGACGACGCCGATGACGACAGCGGTTTCATGGCGGCGCTCTCCGACGACGCCGCTCCTCCCCCGGAGGAATCGCGAATGGCCAGGACTCCCATCCCGACCCCCATTCTATCGGCGGCCGACGATGACCGGGAAGCGCTGTTGCTGCTGCCCCCGGTGGCTCGGACGATGCGCCGCTTGCGGCGATCGACGCTTCTGGCCCGGATCGCGGGATCCGCGGCCGGAACAAATGCCGTCCGCGGGTTCACCGCGTACAGGATCCGGGACCGCTTGAGCGAGTGCTGCGCGGAGGCGGATGCGGAGAGCGATCCGAGCGCCGCGCTCAACGTGTTTGAGCCGGAACCCGGGGCGGGAACGGAAACGGTGGCTTCGGCTTTGGCGTTCGACATGGTCGGAATCGGTCGGTTCGGTTCGGTTCTGTTCGGTTCGGGAGTGCGTATTGTTGTGTATATTGCAGTGTATGGAGTGAGCGTTTCGCGTTTCGTTTCGTTTCGACCAACACTTCGTTGCAACAGCCGCGTTCGAGAATCGGATCGAGCTATATGATCTTGCCGCTGTAGAGTGTTGGGGTTGAATATGTTTGGTGCTTCAGGGTTTTGTCGACTTTGGTGTTAGATCGAGATCGGTTTTCAGAAGAACAGAGCTGCCCTAGACCATCATCTGTGTAGCAAATAATATTCTCGTCAGGGTGGTATTTGTTGTTACAGGTACAAGTAAGATTACGGATGATTGTTGACGCTATTGGACGATCTGCCTCCGTCGATCTCCGGGGGTGAAGAGGAGGAGTCTTGCGTCTTGCGATTTGCGATATGTACCTGTATCATACTACGTATAGTACGTATCTTACGTGTATTAGATATTTTCCATCCTAAACTTCTACCAGCTTCCAGCTTCATACATACTGTACTATTGATACGAGTACTCGTACCGTACGTACTCGTACCTAGGACTGTTCGAATAATAGGTAGTACTCCGTATCATAATTACGAATACGAAGTACTCGTACTTCCTACGTCGCACGTCGTACGTCGTACGTATTCGTACGAACTTCGTACATACGTCAATACTTCACTCCGTACTCCATACTGTAGCACCCATAACCCATAACCCGTTGCTCTGATTCACGTTTGGCCGTTGGGGATTTATTGATGTGCACTACGCAAACGTACGGTACCGGTACGTACCGGTACATACGAATGGATAGGAAGAAAAAACAATTATGGAACAATTTGGAATACGAGTACTTCGTAGTACCGTTATGAATAGGACTAGGAATTATCGTTAGAAACCTTGTGGGTGCGAAGTTCCTTCGAGCAACATCGACCGAGGCTACAGTAAGTTTACTCGTTATTACGGGTAATCTTAGTACCTACTCGTACGATTCTCTTGCGGGAAAGCTGATGATTCAGATCGGAATCGAAATCCGAAAGTCGGTGAAGAAGTAACCCCACCGTAATCGTATGTCATACCGCACGTCGATAGGCATTATTTGTCCCCGGTTGAGACTGGATAGAGCCCGAGTTGTTTGTAGCCATCATTTCGATAGAGTAAGACTACGGTATCTTAGTCCATAGTTTATTGCCGAGACTCTCACAGAAGATCTTCAGTGGTTCGCGGAGCGTAATTCTTCCGGCTCGCAACAATACCAAACTAGAATAGAACACAACCGAACTGCACACTCATCTCTACACACGCGCACGCACACGCACACGCACACTCACCTTCGCACAAACACAACCACAACCACAACGATGCGAAACCAACGACATCAAAACACGACGCCACGGAAGAAGGGGGGCAGCCAGGACGATTCCCGGGGCAGCAGCAGCAGCAGCATGGGCGTCGGCAACGGCAACGGCGGCATCCTGCACCCAACCATCCTTGGTTACGGGACAGGGACGGTGCAGGATCCATTGCACAACGGTTCCACCCCGGTGTGCCGAATCCTGAACGATGCCATCGCCGATGTCTTTCCGGAACTCTCTGCTGCTGCTGCTGCCGCCGATGTTGATGTTGATGCCGATGCCAATGTCAATGCGGGGCCGAACCGCAAACCACAACAACAAACACAGCCGACGACGGGTCTGTCCGGGGGCAGCAACAGCAGCAGCAGTCTGGGGCAAATGATACGGCGGAAATATCTCTGGATGAGGCTCGCGTCTCGGATGGCATCCGCATCTACGATGAATTCGTCGGACATTGACCACCTCTTCCAGGGCAACCACGGCTCACATTCGAATGGTAGCGGCAACGCCAACGCCAACGGAGCGAACAAGCCGGGCGGCGCGGCCAAGAAGAAGCGAAAACGAAAAAAGAAGAAAAAAGGCAAGGGATCCCAATCCGTGGTGGCGCCGGCAGAGGCGAGTCTCCCGTCCGCGATTATGGCCCCCGGTGTCGATGACCCCGGCGCGGAGTCCGAACCGGAAGAATTTGCTCCGCTCCGGGGCAACGGCAACGACGACAACAACGGCGGCGACGGCGACAAAAACTCGGACTACGAAAACAAGAGCATGATGTCCGCCGAGGATCACTCGCTGGAAGCCCTCGACGAGGCCGTAAAGATCGAAACCGAAAAAATGATTCAGGAGGAGGCCAACTACAAGCGACCCTCCCTGTCGGCTTTTCCGTCGGACGACAATTTCCAGGCCGAGGAATGCCCCTCGCAGTTCATCGACCAGATTCGCCCGGAGGCGGAGGATTCTCCCGAGAAGGAGGAGGAAGAACCGCACCGCCCCTGCCACTTATTACCCTCGTCCTCGTCCGACGCCCGACCCACCGGGTCTCCCTCGCTGCCCGAAGACGTGGGCTCCAACGACGAGGACGACAACGACGTCCTCTGGATGAATCCCCTGTCACTGACCTTTCTGGTGTCGTTCGGAGCGAAGAACAACGACGCCGATCCCGGAAACACTACCCGGGGCAGCGGAGGGGGCGACGCCACTATTGGAGAATGCAAGAGGGCACCCTCCCAACACGAAGCGACGCGGTCTTTGTTATTCGAGTGGATCGATCAGTCGCTGGTACCGGACGACGATCCCCGCGACGACAACGGTTTGAGTTTGGGACCGGGGGAGGCGTCGGCAAACGCAAACACAAACGCAAAACAACAACAACACCAACACAACCTGGACACGGAAGGCGGAGAGATCCGGCGCGAATGGGATTCCTTCCTGGAGTTTTGCAACAACCAGCACGCGTCGGGAACCAAGCCGGGGATTGCGGTCAGGGACCTGAAGGAGATCGGTGCTTCCATCGGATGTCGAACGTGCCGCATCGATGCGCTGTCGGAACTCGAGGCCATTGCGGCAAAATCCGTCGGTGCCGCACCATCGTCGTCGTCCGCCGCCGCCGCCGCCAGGTCCCCCCGCGTCGTGATGAAACCGTCGTTCCTGGAGAAGCCCCCGCCGCCAACCGAACCCGACGTCGACGTCGACGCGGCCTTTGATTACGTGGCGCTCGAAGAAGGCAACCACGTGCCGAAACCCACGGGCGAAGCCGGCGACGAACCCCCGGACGAGTACGATTGCGATTGTGCGGACGGCGGAACGCTCGGCTCCAGCCTGGCGTTCCTGACCGCCGATGTGGCGATGGATGCCAAGCCCAAGCGATCCGCCACCACCGGCAAGAGCGGAAGCAAGAAAGCCGCACCCACAACACAATCGGGAGCCAGCGAGCAATACCTGTTCCTCCAGGGGCCAACCACGGAACAGCTGGATGGTTTCTTGACCGAGTGGCTCGTCGCCGGCGTCGACGAAGACCGACTGGTCCAACTGTCCGTGCGAAAAGAATCCGCGGAATCCAGCAAAGTCAACGGTAACGGCAACGGCAAAAGCAAAAACAACAACAACAACAGCAACAACAACAACAACAGCGATAATAGTAATGGCGATCAGGCGGGTTCGCTTGTGGTCACTTCGGCCGACGAATTGGAGACAATTCAGAAAACCGTGGAGGAAATACAACTCCTCGACACAACGTCACTGGATCGCATGATTACCGAGTTGCGGGAAATGAAGATTCCGCCCATCGAAAAGAACGTGGACCTGACAGGGATCCCCTTCATGGAAAACTGCGAGGAACAATGCGACGAGGTTCTCACCACGACGATCCTGCCGATTATCACCGGGGAGCTCTCCGTAGCCAGTCACGTTGGTGCGGACCTGCAGATTCGGTTCTGGACAAACTACCTCAGGGTGCTGGAAACAACACTCAAGGCAGCCGACAAGTACTACCAACGACTACACGAAGACATCGCGGACCAAAACGGCACGCTGGCGTTTTTTTTCGTCAGCAAACCCTTTCGATCGCTCTATCGAACCCTGGCGGAAGAAAAGATAAAGGCCCTATCGACGGTGGGAACGCAATTTCTGAACGATCTGAATAGCCCGGCCATGAGAGAATTCTACACACGGCATGTGTGGCAGCAACGCCAAACCGACGAGGAACACCAAGACACTCGCAGCACGAGACTCGATGAGAAATGTCGGGACCTGTTGTTTGCGCTGACCAGGTGGACCAAAATCATTGTCGCCCGGAAAATGTCGGATGTGAACGACGAACGCAGGAAGCGACTTATGACAGTCTTTGAACTCCTGCAAGCTGTCGGGGAGCTTCTCCGGAGCGATTACGAAGCGGTCGAGCGATTCTTTTCCAAGGAGAGCCAGGGATATTTTTCCTGGCTGTTGTCGAACATTCATTTGGCACACGGGGTCAAGCGCCGAATGAGGCTCATCGAAATGGACGACGTGGTCAGCTTGACCATCGGAATCCTTTTGATGTGGCGGCACGTGCGAATCATGCAGAGCCGGGTCGCTCGCTCGCATTCCTCACAGAGGCTCCCACTGTGTCTGCATCGATGGATGCGGCAGGAACCGACCAGCGTGGAGCAAGCATTCCAAGACCGCTTCCACTTTAATCCAAAGTGTTGGCACGGCACGGGGGGAGGAAGACGAAGGGTCATGGGCATATTGGCCGGTCTAACCTATGCATGCTTGCAACAGCGATGCAACGAGTGGAAGGCGGAAATCGCAAGGCAAGAACTACTGACAAGTTTTGACGACGACGATGTTTCGACACTCGTCACCAAGACAGGAGGTCCCGGAAGCAAGTCGAGCAAGAAAAACAAGAAAAAGAACAAGGGAACAGCATTAACTCCAGTCAATGGGTCCGGTTCGAAGCCTGCAGGCAAGTCAGGAAACAATGCTGCCGAGTCCAACAACAACAACAAGGAAATGTCAAGGGGCAAAAACGAGCACGAGCGTGGGGAAACAAATGGCATTTCCTTACAAAACAATGGGACTCAAGTGAATATCGACGGAGACGATGTCGGGGAATCGACTTATTTTGGGAGCGAATCTTGGGACGGCACCGAGGATTGCGAGTCGATGGTTGTCGTGCAAGACGATTGTGGTAGTGTCATACCCGCTATGGATTTCTTGGCGGATCGACTCGCAGAGTTGATGAAACAAACAGAAGACGACAATGTTTGGATTGTTCCATCGTAACGAGACAATTCCACACGAATGCGTATAGACAATTAGCTAGATAGTTTACAGTTATCAGTTATAAGCAGATTTTTGAAAGAGAGTTATCTATCTAGTAGTAGAAGTAATGGCAAAGCGGTAATGCATGAGATCTAATTCGATGACCTTCCATGTGAAAATCCTTGTACACATTGAAAGAGGTGTCCGAGAAATGGAAATAATATTTCCTGTCTTTTGTGCGATTCGAGTCTCTGTACAAATACCGTCGAAGTCTAGACGATTGGTTTTTCTCGATCGCGCTCATCAATTTCGATATCATCTCCCACGGCATCCAGGACCGCGCCCGCATTCTTTCGGTTGAGACGCCGGTTCAGCTCGGAAAATTCTTCCGGAGAAATTTCATCGTCCTCGTAGTAACCCTGATCCGCTTCATCGTCGAAAAATCTTTCCAGCGTAACATCGTAAATCAGGTTGCCACCTCGTTGGTTGACCATTTCCGACAGCAGCGAGTTTAGTTTTCTCCGTTCCCAGGGCAATTCCGGTAGGGGTCCGAGGCCAATCGAGACGAATCCCAGCTTGGGTGGAATGATGAGCCGCCGCCGTCCGCCTCGTTTCATGGTGTGGAGGCCTTCGTCAAAACCGGAAATCATCTTTCCGTTTCCGTGTTTCAAGACGAAACCCGATTGCGAGCCGAACTTGATCTTCTTGTTGTCTTTGGGTAGCTGCATGTAGCCCGTGTACGAGATCACGCAGAGTTGCCCATACTGGGGGGTTTTGGAAGAATCACCAATGGTGCCCTCTTCCAACTCAATGTACTTCAGACCAGAAGCTGTTTTGAAGACCTCGAATTGGTCGACGTTTTCGACATCGGGGGACGATTGTCCGAACGAAGGCAAAGCAGCAAATGCGGGCGCTGGATTCCATGAAAGAAGTGCGGCGGCTCCCGCCAGTGACGATGATTGTTGCAAAAAATCACGACGAGCAGGTATTATGCTGTCCCCATTCTCGGAATCGGTCGAGGAATCGCCATCGAAAGGACCCGTGTCCGCCCCCAAGCTCATTCTTGTCGTGTCGATCGTCTTCGTACGACATGCCGTCGATCCCGTCGAGAACGAATTCGTCAACGATCTCTCGGTCCCTAAAACCAAGAGCATCAAGAAGACGGAAACCTTCATTTGATTCACAACTGCTCCTGATATTGATTTCATTTTCGTTATTTCTGCCAAATCCCTACCGACAGTCAAAACCACTCAAAGACTTTGCTTCAAGAACGAGATGTGTTGTTAGTAATACTGATTTTCGGTGTACGGTACAAGTAAGATTTACTGGTAGGAGTTTTGTCCGGTTGACAACCGACAAAGTCTGCATCTTCTTCCGAGATGATGAAGACGATGACGATGATGTTGATGGTTGTATCACCGGGTTCTCTCATGTCCTACCAGTTCCAGGTGGCACGAAAAATTAACTTTTTCTTCTAATTTTTTGGATTTGCAAAACCGGGATCATGATCAAAAGATCATTATGGTGTTGCGTTCTACCGGTACGAAGTACGAAGTATTTTTGGCTTGCAAGAAGAAGGAAGTTGACTTTCAAAAAAACCTTATCATTGGTGTACGGTACGGTAGCATTGCTGGTCCCGCCTACCATATAGATGCAGGTTCATTTTTTCATCCACCATTGTCTATCTTTTGATCAGCATGACTCCTGAACTGAATATGTAGCTACTACTACTAATTGTATCTTTCCCAGCAGTTTCATGAAGGTAGTATTTCTATGCTGCGTGACATCATGATGTAGTCATTTATCCTGCTAAAACCTAAAATTGTTCTTGTACAGTAAGTACATGATTGCCAATGCTACTGCTTTTCGCAAGTGTGAGTGGCAAGAAGCACTTCTCCACGCTACAAGCAAGCAAGCAAACAAACACTTTTTCGCTTTTCTTCAATGGTCTGCTGCTGGATTCATTCATCCCAACAGCGGGAGAGCTGAATTATCAATAACAAAAGTTTGAGAACGTTTCTCACACAATAAATCCTCCTTGTTGGCGACCCGCCAACAAACAACCTGCAACTGAAATTTTTACAAGGCATGCAGTGTCAACAGGTTTTCACAAGAATTGATAACTACCGGTAAATCATAAGAATACGCGCAACCGACAGCAAAATGATCACACCGAAAGGAACCATTTTGAAAGCAAAAGCGTCGGCATCATGTCCGTTTTGTACGGTTTCGCAAACCTAGAAGCTCTGCTGTTTCCGACAAATATGTCTGCTCAACCTTCCAAATCGGGCGAACAGCGTGTAGACTGTTTCTTATGGTCAACTAAATTTTCATCTTTTATTGGTAATCTTCAATTTCGTGCCAAGGCTTGTAAATGGATCGATTGACAGTTTCTATCTGCCGTTGCAGAGAACGAATAGCACGGGTTCGAATAGTATTAATAATAGAGGCAAGCATTGCCTACTAGTAAAGCAAGGGGAACGAAGCATTCTATTCACACTACGTTTTTAGAAGAATCCGGGAGCCTTCTTCTCTTTCTTCTCCTCGGCGGCTTCTTTCGAAAATCCGACGTCCGCTAGTTTGCTCTTGCCCGCCATGCTCTTGACGTTGAGGGCTTCGTTTCGCAAAAGTGCCATCTCGACGGCGGTCTTTCCCCAGTCGTATCCGTGGTTGTTGTCGCCGGTGCTGCGGGCTTTCACCTGGTCTTCGTTCATGCAGTTCAAGACTCCGTACACGACGGGGCACGATGTTTGCAGTTGAACGCTCATCAAACCCGAAGATACGGCATCGGAAATGTATTCGAAATGCATAGTCTGTGGAAATCAGTACGAAATTCGATATGAGATATATGAGAGTGAGTGAGTGAGTGAGTCACAGTTGTTGCTTCGAAGCGAGAGTACGGCTGCAGATAAATATATATATTTTTTTCCAAAAAAAGTTCACGAGTCTCAAGTCAACCCCAATCCTTCCGAAGTCACGCCACCGAGTTCTTCGCTGGCGGCAGACAAACATTCTACGCTGTTTGCGGAAAAAACGTACCTCCCCCTTGATCAAAACACCCGCCGTGACAATGGCGTCGACGGTTCCACTCAGAGCCAAGAATCGGGCCGAGAGAGGGAGTTCGTACGCTCCGGGGATGCTGGTTTCGAAGATGTTTTCTTCCTTGACGTTGCATTCTTTCAACGCCTTTTTGCAGCCATCGACCAGGTTTGTTACGTGCTCGTCGTTCCATCGGGTGCGGATGATACCGATTCGGATGTCGGTTCCGTCGAGGTCGCCAAACGATACTTCACTCTCGGCGCCCTATCCAAGCAGAGAGACGCGGTGCCAAAAAAATGATAAACCCCGGAAGAAACACCAAGCGAACGTGAGATGTTTCCGACGGCATCATGGCACTGCATTCGTTGTGTGCTTCACACCAGTCATAAATCACAACATACCTTGAGCAAGGACGACGATGCGGAAGACGAACGAAGCACGGGGGCGAAAGCATCGGTCAACACCGGGGCACTCGCGAGGGCGATGAGACAAAATACGATGGATTTCATGGAAAGAACCATTTTGGGTTGCAGGAAAAGGAGATTTAGGAAAAAGTTTGGTGATGGATACTCGTAGCAATGCTATGCCTTGGATCAAAAGTTTTGTAACAATTCAGAGATACCGATTGTTTGCGATCTCATTGATGAGAAAAACAGGTGCTCGATTCGTCCTCACAATTCTCATTACTCGGTCGGAGTCATGCATGACACGCGTCTTTACCCGTTGTTTGTGTCGTACCGGTACCGGTACTTCCACCGTGCCGATGCGCATGACGAAGATTTCTTTCGATATTCCTTCGTGGCATATTCATTATACCTACAAAGAGTATTTTGCTGCTTTACGAGTATACCTTACCGCTCCGTACTCGCGGATTTTTATTTCGTACCGGTACTTCGTATAACCCGCGGAGTAAGAGCTTAGCTTCATACCCATTAAAAGGTACGTACGTACCGGTACCGGTACGTACTACGTGCACCTTCAACCTCTACAAAGATGAGACACCGTATCGAGAATGTTTTCTTCTTGCTTATTTTCCTGTTTGTTTCGACAATCTTCCTTTATTTTTGATCCGGCGGGGATTTGTCGCTTATCTTACTCCTCCCCTTATCGATCGGTTCGAGAAGCCTGTCTTGTTGAGAATCGAATTATTGTTGAAGTGCAGGATGAACGAGCACTGAACGAGAAATGATGATGATGATGATGATGATGATGCCCTGTCGTAAAACATCCCGCCACCCGCGATCTTCGCTATGGATCATCGCTCTGATTTCGTGTTGCCTTGATCGGAGTTTCGCTTTCTCGGTGCAAACGGGATTCCTCCGAAACACCCGGTATCCTTTCGTTTCTGTACAGCACCAACGCAAGAGTCTTGACCATCCGTCGACCGCAAGGGTTTCGTCGTTTCATCTTCGCAACGAACTACACGTACACGCACACGTACAACACTTACCACAAACACCGAGGAAATCTGTCACCCGCGCTTCTGCTCGCGGACTGCCGACCGACCACGACTCGTCGCAACAAGGACTTTTTCGAAGCACAGAGACGAAACTATCGCTCGCCACGGTTGTGCTGGCTAGTGTTCTGGTGTCTCTGTGGGCGCGGCGCTTGCCCACGGGTGCTCTCGCCGTTCTCTGGAAACAGCTTCGGTGGAAAATCATTGCCAGGGTCGGTGCGCTCTGCCTCGCGTGCTCGTCCATCGTTGCAAACGTCAACGCTCGCCGGCGGCAATCGAAGGATGCGACCTCCGAGTGGCGGAGGTATGCCGAAAACCCCGGCGCTCGGGGTCGCGCGATCATGGTGCTGCTGACGAAGCAGACCCTGTTGATAGCGGCCGCCCGGATCGTCGGTGCCCTGGGTGCCAAGACCAAAGAGAGAGCAACCACTCTTCGACAATACGCCGGCCACAAGTTTTCCAATGGACTGTTGAAATTGGGTCCCTTGTACATTAAACTGGGGCAAATCGTCTCGTGCCGGCCGGGATTGCTCGGGAAGGAATGGGTCGATGCACTGGAGGATTTGCAAGACAGGGTTCCTGCTCGAACGGGGCAAGATGCCATGGATCTCGCGTATTCGACACTGGAGGGCGGCAAAGAAGAGTTCGATCGTTTGTTTGTGGACTTCCAATCCACCCCACTGGCTGCGGCGTCCCTGGGGCAGGTCCACCGAGCCAGGTTGCGCGAGAGCGGAAACGAAGTCGCAATCAAGGTACAGCGGCCCCATCTGAGAAAAATCTACGACCAAGACTTTGCGCTGCTGACCACTATCGCCAAGTGGATGGACAAGCTCTCCAAATCCGGAAAGAACATTGGTGGAGTCGAATCGTCTTGGACCCAGATTTTTGAGGACGCGGAATCGATTTTGTATCGCGAAATCGATTACCGGGACGAGGCAGACAACGCAATTCGGTTTGCTAATGACTTTGGTCTAACGATCGGTGGCACCGGCAATGCAACGGCTACTGCATTGGCACGAAACAATCAATCGATGCCCGATGCCGCCGAATGGCTGCGAACGCCGTACATCTATGCCAACCATTCGAACGAACGGCTCTTGGTCCAGGAGTACGTCCCTTCGATCAAGATCACGGACAAGGCGAAACTAAACGCCGCCAACATCACCGAAGTTGAACGCATCAAACTGGCAGATGATCTGGCGCGAGCCTATCTCAGACAGTTTTGCTGCCACTTGTTCTTTTCAACGGATCCTCATCCAGGTACGAACGAAACGTATTGTATTGTATTGTATTGTATTGCATTGCTTCCCGTCGTCGAGCTTTGACTCAATTAATCATGAATCATTTCGACTTTTTCTCGTTCAGGAAATCTTGGGGTGGAAATGGTACCCACATCGAAATACGTTGGGTCTGATTCATCCATAAACATGAGACCACGGTTGGTTATGTACGATTTCGGTCAAGCTGCTTCGTTGACGAAAGGCCAAGCCGATGGAATTTTAGAGATCATCGAAGCCATTATTGACACCGACGTGGACCGCTCCATTGAAGCTTTTCAGAAAATGGAAGTGCTGGTGGAAGGTGCTGATTTGGAGCAAGTCCGAAGCAAGGTCGCCGACAATTACCGGTGAGTTCACGAAATTTAACTACGACCGATGATTTCGCTTGATGAAGTTTGTCTCTATCGAGTTTGGTTTTTGTTGTATTTCAAACCAATACAACATCCATCTCACCGATCGTATTTTCCATTGTTCGAATTGCCACCGCAAAGAACTGGTAAGGTCAAAGCCAATCGAAAGAAACTCCGGCAAAAGGGATACAAATTCAAAGAAGAAAACGCTACATCTTCTGCCAACACGACGGAAGCCGAATACAGTGATAGTGAAGTAATGTCTTACTTTACACTGCCCGCAGAATATGCCTTCGTCGCTCGTGCCATTTCTCAAATGGATGGGGTCGGAAAGTCACTGGATCCTGAATTTGACTTTGTTTCGAGCGCCGCACCTTTCATCGTGGAAATCAAAGGTACTGATCTATACCTAAAAGACGAGATTGCCAAGTTTGTTCGTTCAATCCAAGAAAGGGTAACGACGTGCTGTGATCACTGGAAAAAGAAAGTGGAGTTGTAACGTCCGTTATGTGTAATCGCAATTGTGTAGCTAGATGTTACAAGTAGAAACAGTTGTGAATACAGCACATGAAACAACTAAAATGAAACAAGTACCGGAGCGATAATTCATAACATCAGATTCTCAGAACCTGTACACAATTATTTTTATGCGACTTCCAGGTCCCTTTTTTCTAGTAGCATTCCACACCTCGGTATCGTAGTCCTATTGGTTTCTACGAATCGTATTGTTTCGCTTCCATTCTCTTGGCGTTTCTGTCTCTTTTAGGATTGTAAGACCTCAATTGTGCATTGTGTATTTTGTACAAGCTTAATTTTGAAACAAGACCTACGGCTGGTTTAAATACTCTTGAATCCAAAGGTGGCATAGAGCGATTCAATGGTCAACAACTGAAGAGTTGCCATTGGTGCGAAACGAGCCCAGCTGAAAGAGAAGAAAACACGAGTAATAAACAGCAGTGAGTGGTACAAAGTTTCCGTTTGGAGAACACAGAGTGTTCCATGATTTATGACTTGCTAAACTCACATTGGAATAAAACCACGCCAGAGACTCAACGGCCCCTCTTGGCTGACAGTCTTTACAAAGCAGTCTGACAAACCCGTATAGATTCTTTCGTTTGTAGGTTGACTCATGAGCTTAGTTCTCACTCGATCAAAAGGAGCAACGGTGCAAGTCATGAAGAACCCAGCAAGGAAACTAGAGCAAAATGCCGTTCGAGGATCTTTGCGAGTCCACCCGGTACTCGACACAACTTGTCCCTTTGCGACGTCGTAAACTCCCATCTTGGTAGCATTCAACACTACCGCTCTCATCACATTGACACCAACACCGCGGTAAAAACCTCCAATGCCTTGATCCTTATACATTTGACCGACGAGGGTAGAGAGAGGGATAGATTTACCTTTGTTCGTTTGACTAAGTGTCTGTTATGGAGTCAAAGCAACGTTTCGACACAAAATTACATGGTTGGAAGAGAAGAATCAGGCGAATCTCAAGGCTAAACGAAAAGATCGAAATCAAGAATCGGTTTGCGTCACGTGCACATTCTTACCTTCAGCACATCAAAAGGATTGCTGACATTCAATCGAAAAGGAGATTTGAAACGACAATTTTTCGGATACAGTATGTCAGCTGCAAGAAACGAGTTGCAAGACACACTTCATTGATAGCCCATTGACCCCTGCGCCAACATTGGCTTGCTTCAGTGCTTACCCGGCTATTGATCCGATCATTCCAGTGAGGGCGCCTGCAAAGAACTTCATGTAAATCGGTGAATCAGGTTTACCAGCCCCAATCGCATCTCTCACGGGAGCATACGCTATATTTTACGGAGTGCAAAACCGGTGGCATATTTGTCAGATGATGATCATCCCCTGCAACATTGTCGTATGACCTCGAACGACAAGACCGACAGAAAAGAAAGATTCTTACCTCCAAGACGGATAGCGGTGTAACTTCGATCGACAAACCAGAGCGACGGCCAAAAGTGTGAGTAAACTTGTCTCGCCTCAACATTGACACGAAAACGAGAGTGATCCTTAAATTTCTCACCTTCCCTCACGGCAATAGGCCCATGGTAATCCCTACAAAACAAAACGCATGTTAGTTGACACGAGGACATTCCCATCCCATACAGACCACAAAACTTCGACACGCCAACAGCAGCAGCAGCGGCGGCAGCAGCAGCAACTGACAGAATCAGCCGCATTTTCTTGAACCTCACCTTCCAAAATGCTGCAACACCTTCGTTCTTCAATGTATCAGAACATGTCTGAATGATTCCCATGTTGTTGACTTGCACCCGTGACTTCACAAGCTCAATAGGGTGGGTGAAGTTCACCGCAAAAACAGCGGCTGTGCCGCCCAAAACGGTCGACTGCATAAGGGTCGGAGTGTTATTTGAGGTGGACATCTCTTGCTTTTGTTCTTGGAAAATAATGCACTGATTGCCCGTAGCTAGACTGTTGTTGCTTCTGCTGTGTGACTGTCTTGTCGTCTCTGTGGGGTTGTAATTGGTGAACAAGAATACCGGTTGTCGAATATTTCTCCAAAGTCGCAACACGATGTGGAATCGTTCCACCGATGTCGGACAAAGAATCTACGACCTCGTATCATACGGTACATAACTGTAGATTCCGATACCGCGACAGATGCCAGGAGCTGGGCCCAGACTTTTTCTGAAACAGCATTATTTTTTCCCACCGGTCGACGAAAAGACAACGTCAATAAGATTTCCTTTGAAGCGCGAAATTGCGCGCTTGGGAGATTGCTGCATACTCGTATGTACACAAGATAGGTATGTACTATACTAGAAGCTGGACGAGTAGACCCCGAACCCTTTACCACAAAGTATCGCATTGAGCAAATGAAATTGATATCTCGAATAACTGTACCAGTGCGTAATTACGTACGCGAGGGTGTCCCTATTGGGTGATTCCCGCAATAGTCTGGTGTGGTATTCCAACGCTCACGATTGAAAATTACCCACGATTCAAGAAAATCTGAAAAGCAATGCCACACAAGCCGGTCTTCAACCTTGAAGACTGGATGAAGAACATATCCAAATTCTTCATGTGCTTCTCTATGTGCAATGTACGTTGAATTTCGATTCAACGCCTTTTTACTGTTACAAGCGTTCTCAACGGCTCCTCGGAGTAGTTGACAAAGCTAGCTCACAATCTTAGTTTTTAACCAATACATAAACCTTATTTTAGTACCTTATTTTAGAGGCGTACGACACTGTTTAAACAGTCGAATAACCGCTTCGACCTTTTCTACCGGTAAAGACTACTTCAACTACACGAACAAAAATTACCACTACTACACAGCTAACAAACGAACAACCGATCCGAAGATTGTCCAGTAACAATAAGAAATCGACCAGTATGTCTTACTCAGTCATTCCCTTCAAGTATGACTTTGATCAAGAGACTATTGACAAAATTGAGTACAAGATTACCCAAGAAGTCAATGGCTCCCAAGAAGTTACCAAGATCAAAATCCCTTTGATTACTGCAGGATCAACCAAATTACAAATTCTTTTCACCATCAATGAGTTCATTAGATCTAAGAAGACCCTCAACCTAACCACAGGACCAAGAATCTATGACAAGTTTGTAGACCTCCTCAGAGACTACACCGACTGTAGCTGGTGGAACAGCTATGTAACAGCCAATGTTCCACAGAGAACTGTGGACAACTTCCAGACGACAGTGGAAGCATTCATCAGCTTCAAGTTCAACAGCAACCTCGATGCCTACCAGAATCATAAAAGATTCCTCACCAACATTAAGAAGACAACCTCCATGACTGTACACCAATTCGTAGCTCAAGTCAACTTCCACAACCATGTTATTCTCCCATTACTACCGGGACACCCGCCACAAGATGCAGAGATCAACGAAAGCGACTTCAAGAATCTAGTCTTTGAATCGATGCCAGAGGACTGGAAAGACATCTATCAACAACACCATTCTCCCCATAGAGATTCTCTCTCTGAAATGATGATAAGATTCGAAAGATTCCAATCTGTACAGAATAAGAAGAACAAGAAATCAGACAACCAGTCTCAAAACAACAACAACAGCAACAACAATGCCAACAACAAGAACCGTAACAACCGTAACGGCAACAATCGCAACAACCGAAACAATCGCAACAATCGAAACCGAAACAACAACAACAATAACAGTAACCAACGCAACAACAACAACAACCAACGCAGCAACAGCCAAAGCAACAACAACAACAAGGGATCAACTAGGATCTCAAATGACTCACCGTGTCCTATCCACCCTGGTGCCAATCACACTTGGGGTCAATGCTACACCAACAAGTATGGCAGCAACTCCAATCAGTCTAATAACAACACTAGGGACAACAACGACTCGCACGTGAATGATCGCAGCAGCAATTCCAACAACAGCAATCGATCCACTAACTCTTCGTCGCATGGTAGTAACTTCAATGAACCAGAACAACACATGTGCGTCTTCATCAATGAACCAGAAGATACTACCATCCCTGCTACTCCTTGGCCGGATCTCTTCCATGTCGATATGGATATCGATGAAGAATACTACAACACAGATCTTCAAAGGTTTCCCTCTGAAAAGACCGATTCCGACAACAACAAGCAAGATGTTGCCCCTAGCAAGGACAATGTCGACATCGACCTTGCTCCAACCACAGTAAGTGTCTGCAACTCGATCAACGGATCCCTTGGCAAGTACTACTTGAAAACCCTCTTCGATTCCGGATCAACCGACAACCTTATAGTGGAATCAGCAATTCCCTCTGGAATCAAGAAGAACCTCCTAGACCAACCAATTCAAATGCAAACAACAAACGGCAAAACCACTTGCAACCACTACGTAACCTTGGAGAACACCATATTCCCAGAACTATCCTACTCAATGAAAGTCCTACAAATCAAGTGCTTTGTAGTCTCTCAGAACATCAACTACCATCTCCTCATTGGAAGGAAGACAATGCGAGACCTCGGAATGAAGATGGACTTCGAAAATTGCACCATTGAATGGTATGAGAAGACCATGGACTTTCACCCTCGAAGCTACTTTGACAACAAGTCCTTGCTCCACAAGGTCATGTCCGCAGAACCACATGCAATTGCAGAAAGTTACTCCGCCCAATCAATCCAACAGTCTTATGTAGATGGAACCACCAAGTATGAGAAAACTGACCTCCACAAGCTTGTCACTGAACAAAACCATCTCTCCTACCAAGAGAAACAAGCCTTGTTACCAATACTCCTCCAAAACGAAGAACTTTTTGAAGGCTTGAATGACAAAGAATTAGGTATTTTCCCTAATCAAACGTTCCACATCGATCTCCAGCAAGGCGCAACGCCATATCATGTAAAACAACCATATTCCATTCCACTGCACCAACAAGAAGCAGTGAAGAAAGAAATTGACCGACAAGTGAAACTTGGCATCCTCGAACGATGCTATGCAACTGAATGGGGAATGCCAACGTTTGTAGTGCCCAAACCAGATGGCTCCTGTCGACTTATCAGCGACTTTAGAGAACTCAACAAGGTCACCAAGAAACTCCACTACCCGCTCCCAAAGCTCCAAGACATCTTCCACAGAAGAAGAGGCTTCAAATATGTCACCCTTATCGATGTCAGTATGCAATTCCACACCTTCAAACTCGATGAGGCCTCCACCTGGCTTTGTGTCCTTGTTACTCCATTCGGAAAGTTCAGACTCCTCCGATTGCCAATGGGCTTCCTTAACTCTCCAAGTTGGGCCCAAGGCTGCATGGAACAAATGCTCTCCCACCTGAAGGACATCGAAGTATACATCGACGATATTGGTATCTTCTCAGACACCCTTGACTCCCATTGCAAATCAGTCTCCTCTGTTCTGTCCTTACTGAAGTGTCACAACTTCTCTGTCAAGCCCTCCAAGTGCCACTGGTTTCAATCCCAAGCTCCTTGGCTTGGCCACATCATCTCTCGAGATGGAATTAGACCCAATCCAAACAAAATTTCTCCTATTCTGAAACTTGCGTTTCCCTCAACAACAACCCAACTACGGTCCTTTGTTGGGATGATCAACTTCTATCGAAACTTCTACCCCAAACGCGCTGAGGTCCTTGCACCCCTTACGGACCTCTCTGGAAGAGCCAAAGGCAAAATCTCTCCAACACCAGAACTCATTGAAGCTTTCAACAAAGCCAAATCGCTTATTGCCAATGATATCCTCCTTGCCTTCCCTGATCCAAACAAGCCCTTCCATGTCTATACTGATGCTTCTGATTACCAACTCGGAGCTGTCATCCTCCAAGATGGCAAAATCATCCTTTGCTTCTCCAGAAAACTCAACGCCGCTCAACGCAAATACCCAACAATTGACAAAGAGATGCTCTGTGTTGTAGAAGTCTTCAAAGAATTTCGGACGATTCTTTGGGGTGCTGAAATCATAGTATGGACAGACCACATCAACTTAACCCGACAAAATCTTACCAGCCACAGAATTATGACTTGGCGCATGCTCCTTGAAGAATTTTCCCCAGTATTCCAGTATATCAAAGGCAAAAACAATGTCCTTGCTGATGCCCTCTCACGGCTCCCACTTCAGCAAGATACTCCGGAGAAGAAGAAGGAGTTCTTCGGTCCCGATCCAACGGATGACTCGGACCTTGCAACTGACTCAACGGACTCTGATCTTCTCGCTCTTTCTGACTTGTTTCTTAACTACCCAGAAGACATTCCCATGTACCCCTTAGCCTTCGACCAACTCGCCCAAGATCAAGCAGCCAATGCCGATATTGCTACCAATCCTCGTTATACAACTGAAAACTTCAATGGCATCGACTTGAAAGTTGTAGACTCCAACGGTCGCCAGAAAATTGTACTCCCTCCAAACAGAGTGCAAGCCACCATCAAATACTACCACCACGTGCTTGGCCATGCCGGCGCAGAACGATTGTATCGAACCATCAACCAATTTGTATATGCCCCAAACCTGAAGGAACAAATCAACGCCTTCTGCAAAGCGTGTGACACGTGCCAACGGTACAAGAATAGCCACCAAAGCCACGGACAGCTCCCCACCAAAGAACACCAGTATGTTCCTTGGGACACCATTGCAATCGATGGAGTAGGCCCTTGGAAAATCAAGATCCCTGGCCATGGAACAGTCTCCTTCAATGGCTTTACCATCATGGACATGTGCACCAACCTCCTTGAAATCATTCGAGCCCCACAAGTAAACCCAACCGGCCTCATGGCAGTTCATGCCCTCGACAATGGCTGGCTCTCCAGATACCCAAAACCAGTAAATTGTATTATCGACCAAGGAACGAACTTCATGAGCAACGACTTCCAACTCCATCTCGCTAACCTTGGAATCAAAGCCAAGGTTTGCTCCGTCCGCAACCCTCAATCCAATGCAGTACTCGAAAGGGTCCATGACACCATGAAATCGGCAATGCGAACTGAGCTCAATATGAATCCTCCACAGACCCTCCAGGAAGCCACTGACATCATCGACAGCGTGTTTGCTTCTGCCCAGTTTGCGGTCAGATCGACCATTAACAAGACCTTTGGAATGACACCCGGAGCCCTTGTATTCCACAGAGATATGTTCCTACCAATTCCGGTAATTACTGACTTGGCCATGGTCAGAAACAAAAGACAAGCTCAAATCGACAAGAATGCTATGAAAGAGAACAGCCACAGGAAGATTCATGATTACAGTGTAGGAGATCAAGTTATGGTGAAAAATGAAAAGCAAATCCCCGGAGCTTTTGAAGCAAGAAGCAAAGGCCCCTACACCATACAGCAAATTCACACAAATGGTACAGTTTCCTTTCTCTTACGAAATCAAGTAATCCAACGTATGAACATTCGAAACCTGAAACCATATCACACCAACTAAAAATTTCTTATCTAAGCAATACTGGTCGCACACGACTAACAAAATTCTGTGCCACCAATCGAACTTTTACGAGAAGGAGAAGAGTGTGGTATTCCAACGCTCACGATTGAAAATTACCCACGATTCAAGAAAATCTGAAAAGCAATGCCACACAAGCCGGTCTTCAACCTTGAAGACTGGATGAAGAACATATCCAAATTCTTCATGTGCTTCTCTATGTGCAATGTACGTTGAATTTCGATTCAACGCCTTTTTACTGTTACAAGCGTTCTCAACGGCTCCTCGGAGTAGTTGACAAAGCTAGCTCACAATCTTAGTTTTTAACCAATACATAAACCTTATTTTAGTACCTTATTTTAGAGGCGTACGACATCTGGGCAGGGGCCCAGATTAAATTCTGTACAATTTTGACCCAGAAACTGGTCACGTGAGCTCACGTCAACCAGTATCTGGGTCCCTACCCAGATTTTCTTGAAATCGAGCATGGAATTTTGTTTTTTTGTTTCCTGCACGCGCATTCTTGTTCTCACTTAAGGAGTATTGATAACTAATTTATTTTATCCATGGATGAATTCCGTATTCCAAAAATGAGACTTTAGACACTGGCCTGCCAAAATCTGGGTATGGTGATTTTCATTCCCGAAATACAAAAATCTGGGCCCCTACCCAGACTGTTTTGGGAATCACCCATTGGGTCATTCCCGGAGTACACAAACCGGGAATTTTTTACTTGACCAGTCATTTCTTACATAGATCCTCATTGATGTGAGCTCACGATGACAAGGATCGATGTAATCCACACTTTTTTTTGGAATCCGCCTACTTGTTCATACTTATTCACCATACAAAGAATTCCACATATATTCCAAAATGAGAAAATGAGATTCCACATTCCAAAATGAGATTTTATACACTAGCCCGCCAAAACATCTGTGTAAATTTTTTCATTTCTGAAATACTAAAAACAGAAATCTGGGTACTACACAGTTTAGAACGAAATGAAAACGATTTTTAATCAGGTTATGTTGAAAATGGTTAATCCTACCGTAAGATTATGTCCTACCGGTACACAGTCCAAATACAAAACAAAAGGAAAGCAGCAATATTAGATTCGTTTGATATGCGGTATGATGCACACAAATTTTGCTAGCGAGAGCCCTCCTGCCAATTGTTTGAATCAATAGATAGGTCAATCTTCATCTACCACTTGTGTAGATGGAGACTGATACCTCTAACATGCTCTAAATCACTCTGGAAACAAAGTTATGGGAGTATCAAGATATGTCTCGCCATTTCCACAAAATCCCTGACCCAAATGCACTCATTAGGTGGTGACACACAAACTATCAAAGATAACTCACTTCTCTTTCTTTCATGATTCATCTTATCCATAACAGGAACAATATGCATGGACAAATCACAAAAAATATCTGATTTTCTAATTTCTAATTGCAAATTAGTGTGTATTTTTCCTCCAAATACAGGACCCAACAAATGCACTCATTAGGTGGCAACACACAAACTGTCACACATAACTCACTTCTGTTTCTTTCATTATTCATCTTATCCATAACAGGACAATATTCATGGACAAATCACAAAAAATATCTTATTTTCTAATTTCTAATTGCAAATTAGTGTGTATTTTTCCTCCAAATACAGGACCCAACAAATGCACTCATTAGGTGGTGACACACAAACTATCAAAGATAACTCACTTCTGTTTCTTTCCTGATTCATCTTATCCATAACAGGAACAATATTCATGGACAAATCACAAAAAATGTCTGATTTTCTAATTTCTAATTGCAAATTAGTGTGTATTTTTCCTCCAAATACAGGACCCAACAAATGCACTCATTAGGTGGTGACACACAAACTATCAAAGATAACTCACTTCTCTTTCTTTCATGATTCATCTTATCCAAAACAGGAACAACAATATGCATGGACAAATCACAAAAAATGTCTGATTTTCTATTTTTGAATTGCAAATTAGTGTGTATTTTTCGTCCAAATACAGGACCCAACAAATGCCCTCATTAGGTGGTGACACACAAACTATCAAAGATAACTCACTTCTCTTTCTTTCATGATTCATCTTGTCCATAACAGGAACAATATTCATGGACTAATCACAAAAAATGTCTTATTTTCTAATTTCTAATTGCAAATTAGTGTGTAATTTCCCTCCAAATCCAGTACCCAAATGCACTCATTAGGGGGTGACACACAAACTATGACAGATGACTCATTTCTGTTTCTTTCATGATTTATCTTATCCATAACAGGAACAATATTCATGGACAAATCACAAAAAATGTCTGATTTTTTAATTTCTAATCACAAATTATTGTGTAATTTTCCTCCAAATCCAGTACCCAAATGCACTCATTAGGGGGTGACACACAAACTATGACAGATGACTCACTTCTGTTTCTTTCATGATTCATCTTATCCATAACAGGAACAATACTATTCATCCACAAATCACAAAAAATGTCTCATTTTGGAATTTCTAATTGCAAATTAGTGTGTATTATTCTTTTATGTGCTACTGTACGGTACTGATATTAGTAGTAGTATTTGGTATGTACGGTACTATACATGGTGGTCTGTCTTTTTTCTGTTTTTTATGGTCTGTAGAAATCTTGGTAGAAAGCTTGGTAGAAATCTCAGTGACTATCCAGGTACAAATCATAGGAGCATTCACAGTAGAGATTCTCATAGCCAAGAAATTAAAATTTGGTTTGCGCCAATGGGAATGCTTCTCTAACCAAAGTCCAACGTGCAAACTTATTGGTACGTTTTCTACATATGCTGTACAGATGTAGGAAAACAAAGTGAATACTAGTGATGAAGAAACTGCGATGCACACAAATTACGTACATAAAGTCAGTCTTTTTCGTTCAAACCAACGCACACAAATTACCTACATGCATAAAATCTTTTTTTTTTTTTCAAACCACAATCTGAACAACAAACCATCATCACCTACGCAATTCGCAAGCATTGAACAGATACTATCCAACATCATGGTTAACGCCCTACTAACCACTACTATTACTATAACAGGGAAAGTTAGTCCCAGGAGGAATTGAAGCAGAAAACAACTCCCAGCGCCTGTTTATGTTACCAATCGAAGCAAGGGAACCAAGAAATCAAAGACGACGCAACCATCCACGATGACACAACAAAAACAACACAGGAACAATAGCATTCCACAGCGGGTGCTACATATTGAAACTCCTTCATTCTTGTCAATGCTTGGGAGTGAAGATAACAGCTGGGATGAAACCAATGCTTCTTCCGCCCTGAAGAAGAAACTGGAAGACACACTTCGGAAGCTTCTTGATGCCAGAAATAGAGAGGTTGACAACATGAAGGACAAGATGGAGGAAATGACAGAGCAAGAAGCAACTGTCAGTGTCACTGAGGATGATGGGATGACTACAAACTCTGAGAAGGCAAATTGGGAAATACTCAAACAACATCGCGCTACCAATCTGGAAGAGGAAATGAAACGGTATGTGAAGACGTCCTGGTTTTGTGGTGTGAAATTTGTTACCAACAATGACTGGGCAGAATTATTTTGAAAGAAGACATTGCTTCCAAGCAAGTGACAAAGCCCAACGGCCCCAATGCCCAATTCTATGCCTACAACAATTCTATTGACAGTCAAACTCTAGCCAAGTTGAGGCACAATGCACAAACATTGGTCAGGAAAAATTGGATGAGTAAGTGGCTGGAAATGTGGTGAACTCCATTGGTTGTGCTCCTACCTGGTATCCTCATGTGAAACTTGATTCTGTTTTTGGTTGCAGGTGATATGGACAAAGGAGGAGTAGTGCTGCCTTCATTTCCTGTTGCTGCTCACCTTCTCAATAAAAATCACGGCACCAGTCCAATTCTCCACCCAGAATATAGGAAGAAAGGTATAGTGGGGGGCAAAGACTTCTTCTATTTTGTGACCTGCATCTTGGCGGGGATTTCTCCTAGTCACAATAGATTCAAGGAAAGCAAAGAAACAGAGTTGATTAGTCACATATTCTCAGTTTCTGATGTAGCATTTGGATTGATGATCCTGCATGATGAGCATCATGTGGGGGTAATGATAGAGATAGAGAGAAAGATGAAACTACAAGACGTGAAAGTAAAAGATACTGTGATGCTAAGAGTGGAAGTAGAGATGGTTGGATGCTAGAGGGAGGGGAGACTTTCAATAGGGTATGGTGTGAGAAACTTGTAAAGCTAAGAAAACAGGCAGAGACCGGATGTGACTTAGAGGTAAAGTTCAGAGATAGATTCCAATGTAAAAATAACAGGAACTACGAAGTATGATGTAACAAGTGGTACTACAGCATCTGCAGGTGGTTGACTTGCGACTCGCAAACAAAAATTCTTTATTGATCCAGTATTGCTACTACAGAAGAAAATCCAGTTCCCAAAATGATGCAGTATGGAACTATGGTAGGTGACCAACATGTGATATCTCGTGTTGTAGTAATAACTCTTACCCTTATAATATGTGATTGAAGATTCTGATGATAAAAAATTAAAATTGGCACAGTTACTTTAGAACTTGTGGCGTTCCCTTTAGAAAGTGTTTTTCGGAATGAAAATTTTCCCTCCTCACTTTGGAATTTATTATTGGCCGGGGAGAAGTTTCATAAATATTATTTTCCGCGCGCTTCCAAATTTAATTCGTAAGGGGAAAAAATCTGTGACGCGCTTACAAAAATTGAGCACTCTCAACCAAAAAATTATCATTATGAAAGAAGAAACTTCTGTGACAGGCGAAACAAAAATTAATTAATACAAGAAAGTTGTAAGGGTACATGCTACATGGGTACTAATTCTATGGGTGTTTGAACCCAGCTACGAGGACTTTAATTAGGGGTCCAAAATCATTTATCGGAGGTTTCTTTGTATAGTATGATAAGCTTCTTCTCCCAATCGAATACAATTGAATACCAAAAGTATCCAAAAACATGTTATTACCTCCTCTTAGTACATTGAAGCAATATCCCACAATCTAAATTACTATCAGTTCAAATTTACATTTACATTATCTCTCTTTAGAGGCATATGACATGGTGGTGCTTGTTCGTGTGTTCATGCACTTAATTGTTCCAGTAATGGTCTATCACCGGTGGCGAATGGACGAACATACTATGATGCTGCAGCTGCCGGCTACGGTACGGTACCATTATTTTTTGTAAATTTTTAACACGCGCGATTCTAGTATGATGGGAGGACAGTTCGGATGGTCTTGAGGGGTATTCGGGAATTTATATTTTATTTTGTAATCAACCATGTTCCAGAAGGCAGTTCTCTAAGATCCCTAGCATTTCGACGATAGGTGTTGCATTTCATATCCGAGAAATAAGTTATGATGATTTGAACAGTTCACTCTCGATAGAGTTCAACCCATCAACCTGGTCTCAACGGAAGTAGTTATTTGAAACGTAAACCTTTAAGCCTTTTTGTTTTCTGAGACTCCTAAACTGCATGATGCAACTTGTTGCTCTAGTCAACAAAGTTTACGACTGTTGCGTACTTTGCTGTGCTGCCTGGGCACGCATCTGATCCGCGGCCGCAAAGACCTTTTGGCAATTTGCGACGGCTTCGGGACTCATGGCAGCTTGCACTTGTTGATAAGCTTCGGGTTCTCGTTGGAAGGCTCCCTTAAGCGTATCGTTCAAAAATATCATTTCGTGAACCTGATCGAGCGGAGAAGTGAAGTCCTCATCAATATCTTCGCTGTCGTCCCAATCGCCACCGAGCAAGAATTTCGCCATATCATCGTCCCATGAAGTGACGCCTTGCAAAGCCTTTCTGTAAGACTCGTCAACCTCGTTCGTAACGTCTTCGTCTTCACCAAAGCCCTGATCGACATCTCCGATCGCTTCTTCGCTGTCTCCTGAAAAGTTATGATCGTCGTGGTCCGTCTTGTTACCACCGTCCGTATCTTTTTGCAGAGAGATTGTGATACGGATCAAGGAGTCAATAAGGGCGGGAAGCGACGATTGAATTGCAGCAGGCAAAGACGCTGCTGGAATATGAAATAGAGACGCTAGACCAAGAACTGTGAGCTTCCGAGGGAGCCATCGCTCTGACATATCTTTCGTTTCAGCGTCAGCCATCCACTTTTGGAATACCTGCTGTGTTACATCGCGTTTTTCGAGTTCTGCCAATTGTAATTGAGGGTTGTAATAGAGGGCCGATCCCAGTACTTGATAGATCGAAATTCGGGTAAGGGGTGTCTCCGACTGAACAACTTGACCCAGCTTTCCGAGGACGATCTCATTAATTGTTGAAATGTATCCATCAACCTTGCCATGACAGTTGTGCAAGACGCCCATGAACAAGGAGAGAGCATGTCTGCATTCACTTTCAGAAGATCGTTCGTTGGTCACAGTCTTAGCAACCATGCTCACGATCAAGTCAATGTAGGGAATATTTCCTTCGGGAAGTTGAGCCTGTCCAGCCAAAAACATGTCGGGAGCCTTTTGGATGTAAGCTTGCAAGCATGGCACCATCATGTTGAGGTAGTCGTAAGCCCATTGGTCGAACGCAATGTATATAAGAGGGAATGCTTGCCACAATTCGGGTGAAATAGTGTCTGGAAAGTATGTAAGGAACGTCAAAATATCCAAAGCGCATTCGAGATATTCGATGTATTCTCCATCATTGCCCATGATTTTTAGTACAAGCGGAATCAAGAGCGGTTCTAGGTTTCTCATCATGGCGGGTTGGTCGCAGATTCCCTTGAGAACGGTGGCAATACACTCGAGACACTGAGCGGCAGCCATGGCTGCATCATCGTCATCATCGTCTTCTCCAGCGGTGCAGTACTGATTGAAGGCATTGGTTAGCTGGGTCACCAGTTGGACAGCATGTGGCTCGATGTGGTCTCCAAACTTATCCAACAGGACCTGCAATGCGCTTACAACCTCGTCATTGCCAATCTCGTTCATGATTCGGAAGTATTCAGTCAAGAGTTGAGGGAGCACCGGCAAAAGGGTTCGATCCGCACCGTCCGCTTCGATCAAAAATCGTAACGCCTTACTGGCCTCAATTTGCACAGGCAAGGCGGGATCGCTAAGTCGTTGCAACATAAATTGCAATAGGGTTCCCAAATTGGTTCCATCATCGGACCATTGGACGGTGGAAAATTGTTGTACCATCCAACAAGCGCGGTATCGAAGAAATCCCACGGGCGAGTTGAAATCTGGGAAGACGTGTGTCACCAATAATCCTTCAATCTCGTTGGCGTATTTCTCCTTTGCCAGCAAAAACTTTGCCAAAGAACCAAACATGAGCAGGGCTCCATCCTTTTCGACATGGTTCTTTGACTCGGGCGGAGACGCAGAGTATCGGTTCAGGATTTCTGTCATTCGGCCCAAAAGGTTTTGCGTGACATCCTGTCCACGGTGTTTCACTAGATCCGTGACCAGAGTGATGGCGGACATGCGAGGATCGTAAAAGTCGGCAAGAGGACTGTTTTGTCGTTGCACAAATTCGTGGGGGTCGTTTTCAAAGACGTCGATGTCGTCTTCCACAAGGCACATGGTTGGAAAGCAAACCTGGTACAACAAGAAGTCCAGGTGCGGTTTCAGCAACTTGTACGTCGAGGAAAGCTCTACCGCTAGGTCCACGTAGGTCAAGCACAAATGCACGACACGATCCGTGCAGAATTGGCCACTGGGTCGAAGATTGAGGGTCGCACAAACGGGCTCCAAGAACGCCGTGGCGACATGCTGGGAAAAGTACTGGGCAAAGAGTTTGGAGTCGTCTTCCGCATAGGTAGGGATTCCATACCGCGAAAAGAGTCGGCTCATGATTTGAACTGCCCACTTTTTAACTTTCCACCAAGGCCAAGCATTGCGCTCCTCGATTGTGGTTGGTTGTCCGCGAGGTTCCAATCCCGTTCCGCCCTCTGGGAGTTCTTTCTCCAAGGCCGCCCGCAAAATGTCTAGCCAGGGTTGCATGGACTGAGGGTTTTGTAAGGCGGGGGAAGGTTCCCCATTGACGCCCCCGCCCGGAAGATAAAACTGCGTAGAAGACCAGAAAATCTTCAGAATTTGCTTTAATATCATAGCACTCTCGAGCGAATTCTCGTCTTTCGAGGAGAGCCGTTGCGCTAGCGGAAGTAACAACGGAAAGGATTGCGCAACGATTTCGTTCAAGGGTCCCCGTTGCTCCTTGCTTTTGTATTCGTATCGTTTGCACACTTTTCGAAGGGCCAAGAGAGCGTTGTGGACCTGCAATGCCCTGCTCGGGTCCGTTGCTCCGTTCTGGACGGTCTGCAGCAAGGTTGGAATAAGGTCGGGCCAACGCTCGGGAAAGTCGTGAATGACGATTGTGTGCAAGGTTTCTGCCATTAAATCCCTGATACTCTTTTCGGTTTCGTCCAACAAGGCGGAAACCAAACCGGGTCGAAGGATGCTCTTGTCCTCGTCGTCCAGCAAGGGTGTTTTTTTCCCGTCCGCATCCGATAGTGGATATCCGGCAAAGTTGAGCCGTTCCGCCCAGCATTCTCGACAGATATTCTTCAATTGAATGGATGCAGCTTGTCGGACTTCGAATACGACCTGTGACAAAAAATCCATCAACCGACAAGTGCGGAAATTAGCGTCAGGTACGTGAGATGGGTTACCAACAAACTGTTACCATCTCTGGATTCATCGATCGGACAGAACAGACCCAACAACAAAGCCGGACGTGACTCACCTGTTTCTCGGCAGCGATTTGCAAGAGCAAAACGGTAGATCCCTTAAGGTGCTTGAGGTTGCGGATTGTTGTTTCCGCCGGCTTACGAAGGTTCCCATCGGGACTGAAGGATTGCTGAAGCACCACGTGCAGTTGCTCGACGTCCATGCTAATTGATTTTTTTGTTTCTTGCGCTTCTCACTCTTCTGCTTCTCCTCGGGTGTGCGGCCTGCTGTAGTGTCTGGCCTTGATGTCAACAATAATTAGACTTTGCCAACACACTTGTCGTGTGCTGTGTTCTCTTGTCCGTCGGTCGTTTGGAGAATCGATTGAAGACGGCCGTGCCTTTTTTCCATCACAACGATACTTTTCGGTTGCGATTTTCCAGAAAAAAATTCGGTTCCGGTGTGGCGGTGCACCTGTTACAAGTACGGTACTACTTAAAAACGCTGTGCCTCATACCGTATTCTTGCGAGGTCCTGGGCTCTGTATGAATGGTGGTTGTTGCTGCGGTTCGTGCGCGGTAGTCGATGAAACTGGTACCGGTGCTATGAATCCTGCTACAATCGCGCGAATGAATCATCACCATCACCGATGGCTGCGAAGAGAAAAGAATGGTGTAGATTTAAATAATCGAGTTCAGTAGACGAATACGCAGGAAAGAATACGATAGTACGAGTCTTACTGTCAGATTGATAAAAACTTGTCAAAGGTATGGTAAGATTTCCAGTACGTAAACTCGTGAGAGTACTCGTAATCAGACCCGCATTTTCTCACATTCGAAAAAAATGGTCGCGCGCGAATCAACAACATTTGGGAATTCTGACATCCATTTGGGCATCCATTTGGGCATCCATTTGGGCATCCATTTGGGCATCCATTCGGGCATCCATTTGGGCATCCATTTGGGCATCCATTTGGGCATCCATCTGGGCATCCATTTGGGCATCCATTTGGGCATCCATTTGGGCATCCATTTGGGCATCCATGATTTGGGCATCCATTTGGGCATCCATCTGGGCATCCATCTGGGCATCCATCTGGGCATCCATTTGGGCATCCATTTGGGCATCCATTTGGGCATCCATTTGGGCATCCATCTGGGCATCCATCTGGGCATCCATCTGGGCATCCATCTGGGCATCCATTTGGGCATCCATTTGGGCATCCATTTGGGCATCCATTTGGACATCCATCTGGGCATCCATTTGGGCATCCATTTGGGCATCCATTTGGGCATCCATTTGGGCATCCATTCGGGCATCCATTTGGGCATCCATTCGGGCATCCATTTGGGCATCCATTCGGGCATCCATTTGGGCATCCATTTGGGCATCCATTTGGGCATCAATTAGCGCTTCCCCCCTCTCAGTGACAACAAGCAACAAATACTAACTGAAATAACTCAAAACTGATTTTGCAACACAGCAACAGCAGCAACAACAACAAGCCTTCATCACCATTAACAGACAGCAAGTACTAGTACAAACAGTTACAAAAGCAACAATGACAGCAACAGCAATAATGGTGTTGCCTGATCATCAAATGTCCTGCAGAATCAAGAAGAAGATGCAGCAGAGCACCCCAGACACAGAAACACCCACTCCTAGTACTACTAGTTTAAATATCAGCCCAGTCCCAATCACAGGAACACTCAGCAGCTCTCTAACTTCAAACAACCGGTCAAACAACAGGTCAAGCAGCAGAGTATCATAGCAGATTTAACTAGCACCAGTACACTATTAAATATCTTACATGACTCAGTCAAACCAGTCACATATGATTTGGTGCTTGAGCAAACAAGTATCTAGAATACAGCATGCGCTTGCAAATCTTGCTCCCCTGCAAGCCCAAGTTCTTCACCTAGCATACCTGACACTCCAACTAATGCAACATGCCTTAATCAATCCTTACACGTCTTGCTGACAGCTGCTGACAGTAACCTCTGTAGAACTACAAAACTAAGACCATTATGACACCACGTCTGATAACTGCCACGCGACCCTTTTTTTTGTCGCAAGGTACTGCCGCAACCCCTTTTTGTGTGTAATTTTAACACGAGTCCCCCTTGTGATTCACTAGGTCAGTATCATGCCCAATTTTCTAACTCTCAATACCTGGGTTGCGTTTATTTTTTTCCTTGGGTCATGAATAATTATTATTGATTTTTAATAAAACCTACCCGTACGCTCGCAAATCACATTTACTAAAATTAAATACGCAAGGTCATGACTCACAACCAACCCCCCCCCCCCCCCCCTGTGATTTCGGTCGTTTTCGTATCATGCTCATTTTTCTAACTCTCAATCCCTGGTTCGCGATTATTTTTTTCCTTGGGTCATGAATAATTATTTTTAATTTTTAATATCACCTACCCGTACGTTTGCGAATCACACCTACAAAAATGAAATATGCAAGGTCATGACTCACAACCAGTAAAATTTAACATTAGTGCTCGCGACATACAACCCTTAAAATGTATCTCCATTGCTCGCGACACACTACTCTTATAATTTAATATTTGTGCTCGCAGCACACAACCCTTAAAATTTAATATCATCGCTTGCGACTACCTACCACTACAGTTGAATTATTCAGGTCAAGAATTTGTCTAGTAGTATCATATGCAAAATATGTATGATAGGTATGAGTACTCCTTTCCGTACATTTTAATCATTTGTGTCACACAATGTACTAATTATTGCAACGGTATGCAATGTATGCAGAATATGTACCTTTTACCCTAATCACTCTCCCCGAAGATTTACCCTTGTCGTACTAGGTGTGAACCCACCCGCGTTGTCGTCAAATTAGTGAATGAACTGACACAATGAACAGTAATGATTCTGACAACAACTGCCTAAACTTCCTCCATTTTGCCAAGCAATTGCATCAATACAGGATCAATATAGTTGTCATCCTCATTTTCCTCTTCAGCAAGACTACTGGCAACAGTGCCACCATCTTTCGATACAGTACCGGTAGGGTTTTTTTCTGACTTGAATCTTTCCAGCATCATTTTCTCAAAAAGATTTACGCGTTTCCGGATCTTCTCTTAACGATTGTACCTTCTTGCACAATCTAGCGAACACTTGCCTCGCTCCGCTCCGCTGTTCTGTTCTGTTTGATCGTTCCGTTTTGTCATTCTGTTTCATCCCTTCCTCCTTCTTATGTCCTTTTGTTGGTTTGTTGTTCCTGAAGAATAAAAATAAGAGAAAGAAAGATCAGAATCAAATAGAATCTCCAACAAATTGCTGTCATTGTCACTCACTAGTGTTTCTCGTTGTTTTCTTTCATTGCCGATCCATTGTTTCCGTGCTTTCCATTTTTTTTAACTACCGTGCTGACCAAGAAGATGTGTTGCTTTTTGTGTGGTTTTGATTTGGGGTATGTACAGTTTTGTGTGTGTGTACAGTTTGTTTTTTGTGAACTTTTCTGTTGTTCCATTCTGTCATTCTGTCCCATTGTTCCATTCTGTTTCATTAGTTGTTCTGTTTTAAGTGCCCTCCTTTCCTTCGTTGGTTCGTTTGATTGTTGTTCTGTTTCAATAAAAATAAAAATGAAAGAAAGAGAGATCAGAAACAAACAGAATCTCCAACAAATTGCTGGTATTGTCACTGACTAGTATTTCTTCTTTGTTGTTCTGTTGTTCCGTTGTTCTGTTGTTCGTGACTGTCGGACAACATTCATTTTCCCTGCTTCAAAAAAAACTGTGCCAACCAAGAAGCATGTGTTTCGTTTTGTGTGGTGGGTCCATGTGTATACAGTTTTTCATGTGTGTGTGGTTTTGTGTGTGTTGTGTGTGCTATGCACCCTGACTTCTTCCATGTGCCTGGCTTGTGCACGGCCTTTATTTTCTATATAAGTAAAGCATGTACAAGTGCACGCCACCCCTCCCGCGCCATAATTGTTCAAAGAGGAAATTGTGATTACACAAAGGTTATGTATCTAAATCCCCAACCCATCTGTAGAATCTGGTAGCCAGTTAGTGGTTTGAAACTCCCTTGGGTCAGTATGGTACCTACCTATGTACACTTTTTGCACAGTACCCAACTATGTACCTTTTTGCATGCAATATTAGCTACAACTAGTAGTACTGGTAATATCTGCACCATTCTTTTGTCTGAGAATAATAAAAAAACAGCACCTCCATTTCAATTAAACAACTTATGAATTATTTTCATTTGACACTCATTAAAGTACATTTTTGGTGATTGGATTATACAAAGTAAATGTTCTTCCTATTACTATGGACTTGACCTCATACTTTGCCTGTCATTACCCAATAAGTCATTTTGTGCCCTGGATTTGCACCAATAATATTCTCTTGTGTACCATTTGGACAGACAAACCACAACAGTTTCAGCAATCTGTGGGGCAATATTGTTATCAATATGCATCATAGGAGTCATGAAAAAATCATTCATGGTCTGGACCGGATACTTTGTAAGTCATTACCCAATAAGTCAGTTTGTGCCCTGTATTTGCAACAAAAATACCCTCTTGTGTGTCATTTGGAGACACAAACCACAACATTTTCAGCATTATGTGTGGCAATTTTGTTCCCAATATGCATCAGATGAGTCATGAGAAATGTATTCATGCATGGCACCAAAACCTTTGAGAGTCATTACCCAATATTTTTTCTCCAAATCCAGTACCCAAATGCACTCATTAGGTGGTAACACACCAAACATCACACATAACTCACTTCTGTTTCTTTCATGATTCAACTTATCCATTACAGGAACAATATTCATTGACTAATCACCCAAAATATGTGATTTTCTAATTTTTAATTGCAAATTAGTGTGTATTCTTCCTCCAAATACAGGACCCAAATGCACTGATTAGTTTGTGACAAACAAACTATCACAGATAACTCACTTCTGTTTCTTTCATGATTCATCTTATCCATTACAGGAACAATATTCATTGACTAATCACCCAAAATATCTGATTTTCTAATTTCTAATTGCAAATTAGTGTGTATTTTTCCCTCCCATTCCAGTACCCAAATGCACTCATTAGTTGGTGACACACAAACTATGACAGATAACTCACTTCTGTTTCTTTCATGATTCATCTTATCCATTACAGGAACAAGATTCATCAACTAATCACCCAAAATATCTGATTTTCTATTTTTGAATTGCAAGTTAGTGTGTATTTTTCCTCCCATTCCCGTACCCAAATGCACTCATTAGTTTCTGACACACAAACTATCACAGATAACTCACTTCTGTTTCTTTCATGATTCATCGTATCCATTACAGGAACAATACTCATTGACTAATCACCCAAAATATCTAATTTTCTAATTTCTAATTGCAAATGAGTGTGTATTTTTCCTCCCATTCCAGTACCCAAATGCACTCATTAGGTGGTGACACACAAACTATGACAGATAACTCACTTCTGTTTCTTTCATGATTCATCTTATCCATTACAGGAACAATATTCATTGACTAATCACCCAAAATATCATGATTTTCTATTTTTGAATTGCAAATGAGTGTGTATTTTTCCTCCCATTCCAGTACCCAAATGCACTGATTAGTCTGTGACTCACAAACTATGACAGATAACTCACTTCTGTTTCTTTCATGATTCATCGTATCCATTACAGGAACAATATTCATTGACTAATCACCCAAAATATCTGATTTTCTATTTTTAATTGCAGGTTAGTGTGTATTTTCCCTCCCATTCCAGTACCCAAATGCACTCATTAGTTTGTGACACACAAACTATCACAGATAACTCACTTCTGTTTCTTTCATGATTCATCTTATCCATTACCGAAACAATATTCATTGACTAATCACCCAAAATATCTGATTTTCTAATTTCTAATTGCAAATGAGTGTGTATTTTTCCTCCCATTCCAGTACCCAAATGCACTGATTAGTTTGTGACAAACAAACTATGACAGATAACTCACTTCTGTTTCTTTCATGATTCATCTTATCCATTACAGGAACAAGATTCATCAACTAATCACCCAAAATATCAGATTTTCTATTTTTAATTGCAAATTAGTGTGTATTTTTCCTCCCATTCCCGTACCCAAATGCAACCATTAGTTTGTGACACACAAACTATCAAAGATAAGTCACTTCTGTTTCTTTCATGATTCATCTTATCCATTACAGGAACAATATTCATTGACTAATCACCCAAAATATGTGATTTTCTAATTTTTAATTGCAAATTAGTGTGTATTCTTCCTCCAAATACAGGACCCAAATGCACTGATTAGTTTGTGACAAACAAACTATCACAGATAACTCACTTCTGTTTCTTTCATGATTCATCTTATCCATTACAGGAACAATATTCATTGACTAATCACCCAAAATATCTGATTTTCTAATTTCTAATTGCAAATTAGTGTGTATTTTTCCTCCCATTCCAGTACCCAAATGCACTCATTAGGTGGTGACACACAAACTATGACAGATAACTCACTTCTGTTTCTTTCATGATTCATCTTATCCATTACAGGAACAAGATTCATCAACTAATCACCCAAAATATCTGATTTTCTATTTTTGAATTGCAAATTAGTGTGTATTTTTCCTCCCATTCCCGTACCCAAATGCACTCATTAGTTTGTGACACACAAACTATCACAGATAACTCACTTCTGTTTCTTTCATGATTCATCGTATCCATTACAGGAACAATATTCATTGACTAATCACCCTATAATATCTAATTTTCTAATTTTCTAATTGCAAATGAGTGTGTATTTTTCCTCCCATTCCAGTACCCAAATGCACTCATTAGGTGGTGACACACAAACTATGACAGATAACTCACTTCTGTTTCTTTCATGATTCATCTTATCCATTACAGGAACAAGATTCATCAACTAATCACCCAAAATATGTAGATTTTCTATTTTTGAATTGCAAATGAGTGTGTATTTTTTCCTCCCATTCCATTACCCAAATGGACTCATTAGGTGGTAACACACAAACTATCAAAGATAGCTCACTTCTGTTTCTTTCATGATTCATCTTATCCATTACAGGAACAATATTCATTGACTAATCACCCAAAAGATCATGATTTTCTAATTTTATAATTGCAAATTAGTGTGTATTTTCCCTCCCATTCCAGTACCCAAATGCACTCATTAGTTTGTGACACACAAACTATGACAGATAACTCACTTCTGTTTCTTTCATGATTCATCTTATCCATTACAGGAACAATATTCATCAACTAATCACCCAAAATATCTGATTTTCTATTTTTGAATTGCAAATTAGTGTGTATTTTTCCTCCAAATCCAGTACCCAAATGCACTTATTAGGTCGTGACACACAAGCTACGACAGATAACTCACTTCTGTTTCTTTCATGATTCATCTTATCCATTATAGGAACAATATTCATCTTTGAATTGCAAATTAGTGTGTATTTTTCCTCCAATTCCATTACCCAAATGGACTCATTAGGTGGTAACACACAAACTATCAAAGATAAGTCACTTCTGTTTCTTTCATGATTCATCTTATCCATTACAGGAACAATATTCATTGACTAATCATCCAAAATATGTGATTTTCTAATTTTAAATTGCAAATTAGTGTGTATTTTTCCTCCCATTCCAGTACCCAAATGGACTCATTAGGTGGTAACACACAAACTATCAAAGATAGCTCACTTCTGTTTCTTTCATGATTCATCTTATCCATTACAGGAATTGATGTAGCGAGCCGAATGAAAGTAATGGTAGTGCCACGTGGCACTCCCTACAACCGGTAGAGAGCCAGACCGGGGGAAAACCTAGTAAAATCTAGCAGATTCACTATCACTGAAACCAGCTTCTAAGCACACGCTTAAACCCCGATAGCCTCAACAAGCCAGCAAAGGATTCCTCCAGCAAAGCTCAAGCCTACCACACGCCCTATCAGAAGGAATACGATTGATACTATCGATTCCCTGTATCACTAAAACCAGCTTCTAACCCTACCAGAAGGTATACGATCGATTTCCCTGTATCACTAAAACCAGCTTCTAAGCACACGCTCGAACCTCGAGTAGCCGTAACAAGCCGGCAAAGGATTCCCCCAGCAAACGCAAGCCTGCTACACGCCCTACCAGAAGGGATACAATCTATTCCCTGTATCACCGGATAAGATGTATCACTGTGTCACTGTATCACGGTAGCTCGTATGAATGGATCGCTTGCGACCGAAAGACGCGTCTGCAATCGAAAATTACAGGCTAGCACTAGAACAAGCCTGTAAAGGATCATCCCTCCCCGCAAAAGCAAGCAGCTCACTCTTTCTGTTCCTAAAACGATTAGTAATAGAATAAGTAAAAAGGTAAATCCGTCCTGGTCCAATAGTCATCCTATTGTACCCGTACGACAGCCTATCAGCAGCGATAGTCATCCTATCTTGCCAGGTGCCAAGCTACTATCGACCGCATCGACGAAACGACAGCGCCAGTATTACTAACACACTCACACCTAAGCGTCCATTCGCATTGATTGGTCTACCGCGAGCCTCCTCCTCGCACCTCCATTCGCACCTCCTAGCGGTGAGTAGAACGACTCCAATCGCCCACACTCAGCACCTAACTCCTCCTCGCACCTCCATTCGCACCTCCTAGCGGTGAGTAGAACGACTCCAATCGCCCACACTCAGCACCTAACTTGCGCGAGCTCTATCATCGAACCGACCTTCTGACCAAGAGATGTTGACCTACTCGGAGTACTTCCGGACTACCCCAAGCCCCTTTGGGAGCACGGCAGAGCGCAACAAGGCCTACTCAACCATCTTCAGCTACTTCACTCTGGCCTCCCCCCCCCCAGGTCCTCTTGGAACATCTACTCAACCTCTTTGAGGCTGAGGCTGTGGGCGCGCTGGGGATCTTTGTAGCTGACTCCCAAGGCCTGCCCTGCCTCCGATTGGTGCATGGCCTTCGAAAGTACCCGGGGCCCTTGGCTCAACACAGCCCCAACAAAAACAAGGCCTTTGGGTACTTGGACGACAATGAAGGGGAAGCTGGGGAACTGGTGCTAGTAGATTCAGCCATGCTGTCCCCCACAACAGCCACGCGGGTGCTAACCCTGGATCATCATCTGGCGGAGTTGGAGGCGCACCCCGCAAGACTGTCCATCCCAGTGATACCAGAGGGGACCGCCCACTCTGAGTTGATACAGGCCCACAAGTCCTTCTTCATTCCCTTTGAGTTGGTGCACTTTCTCTTGGGAAAGGGGCTCTCTCCAAGCCAGGCCATGGAGGGCCTCCATCCTCAGCTTAATAGGGTGGGGCTAATGGAGTCCTGCATCCCCCTGTTTAACACTCTCAGGTTAGCCGGGACTACAGCTACAGAACCCGGTGGCAGCCCCAAGCTCCAGCAGCCCGGTCCATTCTTTAGAACTGAGACAGGCCTTACCAGCTACATGAAGCTCAAGGTGATGTACCGGGACCTGCCAGAACTGGAGCGACCTTGGGATCCACCAGGAGACCCAAAGCTCACAGCAGCAGTCACGGCCCTCACAGACCACCAACTAAAGCTAAGTGAGAATATGGACCACAAGCGGTCGCAGTCAGTGAGGACCACTTGGGGCCCCTTGTACACCCAGCGCTTGCTTCTGCTCTGTGGTAAACAGGAAGAAGCGAACCTCCCCCCTATCTACCAGGCCTGGGCTCAAAAGAGCAAGCACGAGAGGACCCACATGATTTTCCAAAGCCAAGTGGCAGCCAGGGCATCTGAGTTGGGGATCCAAGCCCCCTTGATTACCACTGCCGCTCTCAAGAGGTTCCAGGATGGCAACTTCCATGGTACTGACCCCTTTGATGTGGCAGATGGAATACTCCCCATGGCTTTCACACCCCCAGGGGGGTCTGCCGCCACCCTGAAAAGGGAGCACGAGGCAGCCGCCACTGTGGCAGCATATGACACTATGATCTCCACTGAAGGCAACTCCCTCACCTTGAAGGACTCCCTGGAGCTCCAGAAGACAAAGGCCTACATCCCTGTCGACTGGACTGAAGCCACCACCCAGCTGGAGAGCTACCTGGCCGTCCTAGCCACCATCCTAGGACTCAACCATGATGTCGTCACCAGCTACCAACAAGGCCTCCGCAGGCTCAAGATCCAGCAGATGCCCCTCCGAAGAGCAATTGCAGATGAGGTGGGAGAATTCCTCACCCCTGCCATTGTAGTCTACTACTTCCAAATCCGAGTCAGGGGATGGCTTGAGGAGCAGTGGGAAGCAGCCTCCATCCTTCCCTCCCCGGACTTTGGGGTGGACTTCCACACCTTCAGGATGAGCCAGAACCTCAACTGGCTCCCCAATGTCTCCAATGTGGCTGCCCTGAGACTACTGCGACGACCGGATCCTCCTCCATCCCCCACCAAGGCGGGCGCCAAGGGGAGTGGCCACAACAACAACAGCACCACTCCCTCTAGCAGCCCTCATCAACTAATCACCCAAAATATCTAATTTTCTAATTTTTAATTGCAAATTAGTGTGTATTTTTCCTCCAAATCCAGTACCCACATGCACTCATTAGTTTGTGACACACAAACTATGACAGATAACTCACTTCTGTTTCTTTCATGATTCATCTTATCCATTCTTACAGGAACAATATTCATGAACTGATCACCTATAATATCTGTTTTTCTATTTTTTAATTGCAAATTAGTGTGTATTTTTCCTCCAAATCCAGTACCCAAATGCACTTATTAGGTGGTGACACACAAACTATGACAGATAACTCACTTCTGTTTCTTTCATGATTCATCTTATCCATAACAGGAACAATATGCATGGACTAATCACAAAAATTATCAGATTTTCTAATTTTTAATTGCAAATTAGTGTGCATTTTTTCTCCAAATCTAGTACCCAAATGCACTCATTAGTTTCTGACACACAAACTATCACACATAACTCACTTCTGTTTCTTTCATGATTCAACTTATCCATTACAGGAACAATATTCATGAACTGATCACCTATAATATCTAATTTTCTATTTTTTAATTGCAAATTAGTAGTGTGTATTCTTCCTCCAAATCCAGGACCCAAATGCACTTATTAGGTGGTGACACACAAACTATGACAGATAAGTCACTTCTGTTTCTTTCATGATTCATCTCATCCATAACAGGAACAATATTCATGGACTAATCACCAAAAGTATCTGACTTTTTATTTTCTAATTGCAGATTAGAGCCTGAAACGCCATTCCGGTTAGAGAATTCTGAAACGCCGTTCCATGATTGTTGACATGAATTGTACAAAAAAACGTTTCACCACCCCAACAACAGAAGTCATTACTATCATACCTACAGTACTACTACTACTACTATCATAATACACCCGGACACATATCTAGGAAAAGAGCATTTTTGGAACGCTGTTCCAAAAAAAGGAAAAAAGGAATAACGGTGGTGAAATCGTGTAGGAAGGTACTGCTGTAGATATCTACTGAAATTTGTTACCAGAAATTATCTAGTACAAAAACGGTGTAGAAAGCTACTACTGTAGATATCTACGCAACAAAGTCGTTACCAGAAATTATCTAGTACACAAAATTGTGTACGAAGGTACTGCTGTAGATTTATACGCAAATTCGTTACCAGAAATTATCTAGTACGAAAACGGTGTAACTGCTGTAGATATCTACTCAAATTTGTTGCCAGAAATTATCTAGTACAAAAACGATATAGAAAGCTACTGTTGTAGATATCTACTCAAATTTGTTACCAGAAATTAACTAGTACGAAAATGGTGTAGAAAGCTACTCCTGCTGTAGACATCTACGCAAAGTGGTTACCAGAAATTATCGAGTACACAAAATTGTGTAGGAAGGTACTGCTGTAGATATCTACTCAAATTCGTTACCAGAAATTATCTAGTACGAAAACGGTGTAGAAACCTACTGCTGTAGATATCTACTCAAATTTGTTAACAGAAATTATCTAGTACAAAAATTGTGTAGGAATCTACTGCTGTAGTAGCTATGTAGGCTAATTCGTTACCAGAAATTATCTAGTACGAAAACGGTGTAGAAAGCAACTGCTGTAGATTTCTACACAAATTCGTTACCAGAAATTATCTAGTACGAAAATGATGTAGAAACCTACTGCTGTAGATATCTACGCAAATTCGTTACCAGAAATTATCTAGTACGAAAATTGTGTAGAAAGCTACCATAGTAGAATGCTACGCAAATTCGTTACCAGAAATTATCTAGTACGAAAATTGTGTAGAAAGCTACTGTCGTAGAATGCTACGCAAATTCGTTACCAGAAATTATCTAGTACGAAAATGATGTAGAAAGCTACTGTCGTAGAAAGCTATGTAAATTCAATACCAGAAATTATCTAGCATGAAAATGGTGTAGAAAGCTACTGATGTAGGATGCTACACAAATTTCTTACCAGAAATTATCTAGTACAAAAAGCGTGTAGAAAGCTACTGTCGTAGAAAGCTACGCAAGTTCAATACCAGAAATTATCTAGTATGAAAATGGTGTAGAAAGCTACTATTGTAGAAAGCTACGCAAGTTCAATACCAGAAATTATCTAGTACGAAAATGGTGTAGAAGGCTACTGTAGTAGAAACTTACACAAATACAATACCAGAAATTATCTGGTACGAAAATGGTGTAGAAGGCTACGGCTGTAACTATCACCGGTACATGAAAGATCTCACTGTATCACAAGTTGAGAACGTTAACTAAAAAAATCAGGGCACTATTCTTTATTGTTCCATATTTAAAACGTGTGCAACGCGCGATTTATTTACTTAACCTTCTTATTTTAATTAAGAAAGTCAAATCATTCTTCATTGTTCTATATTTACTGCATTAGATCTCACAGGTTAAGTATCGATTTTTTTTCTTCTTCGAACACACACAGCGAAAAGTAAAAAATCTCTCTCTCTCTCTCTCTCACACACACACACACAGCGAAAATTGATTTTACAGTGTGGTTTTACAGTGTGGTTTTACAGTGTGATTTTACAGTGTGATTTTACAGTGTGATTTTTTTTTTTCGGATGCAAAAAATACTCTTTCCCTTCATAATCTTACCAAACTTATCTTGAGCAGAGTTGCTTTACAAGCCGTACTGTTGTTGCGTTTGTTCTTGATTTTTCTTTCGCAATTTTTCAGCTGGCCAAAATTAGCGATGATCACCAAAAAAAGCATGCTGGCAAAGGAGGTGCAAGAGGTGCACACGATTCATTCGTGCGTTGGGGACTAAAATATTTGATTTTAGTAGTAGTATGATTTTAAGATTCCGTTGGAGTTTATTCATTGTTTATTCGGTTAATAAAAATCTGGCAGTCGAGGCAGTCTCGACTGCCAAATTATATTCAATAGTTAATATATCTATGTAGAAAGTGAATAAATTTATTCGTTTGGTTGCAAACTTTAATTAGTTTAGAACTGCAAACTTTAATTAGTTTAGAACTGCTGCTGGGAATCACTCAATGGGTCATTCCCGAAAACACAGAATATCTGTGTAATCTAGGTCGTGCACGATTGTGTGTGTTTTGTTACTCAGTTTTCCATTTTTTTACTCACATTACCGTTTTTAAGTGTTTACGAGGCCCCTCGTAAACATCGATTTACACACAATTCTGTGTCTCCATTTGGAATCCATGACTGCACTTTTTTCATTCCCTTGTTAGTAATCCAACGGACGACGAGTCACATAAAAGAACAAAAACGTCCAGCAGTCACAGTCCAACTCGCCAATTTCAATCATACGTACAACCGACACCAAAAATTGAAAAGTCGGAACAACAACATTTTATCAAGTAATTATGTTTTTTCCACGATGAAGAGTAGGCCATATCGCCAGTTCCCCATACATTCATCATGCCGCCAGCAAAGAGGGGTCCAACGAACTACACCTCAGACGAACTCAGGTCTCTGTTGAAGAAGATATTTCGTGTTAACCCTGTCTCTAGTGAGGAATGGAATTTTGTTATAGAAGCTCATAGAGATGCTTATCCTGATTCCCAAAGGGAAGGACAATCCATCCGCCGCAAACTTAGCAATCTCTATTGCCAAAAAATTCCAACGGGCAATCCAATATGTCCCTGGCAAGTAAGGGCAGCAAAGGCAATCAAGGCAAGGATGCTTTATAAGGCAAATGGTGGCGATGGACACGAGCAGTATGACATGTCACAAGGTTATGAGGAGAATACCTTTCTTTCTATTGAAGAGGAAGACCTTTTTGGCGAAGACAATGACGGCTTTCCCCTTCTTCCTCCTCTTGGTCAACCTACTCAACAACCAACACAGGAACCAACGCAAGAGCCATCAACGCAAGGAGAAGAGCCATCAACGCAAGGAGAAGTCTTACCTGGTGTGCCGACGTCGATGACCCCTTCACCAGGAAAGAGATCGTACAGATCCCACGTCAGCGACAGAGTCAGTAGACAAGAATTCATGAACAAAGAACTGATATCATTCTTGGAGAAGCAAGCTGATATGAACCGGAAAGAATTGGAGAAGCACGCTGAGATGAACCGGGAAGAAAGACAGGCCGTTGTCACCACCATATCCAAGGTTGTTGTGGATATTGCAAGCCTCTTCGCAAATAATACCAAGAAGAGTGCAAGCAAAAAGAACAAACGTGCTGTAGATTCCGATTCCGATTCCGATTCCGACTTGGACTTCAACAAGAAACCAAAAGCCAATCCAAAAGCGAAGCACAGGCACAATTTCGCCAAAGACGACTCCGATTCCCATTCTTCCACAAAATCTGGTGTTGACTGCTGGAGCAATGAGTCGGAGTAAGAATCGGCGATTCCACTTAAGGATTTGGTTCCTGTTTAATCGCAAGCAGAGGTAGTTCCGCATTCGGTATAACTTCATCCTTCGAATCGGAATCTGAATCCGAATCCGAATCCGAATCGCCAAATAACCATGATGAAGATGGGTTCGAATCGAGTGGATTGGTTCGGGCAGCAGCGAGTGGATTGGTTCGGGCAGCAGCGGCGAGTGGATTGGTTTGGGCAGCACTCTTCGCTCGAAGAGCCCGAAGAATCTCAGCAATCTGTTGTTGACGTTTAACATTCTGTTCCCGGAATCGCCGTTGAAGAGCCTGAAGAATCTGTTCTTGTTCTTGTTGTTCTTTGGTAGTTACCATAGTAGTAGTTTAACGATTAGTAGTACTAGTAGTTGCTTTTGCTTTTGGTTTTTCAAGAAAACGAATTATGAGCTTTGGAAGTTGCAAGTTGCAGTGAGCTTTGCAAGTTGGAAAGGAATGAACTACTAGTAGTAACTACTAGTAACTCCTGCAAAATGGTGAAGTCGGTGAAGTTGTTACATGAAAGTCTGAACTCGATGGGAATCAACGCACCGGCCAACGATTCCCATTTCCATTCCCATTTCCATGTGTATGGAAAACTGATGGGATTGAACCCCTCTCAAGGAGTTGAACCCCTCGGAAGGAGTCGTGCGGTTTTTATGAACCCGAACACCAAACGCGAAACTACTCCATCTTCCATCTTGAACGAAACTACTCCCCGTATTACTCGTATTTCTTGTATTTCTTGTAACTCGAGAAGAAGCTCATAATTCAAAAACCTAGCAACAGCGGAAGCTATGTACAAATAGAACACGATAATACTACTAATTACTACCACCACCATGGGGGATCTCAACAATCTACTTCTACTCGACCATGGAGAATCTACTTCTTCTACTCGACCATGGAGAATCTACTTCTTCTACTCGACCATGGAGAATCTACTTCTTCTACTCGACCATGGAGAATCGATAGTTGGAACAGGAACCTCCTAACAGGAACCTCCTCACCGACAACCGGAACCGACAATCTACTCACCGGCAATCGGAACCGACAATCTACTCAACCACCCAAAGCGAAATTAGAAGGCGAAACTTCCATCAGTCCATCGGAACTTCCATCACCCAATCACCGGCTCAACGGCTTCGCGCAGCTCCTCAACGGCTCAACGGCTCAACAATCGCCGGCTGCTGTCTACTTGAACATGCCGTTGGCATCTTCAGTTGACTCGGTGTCGTAAGAGAAGTATCCATTCTTCTTATGCATGAAAACATTCAGGATCTGGTTGTGGCCGACAGTACTGGTTTGGTAGTTGTACAGAAGCATCATCACGTTAAGTATGACCTTTCGATCTCCAAAGTCCTCTAAAAGAAGCCTGTCTTTCAATCGCGGGAATTGCCCCTGGATCATTCGCATCCCCCACTCTGATAACTGCCGAAGAGAGGTTGCTTCACGATTCAACACGAGAGCTTCAGCACCAACTTGATTGGCTTGCGAACTCTGGATAAGATAGTTTGAAAGTCTTACTTTGAATGCTGCATCAACGGTAAGCGTTGCGGCATACTCATCGAACATTTCCTGCATCTGGTCATAAACGCCGTAATCTGCAACGGTGCTGTCATGCCAAGAACCCGGACAGTTGAAAGCAGTTATGCGGATTCTCCCATCAGGTGCAAAAACAAAAACACTACTCACGTAAGTGTCGCATGTCCAACCGTTGTAGTACTGGCTCTGTATTAACCAATTATCAGAGTGCTGTATTAAGAGTTTCAGACCATCGGCAGCGCCCCATACTCTTTTTTCATGAAGTGCCGGATATTTTGCACCAATTGCGCTAATGCATTCCTCCATTTCTACTTTGTTTGGAAGTGTAATCCTTGCATCCGGATGGTTCTGTAATACACACGAAAGAACTTTCCGCGAAAACTTAATCCATTTGTACATGACAGTAGATGTAAGTCCAAAAGCCAGTGAGGAGCTTCTTGCAACCGATCCTCTTGTTCGGAACCAAAAAAGGACTAACCCAAGACAACATGTTGCATTTGCCTCTCTTTTTCTTCCTTTTGGTACTCCATTCTTTGTAAAGGTTAGCTTGCGGATACGCTCCGTTTTTTTATCGATTGTGTACATATCGAATACTGGTTGGAAGAGGTGCAGGAAATCGCGAAAGACCTTGTGGTCTACACCACAGCAGTTGAGAAGAGCCTGTTCATTGCCAGAGTTGAATAGATAAGTGAAGGAGGATTGGCAGTGCCGGCGAATGGCTATTCTTGGTGTTCTTCTGTCTTTTAGACGCCGGTTGAAAGGATCTTCTTCATCTTCAGAATCGCCGTCGTCTATCATACAGAAGATGGAAAGGATCTCAAGTGTTGCCATGATAGTGAAATTTTGCTAAGTATGACGATAAGAATCCATCGGAAGAGAGGGAAATAAACATCGAAAATTTCACATTACACGACCGACAAAAGATACCTTTTTTAGTCCGTTCGTACTACCTTTTTTAGTCGGAGAAAGAGGAGGCAGATACCAATTTTTGTCGGTTGTATCATGGGTATCGACGAATTCCTTATTCCAAAAATGAGCATGAATATGGGAAGAGTTTTTAGCGCACAGATATCTGTGTCAACAATTTTCATTCCCGAATACACACATTGATGCCATGGGACACAGATATTCTGTGTTTTCGGGAATGACCCAATATGGGATCCCCACAAATCCCGTACCCGGGAAATATGGGCGCCGCAGCGCGACGATAGTAAGATAACGGACGGGTACGTACCGGTATGCTCTGGCATTGCCTCATCTTTCTCGGCTTCTCATGTTGGGCCGGCTAATACCGTACTTTTTTAGTGTTATCCAAAAAATAATTTACATGCAGAAAAATACGTGGCTCCAATTTTTTCCTATTTCATTGAACATGTTGTACGAACCGTACTCATACTTGTACGGTAGAAGAAAAGTGATTGTGGCGCTATTGCTATGTCAATAAACAGACCCAATCACCATTGAAATGAATCGGGACGGTATTGATCACTGGGAAGGACCAGAGGCTATACCTCCTTCAGCTATTGAACCCTGGAGGCATGGTCGCTGGGAGAGACGGAGAGAGAAACAGAATGAGAAACCGAAACATCCCGAGACAAGAAGGTCCAGATTGCCGTCGCCGCAACGTCTGCAATCGGAATCGGGATCGCAAGTCCCAACAACAATCAATGGTCCCGTTGGAGGGAGAAGAACTGATGTGGGCGTTCGCAGTACCTGTGCTACTGGTACAGGGAACAAAATTGGAAACAAACATCACCGTCGGCAGGAGCAGCACCTCTACCATCGTCAACGCCGCCATGAACCCAGTGGAGGTCGCAGCTCCGGTTTCGGCCACATCAATAACAAGCACAACCCAATGACGTCGAGAAAAATCCTGATTTGTATTGTGACGTTTGCGTTTGTAGTGTACGCTATGATCGTTGCAACCGTCTACCGGGCCTTTCTCGACGAACTCTACAAGCAGGAAGATGATGTACAGGATGTACACAATCCTCACCATGGAATGGGTCTGGGATGGCCGACCAAATCGATGTTTGCAAGCAAAATCGACAAGCAACGAAGTGTGCTGAATCGAAACCAGGAAGAAAAATTTCAAAGATCAAAACGTTTGGCGGATATGCTTTCGGCAAGGCGCCATGGCCATGGCCTCGACCGAGAGCCTCAACAAGCACAGGACGATTGGAACGAACACGATGTAGAGGACGGGTCGAGTCCCCACCTTCTTCCCCAGATTCGTCGCCATTTACCGACCAGTCGAAAAACCGTGACTTTCAAGCGAAAATATCCCCGACTGATTTATTTTCTGCACATTCACAAGTCGGCGGGTAACCTTCGTCTGTAACCAGGCCTTTGCAAACAGAATGTCGGCTAACTACCAAAAGAACTGCAATGTTCAGGCTGACCAGCGATGTTGTGATCCCAAAGGCAACTTTTCGGCAAGCAGCCAAATCAGCTTTGCCCGGAGGGCTGCCTACGATTTGGTGGCGAGCGAAAAGGAATTGCCAGAGGTCCTTGTTCCGGACTATTACGACTACGTGGTGAGTTTGCGAGACTCGAGGGAACGCTATGAGAGCCACTGGAAACACTTGATCCGCAATGCTAAGGAGCGTGAACGACAAAACGAAAGAAGACAAGACAAACATTCACAGGGGGCCTTCAACTTTCTTTGGTCACGGCAAACCCACAAGAAAAAGACTGTTGTTGAGTATCCCAAGGGTGGTGACGCATCTGGTCGTTGGCGACTCAACAAAATGATCGACTACGATCCGAACGATCCGAACCATTACCGCTTTTTCGTGAAGAGTCCAAAAGACAGGAAATTTCATCCCGTGGGAAACTACACAAAGTGGATTCTGGGGCAACCTGACAATTACAACCTTCGAATGATCTGCGGAGCAAAATGCTTGGCCGTTCCCAAGTTCCAGATCACCAGAGACATATTTGAGTACACACTCAAGCGTCTGTGGACAGATTTCTCTCATATTCTGTTTGTCGAAGACATGGAAAAGTCCTTCGGAATATTCGCGGAAGCCTACGGGTGGACCAACCGTTCGAACACGATTTCGAATTCGACCATGGCGAAAGATTCTCATTCAAAACCAAAGAAGGATTCTTCTCCGAAGCTTCCAAAATGGTGGGATCCATACATGTCAGTGTTAGACAATGCGTTGTACGAATTTGCAAAACGAAAACACCGCTTGGGAATCGCTGCCAGAAACAACATTTCCGCGGACAAAACTCACGACAACTCGTCTCGGATTATGAGACCAGTGTGGAATGAGGATTACGAGCCGTTCAAGAACCAGGCGTTGGTTGATGATTACTTCCGAGAAGGCCCCCTTAGGAATTGCGCCAATTCCTGCTGTGGTTATTGTACGAAGTGGTAGTCGGGCGTGAATACACGCAGTGCCCAACAATAGCAAAAGGTTTTCTCACCATGATGCTGCTCCACGACGATTAGTTTTGAAGACTAACAGTCACAGGGCCATGCATGTTCTTCGTCGCTATAAAAATTATAGAACGAAAATGATGAAGACGAGTAGAAGTAGCCAATTGTTTTGTAGCACTATCTTTATGAAGCTAGCGGAAAGGTTCGACGGCGTGCAATAATATGTCTTCGGATTCGTAGAAGAAGGAAAGAAAATTGTGGCCTTCCATTGAAGCAGCCATCATTATCAGCAAACTGTACAACCACTATTTGGTTTCTGCATTATCAATAATTTGTTCATTGCCATGCATTGTGCTGATTGATTTTTGTTGCCATCTTACCAACCTTCACTCCACGCCAATGCGGATCATGATCAATCATGTCGTCTATTTCGTATGGTCGGAATTCACGATCGTTGCTCGGCTTCTTCTGGGGTGAACATGGAAGCTATTCGTAGGTCCTGAATGTCTGGCATAATTTCTCCCAACATCATGAAAATGAGTTGTTGTCGTTTGATCACGTTCAATCCCTCAAATGCCGATGCTACAATGTCGACTACAAAATGGGTCTCATCTCCCTCGGCGGAACCGTTCTCTTCAGAGGTATTAACTACCGACAACGAAGAGGGTTTCAATGACCGGAGGGCTGTCACAATCGCCGTGTACTTGGGACCTTCTCCGTCGACAGTTGCGTCGTTTTCAGTGGCATCGGTATCGTCTGGTGACGAAGTAGTCGTCGCTACTGCGGTAGGCGTAGATCCATTTTGGGCCGCTTCATTCAACTCCATGGCCTTATTTTTCATAGATTGCAACATGTTGAGGAATCCATTGTTTCGTCCAGGGGTCAAGGATTGATCAATTCTGGCCATTTTGATAAATTGTGGGTCCACTTTTTGGATGGCTTCGGCCGTATTTCCCGACAAGCATCTTTTGTAGAAAAGCAGCAACGAACAAACCATAAGATTACAATTTTGCTCATCAGTAAATTGTGGTAAACCTCCCGAGTCCAAATTTTTGACTCTAGATTGGAACAATCAATCTCAAGAATCATGCAAAGAAAGGAAAAGACTCACCGGACCAGCAGTGCCACCAACCCTTTTGTCATCAATCCGTCAGAATCTCCCTGAAAGTTGATCACATACTCTCCGATCTCGTCATTGTAGACCGCTTGTCCGTCTACGAAGACGGTCGAGAGACATCCTGGGACTTTGTTTTCGGGAACCTTCGAGGATTCGGGCAGATTGTTCACCTCTACTGTCGTTTGGGCCATGTACAGAAGCTGCTTGTATCGAACCTGCTCCTGTTCGATAGAAGCAAAGGCTTCGGTGACTCTTTTGAGTTCGGGCGTCATCCCCAAGTCGACTTCGCTTCCGGCATCGGCAGCCAAACTCGACGACGAGAGCTGTTGAAAGGATTGGTGTTGGCGGCCGACATTGGGCAATACAAACGCATCTGTCGATGGGCCAGACGCGATGCACAGTGCAAGCGACAAAAGAGCAGGAGTGAAACGGAACATTGTTGCAGACAATAACGATGTCGTACGAGTATGGTGCAGCAGAGTTGCTTGATGAGGCAATATCACTGGAAACGTATGACACTTCCGATGGCGTTTTCGAAGTTTCAAGTTTTCGTTAGTGTGCCCGCCCGAGGTGTGATGTGTCACTCCGCTGAGTGTGAAATGGAAAAGAAAAGAGAAAAAATTGATACAACAAAAACTCACCCTTTTGCATTCGTACCGGTATTCGGCGAAAAACGAATGAAGCAGATAAATACGAGTAATTACCGTACCGTACGAACGAAGAACGGATCATGAAAATATCCACTGATGTATTTTTTACCGATGTGCCGGTAAACCAGAAAAATAAATGTTTATTTTCCCCAAACCTCCAACTACGAACGTGAATTTGAAACGAAAAGATTCATTCAATCATGAATGCAAATCACGATCCTATTGGTCTATCCCACCAGATGGTGTGTGTGTGTGTTCCGTTTTGCATCTCTTGTTTTTGAGACGTATGATTCGTCAGATGTCCCATGGAAAACGCGTCTCTACAATTGGAATCATTCGTGGCCCTACGTTCGCGGAAATACGATTTGAGAGACACATTGAGTCGTACCCGACCTGCCTGTGGTATCACAGACAGTGCGACCTGGCGACACCAAGCGCTGGTGAGGATTGTTGACGCTACGATCTTACAGGGCCTGGTAGTTTGTAGCGTAGGTAGGCTACTTCTTACCGTTCCATACGTTTTCGAAAATATTTCAAGTTCGTACGACGGATCAGATTCAGATGGGGAGAGTCGAAAAGGAAACAAGTTCTTCCTTACTCCGTATTCATTATGGTGCGGGTGATTACGCAATAAGATAACGCTCGGTACTCGTACTCGTACCCCGGTATCATACACCGATATCATTCTTACGTCTGAATCACATCCTATCACATCGTGCTCTAGTGATTGAATACCATCTCTTTTCGTCGAGTTGAAAGCACTATCCAATCCGGTAGCAACGCTTTGAGGAAGGGAGTGAGAGAGAGAGAGAGAGAGAGGTGGAGACATAGCGGGAATAAAATAATTGTCTTCGTCACCTATTGTAGCACACGACTCTCACTGATTGGATTTCTTTAGAAAAAGAGCACCTTATTGTCGTGGCCCGTTCTTTTCTAGGACGCCGTCTTGATACATATCAACTTGCTACACATCAAATAGAAAGAAATCCGCAAAATTTAATAATGTTTGGTAGTTTTAGAGCTACTACTCATTCTTCACACAACCACCATCATTCACACCACAGCACACATTCATACTACAAATCAAACGTAAAACAACAACAACAATAACAAAAAATGGCACCGGTACCGAGATCTGCAGACAACCGCAACCATCATCGCCATCTCATGAATATTCAACCCATTCGCCGACAGAGCCACTTGTCCCCAGATAGTGTCATCGTGAATAGCCATAACTACGGTGGCGATCCGAACGAAGGACAAGTCATCGGCGATTCTAGTAGCATTCAGGAAAAGGGTGTATCTCGTAACGATGTAGCAGTAACTGCAGCAGGCGCCCGCGATCCGGTCGAAACCTCGTCATTTGCTCCAACAACAGAGGTGAACCAGCGTCCTGGGACTCATGGTAACAACCAATTTTTAACCAGCACGGTTTCCACGCCTTATGATCGAGTAGTATCTGCCGACTTACCACCATTTGACAACAGCAAGTCGGATCCCACCGAGAAAAATTCGCCGATTGTCAGCTCTATCTTAGGTATCAGCGATGGAAACAGCAACAATGTTGTCACCAAGATGGCCGGCGCTTCAATACTTTCTCCCACTCCGAAAGGATCGGATCCTTCTCCCTTAATAACGCCATCATTATCATCCTTGATACGAATAGGCGATGATGTTTCCAATAACAGAAGCATATTTCAAGGGAATGGCAATGTCCCGCGATCCCACACAACATCGTTCGCGAGTAAATTGCATGGAATTAGAGATGGATCCCTTGCAATCCCCGACACTAGCATGGAGGGAAGAAAGCGCAATTTGCCGGCAGAGGCATTGTCACCCACGGGGGTCACATCATTGAACAGCAGCATGTCCCAGTTGAATCGACGCGGAGTTAGTCTGCCCATGGGGTTGCGAAACAAAAAGATGAAGGCTACTGACTGTCTCCTATTTGCAGCAACTTTGTTGGAGCGAGGCGCAGCAGAAGCATTACGAGCAGCGAGCAACAACAATGCTCCATCGTCTGGTGCACCGTCGTTCACCAATGGTTTGCCGTGTGCCACCAGAACGCCTTCTGTTACAAAGGCGAAGCCCATGAAAAAAATGGTTTGCGAAAAAGTGGAACGATCCCTGCAAGAAGCCAAGGACGCCGAGAACAAACCAAAGGAAGCAGATGTCTTGTGTGGCCGAGGGGGAAAGGTCAACAAGCATCCCGGCAACATCGTCTATCGCAAAGTCGTGGAGTACAATAAATGTTATTATCAGAGTGTTCACAAGAAGCACCGGATCCTTGTCAGCCAATCGATCGTCAAAGCGATACTCAACTATGGCGGTAGGTTCATGGGTCAAAAAGGCAAGGAGTGGTCACCGATTGGTTTCAAGCGAGCCGTGCAAAAGACAAGTCAAGCACTGAGAGAACGATCGACTTCCGACCTCCTCAAAGGAGTTCAGCGAATGGTTGACGAACTAGATTCGAACCCTTAAATTTTCCATCTGCTAGATTGCTTTGGTTAGGCATCCGAATACAATTTGTTAGTTGAAATGGACATCTCCACCAGCTCCTATACGATACTCTCACAACATGCAGGTCTTGTCTTTTGTGAATTCTTCTTCACCTCATCTACGGCCAGTAGATCGTCCTGGCCTTCGATGCAGTAAGCGTGCTCGTACTCGTACTCGGAACGTACCGTACGTACGAGACTCACTCCTTTGAAAATGTTGTTATGGTGGATGATGATTATTATTTCGACCAGCTGTGTTTCATGAAGTACGGTACGACCCTTGACTTACAACGAGTCCTCTAACATTTGAGACTCTCTGAAAGAGCGAAATTGAGTTCATATTCAGTTTAGATTAGATTCAATTCAATTCAATTCAATTTGAAACTTGGAATCCCATGTTACAGCACTTGTTACCCGTAAGAGCTTGTAGAGGTGAAATTTTGTTTGGTTTGAATGAAAATTGGATTGATTTTCGATGGTTACTGAAAAAGTCTCAATTGTTAATGGACGCGTACAACGACTACCGTACGGTGAGTGTACAAGATAAAAATACCACAATAAATACCCAGTACCAAAACCATGTAGAAGTCTACAGGAAATAAACATGTGTGTGCTCAGCACACTGAAGTCCCTTCAAAAAAAGAACAAGACAAAAAGACCCTGAGAACGCAACGAAAACACAATTTGTTTTATGGGAAGTCCAATCATCGAAATCACGAATGTCATTAGTTTTACGACCCCTACTACAACGACCCTTCTGTTTCTCCTTCTATAGAACAGACCATGAAGGTTCGGCACTGTACACATAGTACAAAATGACACCAACTCAAATACCTACACATTCCTCTACTTGGATTTCGATCCGGAAGGGTATTCGAACCGCAGTTCTACTGCGAATAACACACAAAGATACGTTGTTGTTGTCGTCGTCGTCAACAACGACCCTTCTCCGGCCCATATGTTTCCCCTCCAATAGAAGGGAAGATGAGGGTGGACATGTACAAATACTACCACATTCGAACACCATCATGTTCCTCTACTGATTTTCCGACTTGGAATGGCAATCAACAAGAGGGATTCAAGTATACGAAGATACGGAAAAACCGGCACTAATTTGATTTGACGACCCTTCTGTTTCTCCTTCCATAGAACAGACCATGAAGGTTCGCCACTGTACAAATAGTACAAAATGATACCTCCTCAGATACCTACAAATCACTCTACTTCGTTTTTGATTGGGAAGGGTATTTAAACAAGTTACGGCGATGATGATGACGATCCTCCTCCGACCCATCTCTTTCCCTTCCACTACCATATGGTACTAGAAGGGATGATGAGAGGCCGCCGGTGGCAGCGACTCTGTTCTGGCCCATCTCTTTCTCCTTGGATAGAGGAGAGAATGGAGGCATACATGTACAAACCCTACCAGGTTTGGACACTGCTGGGAATGGCAATCCAATGGCGATGGGACTATGATCGAAATGAACGAACGTTGCCACCAAGGTAGATACATAGTACTAGACTAAATTTAAATACAGTACCAAAATATCATACAGCACACTATTAGGCTAGTAGCTTACTCAGAGGGGACCGATTTAGCAGCAATAATAGGGGGATTGCTTATCTATCGGTCGTCTTATCGAAAAAGCGAGCGAAAAAATGTGTCATGAAACAAGCACCTCCAGGGATATTTCTTAGGAAGAAAAGACTGAAGAACAATGGTCATGTAAAGTACTTGTGGTATTTGTGGTATTTCCTTAAGAGTTACACGAAGTCTTATACCACTAAAAATGCAACAATACTGTGTATGGAAATGCGCCGCGTACCCCTGTTTTTTGAGGGGTACGGCATGATTTCTACAGAGAAAAACAGTAGAAATAGTCATTAGAGGTATGTATCATTAAGCGTACCGGTTTCTACTTACGTGCCACAGTAGTGCCAGGCTCAATACCACAATTGTGGTATTTCTGATGTATGGTAGGTGTATTTGTGTAATCCTATGGCTTCGGCGGACGAGCACGTGTACGAGTACTCACTCCTAAGTACCAAGAAAAATGAGGGTTTGAAATAGGCGCAACGGGTGGAGGAAGGAATGGTACTCCGGTAGCAGAATGTGGTACTCTGGTAGCAGAATGTGGTACTCTGATACTATTTTCTATGCGATTTCTAGCAGTGTTCTATTTTCTAAATCATAGTATTCTGAGCACTATTTTCCTACCATAACTATTTTTGTTACTCCCAGAACAGACTAGTACACAGCAGACCTAGTACCATTATTTTTGATACTCCCAGAACAGACTACGGTACGGTAGTACACAGCAGACTAGTAGGGATCAGAGTATATGCCAAAGAAAGAGCTAGTAGAATTAGGCTGTATACCTATTTCTTGCTAGAGAGCACACCATGATGAATATTGAGGCTGTTGGGGCCAAAATGGCCACAAAAAAGGCTGGTTTGCACTCGAACGTAGTAGAAACACCAAAAAGAGGTACTTGAGTGCACTGCTTGTAGTTTGGACGTAGAATGCAAAACCAAGCTAGTAGTTACAAAACAGCTTGTGCTGGGCTGCTGTTTGTACTCGGCTAAATACACACTTCCATAGACCGAAGAAGGCAGCAGCAGTTCTTGTAGTTTGGATGCCATGGATACAACAGTCCCCAAGATCAGAGCATTGCAATGCTTGTAATAGTTCAGAGGAAGGCAGTGCTAAACAAATTGCTGCTTGTATTGCGGCTACTCCAACTCTAATTGATGGTGATATTGCAGTTTGAATGATTGCAATGATCATTGTATCATGGCATGGAAGGCTGAGTATGAGGAGCAACAGCAGCAACGGTGAGCAAATCGTGTTCCGTCCAAAACATGGTTGCTATGCTATTCCCATGGTCAAACAAACAAAAAGAAGCAGCATCGTGAGTGCTAGGAATGAAGAAAATGACAACACTGATGACAATGACAACAACGACAGCAAATCAAACAGAACAACCTGAACAGCTTCCCCAAGCCAACAAAAGACCGGCAATGACTTACAGTGTGATAGAATGGGTTTCTTGTTGCTGTAATAGGAAAGGAAGCAGTGGAAAGTGTCTACTCCCATGGTCGGGGGAACAGTTTGCTTTTGAAAGTGGTTGATTTTGAAATTATGAATTGTAACCAGGAGGGAAAACAGCAAAAATCCAGGTTGTAGTAGGGATTCTACTAGATTCTACACAGGTGGTGTCAAGGAATCAGTCTAATTCCACGCTGCTGCTGCAAATCCTGAAAAAATGTTACTCAACGAGTGAGTGGTACTCTGGTACCACCAAAATGGTACCACCGATCAGTACTGTACCAGTTTCTACTTGTTCCTATGAGTACTCGGTTGGTACCACCCATTGGTACCATGTCAGTTTATCCTTGTTCCCCCCTGTAGCAGCATCTAAACGCTAATACTCCCCCTGTAGCAGCATCTAAACGCTTTGCCGTAGCTAGGAACAAGGACCTCCTCCTCCTCCATTGTGCTTTTCCTTCTAAAGCCATAGAGATTACCATGTCAACACCCATTTCCTTCTTGTGCTCCTCCTCGTAGTATCATTGGGGAGGAGGGGTGTTACTTGGTCCCACTCTATCTGCTTGTTTCCTCTGCCTGAGGGGGCTCAGATAACAAGGAGCTAGAGTGATACCAAGTAACACCCCTCCTCCCCAATGATAATACTCGGAGTTGATTGGTTGGCGCGCCAAGGATTTTTATTAAGAGAGTTTTTCTTTAGAGAGGGGTTGACATGTGCCAAACAAAACAGGTGGACGGGGTGTTACCTATAGTCCCGTACAAGTTTCAGTGTTATATTAAATAATGGTATGTAAAATGCTTAGAATTGTGTCATCAGATTGTTAACCTGCTGAAGGGGTGAATGTTGGGAGCTTTCTGGTCCTCCTGCTCTGATGCATTTCTTGAGGTGTGCAAAGATTTTCTTCAATAATGACTCATCAGGGTCATATCTGGATGGTTCTCTACATTCATGACAAAAACAACTACGCACTCCATAGTTCGTGCTGGTAGTATTGGGTCATTCCCGAAATAATCTGGGTAGGGACCCAGATTTTTGTATTTCGGGAATGAAAATCACCCTACCCAGATTTTGGCTAAAGTCTCATTTTTGGAATAAGGAGTTGGAATAATACGAAGTAATAATTTAAATTAGCATATAAACAAGAAGCAGGGGCAAAATATGTGGAAATGCGCATTATTTAACCTGTGTGTGGATTCCTAAGCAAATCTGGGTAGGGACCCAGAAACCGGTCGACGTGAGCTCATGTCGACCAGTTTCTGGGTCAAAATGTTACAGGATCGAATCTGGGCCCCTACCCAGATTAAATCTGGGTCCCTACCGTACTCAGACTATTTCGGGAATGACCCATTGCGTTCGGACGATTATTGACAATTCCGGTGTGAGTATCGATTTCCCTCCAATGTTTGAACCCCCCCCTTTCCCCAGCTGTGGCACAAAAAAAATACGGAGTAATGACAAGATCGAAGTGTACGATAGTCTAGTATTCTTGTACCGTACGAACCGTTAACTCTTACGAGTAAGACTTAGTTTGTCAATGCTTTGAAATCTACCGTCTTGGGCAGTAAGATTACCGTACCGGTACTGTATTGAATACTCCACAGTAAGATTATTCATCCTTCATGATGCGAGCACTCCTCACATTTTTTAAAATATTCACCCCTCTACTCGTTGTTACCTCCTGATCTCCCACCTCCTTCTACATCAACGCTGGTCCATGGCCTCTGCTGACCAGTTTTGCAAACCATTTATTCGTATAATTGAAAACTCGAGATGACGGAATTCATTCGGGACGTTCTCATTAGAGGAGGCGTCGATTTACACGAGACCGATGGAAAGGAAAGAAATCTTTCGAGTTTATTGTCGCTCTGGGAATCGTGGCTGGGCTGTTCGGCTTCTGATTTTGACGACGACGACGACGAGAGCTTTGTCATTATGGAAGATTCAGGTCCCTTTGATGAAGAATTCTTTCAATCTGTAGAAAAGTTTTTGATAGAGGTGTGGAAACCGGAGGAAATACCTCAACACAAGTTTTTTGGACTCGGAAATGACTTCGATGGCAATCCTGACGCGGAAACAAACGCCTCCCTATACAATTCGATACTTTCTGTTCGTGTCACAAAAATTCTGCGGTTATGGATGGAATTAAATGTTGACGGGGGAGATACGGGGGAGGAGGCGACTATGTCAGACGAAGATGACTGTGAACGTAGAAATACGTTGTCCTTCAATCTTTTGAAGAATTGCTCCTTTGACGTCAAAGCAACGAGCGCCTTGAATAGCGACAAGAAACTCAAATTTTTCCCACTTATTCAAGCCATCTATCAACAAATTGAGCAACTCCCATTCCTCCAATCACAAATTCATCTGTATTCACAAAGCATCACGAAAGGACACGGAAATGACAATTTGAATCGTCCAGGGATAGGCCTAGCCAATCCACAATCCCGACTAGCACAACTACAAATGGGACAACAAGTCAAGGATAAACTAGAGCAAGAGTTCGAAAATCACCTGAATGATTTAGAATTCATTATTGGAGAATGGTACGCGTTTGGATCTACGGATATCCGCCGTCAATCTAGGGCGCAGCTGGGATCTGTTTGGAGTACTTTCGACGCAAGAACCTCAGGAGCCGGTAGTGCCTCTTTGGCCGGAGCTGGCATGCGATCAGAAAACACCAGTACTAGTGGGATCCCTATGACTCTTCGACTCTTGCATCGCATCCTTCTCGGAATAACGAAGGATGACATTGATCAGCACCAACCGTCATTGCGCAAATCGTACGAACATCTGCTCTTCCAACATTTGATTCCATTGCATCGACCCAACTCGATGGTTTTGTGGCGAGACCAAACATGCCTATTAGAATTATATCACGAACCACTAGTGAAATGCATTGCGATGATATTAAGTAAGAAACCAGAGCTGACCGGGAAAGTCATCGAGGGGTTGTTGGCGTCTGATGTTTGGAACAAGGGTGCAGGGAATACGCCGAAACTCGTTCTACTCCTACATGAAATTGATACGTACATCGGCTGCTTGCCAGGAAGCCCTGGTGACCTGACAGGATCGGAGCTAGGGGATAGTCTCCCATCATTGTTGCGAGTATTGGGTTGCTCAATGGCATCGGAAAATTCTCGTTTGGCGCAAAGAGCTTTACCGTTCGTCAAGAACAAATCATTTGTTCGGTTGATCGAACAAAACCTGAGATTAAGTTTGAACATTCTCCTGCCCCATCTCTTGCGCAAGGAACCATCATGGAACCCCACTGTACGAAAAATGACTTATACCGTTCTTGAAACGTTGCAGGAGTTTGATCCCGAACTATTTGTGATGGTAGGAAATCGAATTCTAGCGAATGGAGAACACACGGAACAGGCGGAATCTTCAATTGATAGCAATTCTAAAACGCAGGCAAAGAATCCTATCTCACAAAATTCTTCAAGGGATGGACTGTCCTTATTGCCTACAGATTATACAGTGAAGTCTGCCATGGGCGCTTGGACTCCCCCAGGTCGTAATGGTACGAATATGGCGATGCCACCTCCACCAAATCGCTTTCGTGGTGCTTCAGGTGGCGTAAACCCTCCTTTGGCTGTCACCGGTGTTGCCCCTTGGGCTATGAAAGCATCTAAAGGTGCAAATCCTCCATTGGCTGTCACTGGTGTCGCTCCTTGGGCTATGAAAGGGTCACAAGGAGCTACCAAGACGATGTCTGGTAGGAAACACTTACCAATTGGAAAGGGCGTTGCCCCTTGGGCAGTTAAGAAGAGTAAACTCCCTCTAACGAAGGATGGTTCTTTGACTGACGTTTCGGAGAGCGGGTCATTGGAAAAAAGTGATACCCCAAATAAACCAGCGTCGTGCAGAGTGCTGGCATACATGGAGAAAATAAAGCCTCCAAAAGAAAAAGAAGGGATTTCGTCTTGGTCTCAAACTCAAATGGAGGAAACGCCGACTCTTTTGCCGACTCTAAAATTTTATGATCTTGTTTTTGGCCATATTCTTGGGGAAGGTTCCTTCGGCTGTGTACGATACGCTCGTCTCATCGACCGTGCAACAACACGTTCTCATTGGTCGGAGTACGCTGTCAAGGTTATTTCTACGGAAAAAATAAAGGAAATGGGGTACGAAGCACCGATTCAAAGGGAATTAGCTGTTCTACGAATCCTTTCCCATCCGTGCATTAGCCGAATGATATCTTCCTTTCGTTTTCGTGAAGGAGTTTATTTGGTTCTTGAATACGCTAGTGGAGGTGATCTACACACAGTGTTGAAAACGAACGGATCGCTAGATCACGAATCAACTAGATTTGTTGTTGGTGAAGTAACGTCGGCGTTGGCGAGCATACACGAGATTGGTCTCGGTTACTTCGATCTTAAACCAGGTGAGAGCTTATAATCTTTTTTCGCCAGAGTGATAACTAGTCAATGCTGAAGAAGCTATTACTCTTTGATTTTATGGATCACTGATACAGCAATGCCCATTCTTCTCTCATTTTTTTCAATCAGAGAATATCGTTATTACCGAAAGTGGGCACGTGAAGTTGACCGACTTTGGTGGGAGCCGCCCAGTTACCCAGGCTGCGAAGAAAATGATCAGCGAAAGTGCGAGAAATGTCTTTAATCAGTTGCGAGATGGGGGTTTGAAAGCGAAAGAAAAGAAGACAAAAGCCTTTGATATGGACGACGACGACGACGACGACGAAATTGACGATGAAGGATTCCTACAAGAATGCGACCCTGACGCGGATCGTCGTATCGAAGGAACAACAATATATTTACCACCCGAAGTGGTATCGGGCTCATTTCCAACTCTAGCAGCTGATTCATGGGCACTTGGTTGTGTTCTGTATCAATGTTTGACTGGACGCCCACCTATACTCGAGACTGACGAAAAGCTTGCGATGAATCGCATTGTATCATTTGATGTGAAAGACCTACAGAATAGTGGCAACGATTTTCTCTTCGGCGAAAAGCATGCAGAAAATATTGAAGGATCAGCCAGGGATTTGATCACTCAGCTCTTAAACCGACTCCCACATGAACGACCAACAATGGCTCAAGTTGCGGACCATTATTTTTTCCATGACATGGATGTATTTGCACTTTGGATGCAACCTGCACTCAAATTGGAGGTTGGTGATGCTGCGCCACCACCTGCTGACGCTGGATGGGCACGTAGACATCTTAGCTGCATCTGGGCGCCGCAACCGCAAGCATACAACATTTCTTCGAATTCTCAAACAGCTATGGAACCAGTGAATGGACGTAGACAGTGTGGTCCGATTCCAGAAGGAAAAGAGGCCACTTTCTTCTTCTCGAAGTCAAACATTGATCCAAAGACTCGCACGGCGTCTCAAATTGTCCCAATGCACCCTCAGAAAAATATCCGAACCATAGCTACCTCCTAGAATAGATACTAAATACTAACGAATATACATTAGATTCCAAAGGGTTTTCGTTTATTCGATCCTTCTATTTGTTCTACGATATGTTTGACAGTATCAGGCAAAAGTAATAGAATACTTCCAAAGTATTCTTTCCCTTCATCTACAACGCAAGATTCCCTCATCTAGCTCGAACACAGTATCGAACTGCCAATGTTGGTGTAACTATCACAACGAATTTTGAAGATCTTTCACTCGATCTTAATCTCTTCAAAATCCCTTTCGTTTTCTTCAAGTGAGTCATCAAAAAGTGACGAGGTTTTGTTGGTGGTCGTTTTCGACATGAAGATATTGTTTCGTTGTTCTTTGCCCCTCATTTCGAAAGATGTTCTTGACAGAGCTAAAACTATCGTCGTTGGTTTGGTTTCTAACGTTGGAACAATATCGGAATTGACGATGGTACTCGAAAAAGAATCAGTCTGAATGATCGATGGATGGATGGTCTGCACTGCCGAGGCATCGAGTTGCTCGCATTCCATCGGTTGCTCTCTGTCGAAACCATTACTGGTCTCAGCTATCCTATTCGCCTTAAGAGCCATAAGCTTTCGTCGGCGTTCATCTATCAACCGAGAACCCACAGCTTCGTTGTGAGCTTCGATTAGTTCCTTCCGCTTTACTATCATTTCTTTCCGCTTATGAATATTGAGTTCGGTTCGAATGACATTTCGAATGGCCTTCTCCTCCTGCTTCCTGCGTTCGTTTTGTTCGTTCATTTGATAGTAGCAGCAAATTCCATTGACCATCACACTTGCGGCCAAATTCACCGCACAGAGAACATCAGCAATCACCATAGTTTTCAAACTTTTGTATTATGTTGACAACCTCGGTGTGTTCCTGGCTTCTTTGTTTTGTGACAAAGAGCAGCGTAAAAAAGATCACCTGCTAGACGGGGTGGTGCACTATTATTGCTATATCGTTGGCGAATACGGAAGCACGGTTCATGAAAATGGAAGTGGATATTTGTTGTGGACTAACAAGACATCTCAGGGTCTGGTTAACAGGAGTAATGGAGTCCCGATTGAATAGATTCGGATGACGTTGTCTCAACAAGAAGTACGGAGTTTCCGACTATTGAGGCTTCGTATGTTCCAAGACTTGATCAGTGTATATGTGTGTTGTGAACCCTGTTTCTTTCCTATTGCCTTTGAGTAGAATATGGTTGTGCTTCTGTTCGAATGCCTCAAATGTATGTTGTATCTCTTGTAGAGCCATCGGAGGCGAAGAAATAGTACCGGTACGAGTACTTACTTTACAGACGCCCGTTTTGTGGTTGACTTGACCTCCCGAAAAAACTTGAAAATTTGTGTGCGGACTGTCGACTATTTCGTCCGAATTTTCTGTCGAGAGACATTGATAGGAGTTTTAGAGTCTTAGCGCGCCTGATTCAAAGGTTAGTTAGAATTGTGTCCCAATAATCGCGCGCCGAGGTCGAAAGCTCTCACTTTTTTTTATCGATGACGACAACTAAGACGAAGCTTTTTCGCAATTACTTCTTCTGAATTGTTTTTACCAGAATCGAGTAATAGTTGTCAGACTGTCTGACAGACATGCGTGCAGTTTTAGAAAGTAATAAAAATAACTGAGTTACTTCGTACTTTATGCCAGAATTTAATAGAAACCTTAGTTATTAATGTTCCTGTCAGCGCAGGCTCCTTACTAAGTTTAACATTCTTCCAACAGATCACGAATCCGAACCCGAACCGGAAGTGATCACCACTCCAGTTTTTTAATCAATATGAAGAACTGAAGATCAAACATAAATTAAGACAGCCCTACCCGCTGGGACTAAATCCAACAGCCGAGGTAAATCCCAAAACTTTTTCTAAAATGATTTCTGTTTTTTTCTTTATATTCAACTAAACACGATGCATTGTTTGATACTCAACTAAATGGGATCCGTTTCCACGAGCATTGGCACGATTGCTTGGAGTGATTTGCAAAAGGAAACTCTAATTTGCAAAAGAAAAAGCATGTGATTCCACTACATAACACCTGATTTTACTAGATAACAAGTGATTCCACTTCATAATTTCTACTTCTGCAACAAAATGCTCATAATTTCTAATTTGGAACGAAACTCTGGATCTTTTTCAACTCTGTAAACTTTGATAAGCCGAATAATCTTGGAATGGAATTGACCATGGGATTCCTCCACCAAATCTACTAAACCAATGCTAAGCAAAATAATCCTCAAATCTTCAAATCGAATCAACCATGGGATTCATCAGAAACCAAACACTAATCGGCAATCAACTCTACAACAAATCAACAATCTACTACAAGTCAAACGGTTTGCAAAGTTTCTGATTGGTTGTCATTGGAGGGACTAAGTCTAAAGGATTTGGCCTTTTGGAGATAGGTGTGGAGTTTTGAAAGGGTCTTCTTTCTCTCCATTAAGTTGTCACCTTCTTCCAGTATCACCTCTAAGGATTTTCCAGCAACAACTCTACCCTTTACATAATCAATAATGCACTTGAGGTGGGAGAAATGCTTCTGGTTGGCTGTGTTGTAATGCTTTCTCAATTGGCTGCCACTCTTTTCAATGTCATCAATACCCCAGGGGGGGAAGTTGTTGTTGTCATCGAAGTTGCCAAGTCCAAACCACTCATTCCACATCAATGAAACCGACTTGTGGTTACGGAACAACCTTCTTGTTGGAGTATCTAGCGCACCAGTTGTTGCTTCTGTTGCTTCTGTTGGTGTTGGCATTGGTAGTTGAAATGAATGCATGTGCTGCAGGAAGTGGCAAACTTGGGTGTTGACAACAACACCTTGTTCTTGTCTGAAGCCAGTAACTGAAGCCTTTATCCTCCTAATGTCCTTTGAAACATTATGGACTTCCAAATGAATGTTGTGAAGCTGGTCCCAACTAGCCATGCTGCTTTGGTAAGAAATAGGCCACTTGTGTAAGACATTTGACTTGCTGGAGACCAAGGAGGGGGTGTTTTGTTGAGGATGGATGGGTGTTGGTGGTGGGTATTTTCAAGAGTATGTGGTCCTCGTTTTGCTGGTTTCTGTGTTCGGTTGTTTTCGGCATTTTTGTGTTTTTTGTGTTGTGTTGTGTGTTTATGTTTGTCTGTTGGAATCAAAGTGTATGTGTTTGTTGTGTTTGTTGTTGGTGAGGGCGCCCCGGGCCGGGCCGGCCCGGGCCCAGGGACAACTTAAAGCTGATTGACTGAAGAATTTGAGTACTGGAGGGTCTGGCGTGGTCACTTGGTGGTTGCGCACATGGTTTGCACATGGTTGAATTTAGTTGAATTTGATTGGTTGATTTTACTGGAAAGTGGTTATCTTAGTAGTATGTCAGAGATTTTGACCATCACGGTTAAATCACACGCAATTTGCTAAGAGAGGAGTCTGACACTGCTCTGACATAGTACTACTAGTAATAATAATCTCCAAGTATTTTTTAACGGCGTTGTGACTGTCAATTGCTCCAACCAGGAAAAGTTTTTTGTTGCTCCTTTCCATGCAATCCTACTAACTAAAATAAGCCACGTCCAATGAAAATCAATGGCTACATTCTTCCCTCCCTCGTCACATCAAAAACGATCTTTTGTGGTCATTGAAATAATTACCCTTAGTTCTCGGCTGACAAAGTTCAACTTGTTTGATACCATACATCCACCTGTACCGCTACTACTTTACAGTCGTCGTTATCGCGAATGCACAAATGTGTAAGAAAAGTTTGTTCAAAAATGATTTGTATGCGTGCATTGGTTGTTCTATTTTTCGGAATTCATTGAAGGGGGTGAAAATCAATTATGACACATCAGTACCGTACGAACTGTTATATCGAATGAATATGCGAGAGCCAGTTCTTTTTCTTGAAGACTTTAAAGAAGAAGAAATCCTCATTATAACGAACATTGATTGATTTGGCTAGTACTTCGAAGCTGTGTATGTATTGGTGAACAAAACCTCAAGAGTCAAAAGTTGTTCTACTGCCAAACAGTGTTGCTGGTGCTTTGTTGCTGGAGCTTATCCCTGGTTGTCAGTGTAACCTTGACTACTTTCCTCCGTCTAGGATCACATTTGTCCAGAACGGTCAATTCAATGATGTCTCTCTCGCGTTTTTCTTCGATTGCCGCAATCAAATCTTCCGTCTGAGAAACTGGTTCACCGTTCACAGCGACGATAAGATCACCTAAAACTAACGATCCGACCGAATTCTGGGATGTTGCTTTCAACCCAGCCACAGAAGCCGGTGTATTAGGTATGACTTGTGCCACCAAACATCCATTTAATTTTCTATCCAATTGAGTTTCGATGTACTTGACAATCCTATCATCGACAAGATTGATCCCGATAGAAGGTCTAACTACTTTCCCGTACTGAATGATTTGATTCACGACTCGACGGACCGTATCGACGGGAATTGCGAATCCGATTCCTACGTTTCCACCTGATGGAGCGTAAATCATCGTGTTGACACCGATCAAACGACCTCTACTATCTAGTAAGGGGCCACCACTATTTCCCGGATTGATTGCGGCATCTGTTTGAACACAACCACGAATGGGCCTCCCGCCGATACCGTTTATATCACGACCTAACGCGGAAACGACACCCGTTGTTAAAGTATCATCTAGACCAAAAGGATTGCCGATCGCCAACACGCTTTGACCGACTTGCAAATCATTCGATGTACCAACATCGATCGGCCTTGGAAGCCTATTTCTGCCTTTTTGTACGATGCGAAGCACGGCTAAATCTTTTTCTGGCTCAACCCCGACAATCTTTGCTTCTAGAGCTTCCGCCATGTTCGCTAATTTCACCATAACAGTTTTGCTTTTGAGGTTATCGTTGTTGTTGGTGCCAGGAGGTGAGAGCACATGATAGTTAGTAACGACATGGCCCTTGTCATCCCACAAAAACCCACTTCCGGATCCCAATGGCACCTCCATATCCGCACCCAAGTTTAATCCGAACAGCGAATTACGTTGCGGAACAACAGCAGACGTTTTGATATTAGCAACGGCAGGTGAGACACGCCTAAATGTTTCCACCAGAGATCGTTCGTGATCCAACAAATGGCGGTTATCAACGCCTACGCTACCGTTATTCTTGAAATCCTGTGTTTGCCTCGAATAAGAAGAGGAAGGAGGCGAATTTTGAAGTCTCTCGACAAGATCTTGCTTTTCAAGGCAATCTCGAAAATCAATCCCCCTCTCGTTCAATAAACGCTTGAGTTCCGTCACAGATAAAGAATACAAACCACTTTTCGAAGATGACGACGAAGACGACCCGTACGTATCTGCATCGTAGATGTACTTGATGTCACGATTGTTGTCTTCGCTGTAGTTCTCAAAACTTCTTTGGTAGTTAAGGATGGTGTTTTCTGAGTGACTCTTGCCTGTATTTGGAACAGTAGCCGATCCCGCCGCAACTGCGCGAAAAGGACGAGGTAGTTGAAGGAACGGATAAACCGGACTTGATAGCAACGATATCGATATGAAGAAGATGGAAGATGGCATCATCGTAACAACAGCAATTTTCTCTATTGTTGGGAAAGAAGCAAAATGTAGGTTCAAAATGCGAGAGTCCCGTAGCAGTGCAGTTGATGACTAACGCCGATATTCAATACAGAACAAAAAATAATGTGAGCGAAACATGTCGAAATTCGGAGAAGATCTTTCGATCTTCAAAATTTGACACGTCTCAATTTCTCTGTCACGTGGCATGACTAAAAAATCATGATGCTATTCGAATCAAACGTCAAACGAGTCAAATAAACCTAGACCCGATCCATACTCGTACCTACGCAAGAGATCATAACACAATACCTACCGGTAGCTTTTTTAGGGCCCAGGAAAAGTACAACATATGTATCCTATGGGATTGTATGGATACGCTAGGCAAGCTAGCTAACATTTGTCGTTGAGCCGGTGATGACTGTGCTACGTACCATGGGAAGTAATGTAACTAAGCAAGATGTCTGTACTCAACAAAACGAAAACGCATTCAAAAATCATTTATGCTACAGATAATAGAACATGGACAGATCTCAAGGGAAAAGAGTGTTTTCAACCAATTCCATTTCTTACGGAATGCTTGGTTGGCAAAAGCCACACTCTGCGGGGTATTCATCCACAGCAACTTGGTGACAAGCTTCGAACTCTGATTGTCCCAGTACACCCATCAAATATTCTATTCTATCACGGCAGCTGTAACCCTCGGCATCCGTGTCCAAGATGTTGCTGGTGCATTTCGTAGGATTCAAACACGACAATCCTACAGTGATATCTTTCTCATCAATGTCAAAGATGCCATTTCCGTATTCCCATGATTCATTCTCGAACATATTGCTATCGGTGGAACCGCTATTTTCGTCCGATACTTCGTCAAAGTCAAACGAAGGACTATCAACAAAAGGACGAGTAGACACATACCACAAAGCATTGCTCTTCGAATGCCCATTACCGCCAGCATGCTCATAGGCAGTAGATGGGACTTGCAAAATTCCTTTGACAGCTTCCTGCACGCGACCAATCGTAGCCATGATAGCATTTACTTGGATCGACCACCCTTCTGAGACACACGCCCCGTTACAAGATTGTACGAGAGGTTGATAGATCTCCTTGGCCCATGCAAGTCGATCTCTCTGCTCCGAGATTGGTGTAAGGGGCAACAACTGGATGCCATAAATTAGATAGGGAGCATTTCCGAACCAAGTCGTAAACTCTGCAAATGTTTCCCACAAAATACCAACGACACTCGCTGCATATACTTCAGGAAATACATCTTTTGAACTATCTGCATTGTGTTGAATCTGCCAGTACCGCTGTGTTGATCGAATTTCTGTTGCCGTAAGAGTCAATCCAATGCTGTGCATCCTTTTGGCAACCGTGGCCTTGTCTGCATCTCCTGCATCCTGGAAAATAGTAGCCATTGTCTTTCCAAACAGTGCAACGGCCTCGTAGGCCATGACAGCTTCACTCGAAGACTCTTGATTCATAATGTTGCCAAACATGGGCTCAGTGAGACCACTTGCCCAAGAGTGTCCCCTGTACCAATCCTTGTTTCGGAACAAAGGGAAAAACTCATCTTCCTCTGACGGGTTTGCATAGTCTCGCACGAATAAGGCAACATATTCGTAGTGATCAATGGCCCAAGAAGAATCAAAATGAGCTAGGACAGCTGCAGCATAAACGTGATAACCATAATGGAAATGGTGATCGTTGTAGAAACCATTCCCAAAATTGAGGCCTTGATCCGTGAAAGCAGGACAGTCGGGGATTTGATTGACACATTTTCCGTCTTGGTAGATACATCCACAGCTAACTATTCCACCCCAAGCTTTGTCGTATGTGAAAGGTGCTTCCGTATTGGTTTTCACCCAAACAGAGACCGCTTCTCGCAACTGATTCAAGGCATCTTCGACTTCGTCGTCACCCGGTAACTCCAAGTTGTCACATGCTTCTGCATAGCCACTATCGCTTTGGCCAGAAGACTGCAGCTGCGCACAATTCCTTGACTTCTTCGTGAATCAAAAGAATGCGAGCCAATTTCGCAATGGTTTTCCCAGAAAAGTATGTATCGCCCGCTCCCGATAGAAAGTTGGATGGGATCCGATAACGAATATCTTCTACGAGCGCCTGTGCCAAGACAGGAATGTATTTTGAATCGGGATGGCGAGGAGCCTGGAAGTCAACAGGCGGAAGCTCTTCGTACATACTCCAAAGGTTCCCCTCGACCAAACACACGGGACCCACAAGAGAAGGAGTACAAAGCTTATGCAATAAGTTGCCTGCTAAGATTTCTTGATGATGAGGCAAGGCAAACATGATCATCTCATGTTTGTTACTGGAGATCGTTAGTTTTGGATCAGCACTGTTATCGTTGCCAGGACTCATATATTGGGGATCCCAGCGAAAGGCTATTCGAGCGCTACTGTTGTCATCGTTGAAGGAGTGAGTAACGGATGTTGACTCTCCCGGATAGACATCCGCAGAAGCTCGCAGTTTGTTGGCATAAACTCGACTAAAATCTTCATCACCATCAGCTGGACTCGAATCCGATACGACCACTGCTCCACGAATGACTAGGGTGGGATCCTCGTTCTCTTCTTGGTTCCTCAAGACTTGTAGAATGGTAGGATTCCCCCTGTTATCTTGACACTGCAGCCGAACAGGTCGTGAGAAGAACAGCAACCACCGCTGACCGCTGTTGAGAAAGGCGAGCTCTAAATCACGTTCGACCGTGAACTCTGGTTCCAATTCACAGTCAACTGTTCGGTTGCCGTCAGCAACGGGTAATTCCGAGGTATCTAATTTCCAGTGCATGGTTGGTAAAATGCCCTCTGTCACGGCTGGATCGTTCAAATTGTATATCATAGTAATGTAGGGAGACCCACGCACCAAGGTAGTCTTCATATAGGAATCCCAGTGCAGTGTGAGTCCCAAATCGGTTGCTTTGTTGACGAAATACCCCTTTTCCAATTCCCCGCCGGACGAACCTCCATTGAAATCGGCGGTAGCTCCTAGCGTCAAAGCGTACGGCTCATCGATAGCGATTCGCACCTGTGTTGTTGTCGCCTCGAGACGGGTTGCATGGGCACGAATACCCGCAAAGCTTCCAGCGGCGTCGAGCATGTACGGGACGGTGTACACACGGTGATCTTTCGTCGGTTCCTTGTCGATGCCCAATCGCAACATGCTTTGGTACCACGCGTTAGTTGGAAGAGCCTTCTCTTTGTTGCGGTCTCGCAAAGGATCGAGACGGGCGCTAGGAGAAGAACTCACATCACGCCAGTAGCTATAGCGATCCAAATCCTTAGTCGGATCGAGAGTGGAAAACGGAGATATACTAACATCATCGCCGGCAAAAGTGTTGGGTTGAAAAGTGTTGGGTTGAAAAGAGTCGGAGTTTACCGCTCCACCGCCTTTTGCCTCGAGTGTGTTTGCGGCAGATGTCGAAGGTGCTCGTCGTTTCCGCGTCGCCAACAACGCAATCGCAATAATGAAGATCAACGATAGGAACCCAAGAAAAATCATCACAATGACACGGCGTTTGCGGTTATTGGTAGTTATTTTGGAATATGGCAATTCCGGCCATATTTTCTTCCTTCGCAGATTCTGCATCTCCAAACCTGACCTCGATTGGTTCATTCAATGATATCGCGGGACCTTCTGTAGCCTCCGAAAATTTGAGGGACCTCGAACTCGAAGGCTCATCCTCGTATGGTTTTCCGCTGAAGGAGCGAGAACTTTGCTCTCCTAAGCTTGGTTCGTCGATGATAGGGGCATAGAAACCCATGGTTTGTTGTATTATTTTGTTTCTGCTCTTCGTGTCAGTTGGTTTCTTCTGACTACTGTATATTGAGGCCAATTCTGATGTTCGATTTGGTTTCAAAATCAAGTTTGGTCGCCAGTACCTTCAATTACGCGGACCACAGATATCGATCGAACAATATTCTTTCGTCTTCCTGGGTGAAGTTTACTACAATACGTGTTGTCGTGTTTGTTGCCAATCTTCGAAACGCAGACTTTCGTCAAAAGCGTACCGTATTCGCGTATGTACCGGTTTGATAACCTCCGCTGATCGATCTTTGGTTCCGTCGTGACGACTATCTACGGTAGTAGAAGTATCACTCTGTGTCTTAGCGTATCATACGCGCTACGGGTTTCAAACATTAATCTTGGCCTGTTGTTGTTGCTGCCATGAGTTTGGTACCGTACGAAGATTACCCGGTACCGAGGTTCGTGTAAGTTCCAACATCATAAGTGAAAGCGCCCAGACGAGAACAGGTCTGAAATTGAAAGAAAGCTTTGGTGGCGAAAAAAATTAATGAATCGTGTATTAAGAGTTCCTCGACTCAAAAACTTCGGTCGTGATTCTTTCTTTGACCACCTGGTCACTCTAATTCATGTGTTTCCCTCAAAAACCAAAAATAACATGGGGTGTCTAAATCGACAACAACGGTCATTGACAACATACCGGTACGCAAGCAACGGGGCCATTTCGAAAAAAGAACTACTATGCTCTTTTTGTGTGCTTCGGGATTCCTGACCGCCAGTCTCTTTCCTTTGGAAGTTTACTTCTTTATTGAAAGATTTTTTGTCTGCAGTAGTTCATCGTATTCGATGTATCAGCATGGAGGATACCAAGAACAATCATGCAGAATAGTAGAATATCATCTCAACAAACATAGCATTGTGTTTGAAACGACCAGTAGTAGAAACAGTTTCAAGCTAAGCCACATGCTGTAGTAATTTGTATTGTTTGTAAGCAAAAGCAGATTCAGCATGCTAGTAGAAGAGTGGACTGTGGAGTGTTGTTGTTGTTGTTGTTGTTGTTTGTTGGCCTAAAAATAAAGAGAAGTCAGAAAGAAGCTGCCGCACTGAAAACAAGCAATAGGACATATTGAGACTGGTGATGTTACTTCTTTTAATTGAAGATGTACTAGTATGAGCATCATTGGCAGAGATGATACATCTCTGCTGCATTGATGTTGGTTATTTTTGTTCGTCGCACTTATTACTACTGCCTGCCTTGAGAGAAACTCGGTTAGCAGCACAAGAATTCCTATTGTTGGCTGGTGATCACAATCTCAACTGGAATGTCCTGACGATACGGCATCCACCACATAGTGTAGTCCTCCCTACTACTAGTAGTTCTAATTCAATAGAAGGGTCACCCATTAGCAATCACCCGCAACCCAGAACCGACTGCTGACAACAACTGACAACTGACGACCGACAACCCAACAGGTAACCGATAACCGACAATTCATCTGTTTAGTACGTACGTATGGTACAGATCAACGGTACATAGTAATAATCATACTTCGTACTCAAGACTCAAACACTCCAACTCTAACTTGGTACTTAGTACGTAGTGCTTAGCACTTTCACGTACGTTCATACGTGACACGTGTACATAGCCGACCTGGTAAGAGATGTGACAAAGATAATGTTGTGTGAATCATCGGAAGCTTCAATCTCGGCATGAAACGGTGTGGTGCGTACCGTACCAGATTTTGTCGGTCCCATCTGACATCTACCGGTATCTTCGTTTGATTGTTACGAACACCGTCGCTTCATAGATCGAACGAAGACATCCGGCACTATAAGGAAGGCGTCGGCGAACTGAAAACGCAAAACATACACTTCATTGAAGATGCAGAATTGCAATCCTAAATCACCTCAAACTTCCATCAGATGGGTGCGGAGCCTGAGCTTGGTGTGCAGCGTAGTGGCGATTGTACTGAGCCGAGAGACACACACGGCGTACTCTTTCGCACCCAAGGCAACCAATGCTATACGAGCTGGGACAATTCCTCTTGCGGCATTGAACAATGATGGAATCGACAGTGTCAACAATGTTTCAACACAAGATAAGGAAGGAAGCAGACGATCCTTTCTGTCTTCAATCCTTTCTACCACCGCGGTGGCGACATTGTCGACGGTGGTTGCCCCCCAGCCTTCCTTGGCCGCAAAGCGTTACGTTCTTGATGACGAGACGGGCGACTACATCGAACAAGATGACGAGCAAAATTGGCAGGAGGAATGGAAGTCCCGCTACAACCAAATGTCAACAATGACGAAAGACGAAATCTTCCAAGCAGCCAGGGGAGCCGGAAATGTTGATCTGAAAGACCTGGAAAACGAAAGCCCTGCCTCCCGCAAACGGCGCGCGTTCAACGGGTGCCGCGACAAGCCCACTCGAGCAAAACTCGGAAATATTGACGAAAAGTCGTGCACAAAGCGCATCTTGGAAGGCGACATCGATTTTGTCCTGAAGGTCCTATGATGCAATTTGATTTCGGAGCACTCGAAGGAGAACCTGAAGGGTATCTAGATTGAACTCGTACACTCGCGTGGGAAAGTAATACTGCGAGCGATAAAAATAATGGTGCACTATCAAATCCTGATAGATTAAACCTCCGTAGATATTTCAGCTGTATGAGCGCATGAAAATGTTGGACAATGGACAGTGAACAACAATTTTTTTTTTTGCATCCAGTCGAGAAACAAGAACATCTTACAATGAGTACATACTACATCACCCGCATATCACAAAGTTGTGTCTGCATATCTCCCAATTTTGAATCCATGTGTAGAATAAAGGCAGATATGTTAATGCAGATTGACATGAAATAGTAACAAGCATACTTTTTGAAAAGATTGTCTATTTTGATTGTTTTGGGAATGCCGAATGAGCTCTCATGTGTTCACCACAGCTAAGTCATGCACATTATGCACTACTTGACCTCAATCAATCCATACTACTGTTTCGTTGTGTACCTGCATGCAAAGAGCAAAGACAAGTATTGAGTGCCCAGTACACACAAACTTGTACTTGTTATCCTCAGCTCTCATATTCCTACTATCGAAACGCCGTTCTTGTTATTCAGTGGCAATTGTCACATAATGTCAAATAGTAGTGTTCTCATCTATGGAGGAGGAGATTTCTGGTTCAATGCATTGGATGTTGGTCTGACTTCATGTGCATCATGTGGATGAGTAGTTAGTGCGTTGTATGATCAAAACTGGATTTGAGTATATCAATAGTACTTTCAGGAAGCTCAATCCGTATCTAATAGATGGTGCAGATAATAATACTCCGTAATCCTTTACTCCCAAAAGATATGACATGCTAAGGCACACAATAGAGGATGAAAACGAAAACGAAAATGAGGGACAATTGTGATTGGCTAATGTCCTTAAATCTTTAATCCTACAGTTCCCTACATGCGCTCAAATTACACCAGAGTCAAAGAATGGAATGGTGTGCATCAACTATTGAGACATTTTTAGAAAGTGATCAAATAGAAATATGAAGATTAATATGAATGTAAAGTGGTCTCATGTCAACACGGCAAGACGTCAAGAAGATGTCAAGGAAGAAGACGTGTGACGGAACCTTCTTCCGCCGGTCATTAATCATTTCCCGGTCATCGGAATTTGGTCTCCGATCAATCTCACGATTAGATCAGTCAGTCACAAGGATTATTGTTACACTATCCTCCACAGTGCCTGATTGATCTATTGGTCAGCGATGTTGCTATTGTTGTTGTTGTTGTTGTTGTTGTTGTTGCACCCGTCCTTGATACGGCATAATCTTCCAAATATTGTATATCACTTCAACAGCTTCAGATCTTTGTACCTTGTTGACTGTTTCATTAGTGAATACTTGAATGATTGGATATAGTAGGCCATGGAATCGCTCCTACAATTTTGCCAGATCACCATGATCTGATTCCCTATTCAGTAGTTATGGTTTACTCTGCTCTTGCTCATTTTCACCAAATTTTGATTGATGAGTTGTTGTCAATGATTACAAATTGCCTCCAAGTTGGCTATCAATGGTACATCCATCATCATGTCCCTGCCAAATGTTAAGACTCCAGGTGAGATTTGCAGGGTGTGATTGACTGCACATCTAGTTGCATGCATACAGCTGGCCAAGGCATTATCCATTATTTGTTCTGCTTCCTGTTCATTATTTGCATTGGTTGTTCTCAGGGTAACTCTCAGAATATCTCCCATGGTTCTGTGCAATTGTTCACAGATTGCATTTGACTGTGGGTTCTTCTCTGTTGTTGGTACCAATTTAATTCCATTCTGCATTAATAATGTCTGAAACTCATGCCCTATGAACTCTCCTCCATTGTCATATATGCACCAATTTGGTCGAGGGTATCTGGCTAACCAGCTATTTGCAAACTGATATACACATGTTCGTCACACAAACAAGATTCAGGGTTCTTTTGGAATCACGCGCATATTTGGGTCGAACTCCACTGGTCCCCCTTTGTAATTTCACCCTATTTATTAAAATTAATGTCGAACTCATAATATTTTTATGCACATTTCATTTTCCTACCCCACTGGCATCTGTTTCCAAAGTAGTGGCATGTTACTGAATTTTATGCCTGAAACAAACAGTGCATGGTCGCAATTTTTCAATCTCAATCGTTTCTCCATTTTTATTGTTATTACTGGCTATCGTACGACTTCAGTAGTAACGATGGTCCGCACTCCCAAATATCAGGTATATTGTGTACGTTGCTACCGGGACTCTCCTCTGATCACTACTGGATTACGGAAAGCAGAAGGTTACCAAGAAGAAGAAACCCCCCTTGTTTACAGCGCGACGAAGAAAGAAAACGGGAGTAGTTGTTTCTCCCTGTCTTCTCGACCATATTTCACATAATCCGGGTACATGTTATTCTTATTACTACCGGTGTTTGGGGGTATTTTGCGTTTTTCTATTATCTGCAACGTCGTTCCACGAAATGCCCTTTTTCCGTATTTTGGATGGTATACTAGTACGGTACAGTCATACCCCCTTTTCATGTATATTTTGCGTTTTTCTATTTTCTGCAACGGCGTTGCACAAAATGCCCTGTTTCTGTATTTTGGATGGTATACTAGTACGGTACAGTCATACCCCCCTTTTCATGTGTATTTTGTTTTTTCCTATTTTCTGCAACGGCGTTGCACGAAATGCCCTTTTTCCGTATTTTGGATGGTATACTAGTTTCCTATTTCTTCTCTGCTTCATAGCTCTTTCTGAATTTCTCATGGTCAACATGTTAATTTCCTTTTCAAACTGGCTGTTGGGCTGACTCAGTCCGAAGGCAAAGAAGGGCAACGGGAGCTGTAGCTTGTAGCTGCAGGCCGGTTGAGGTGCCGGTCTGTTGTGGTCTAATATTTCTCTGATATCCAACAAGGATGCCGTTGCCGATGGAGTAGTAGATGAATTGCTGAAGATTGCGGTTGCTGTTGCTGATGATGTGTCAAATCGTACGCTGCCGCGGGATATGTTGGAGGAGGAGGAGTGCTGTTGATGCCGATGCAGATTTCCTGGTGGTTGCTGTTGCTTTCGCTTTGCGTTTTGATTGTTCCCGGTTTCGGTTGGTTCGATCGTTCCAGTTTGCTCAATTGCTGTTGATTACTCTCTGTCGCCGCTCCGTGTTGCTTGCTATCTGCCGCCGCTATTGTTGTTACCGCTGCCATTTGCAATTCAATTGTTGTTGCTGTTGCTGGTCTATGAAAACATGTAATAATTGAACAAAATGGGTGAGTATCTATTGATGTAGTACTAGTAGAGTAAATAATAACAACAGAATAATATAATCTACATGCTAACCTACACGGTTGGCGTCCGATCAATTCGTTGCTAACGATTTGTTGTTCTGATCTGTTGTTCCACCTCAACAGAAGATTCGCCGCACCTCTATTGTTCCGATTCCTGTTCCGGTCCGATGTTGCAGCCTCCAGCAGGGAAGAAGAAGATGCACCTCCAGCGACACCAGGAAAGATTCGCCGAGCCTCTATTGTTCCGATTTGTTATTCCGATCCGTCCCTATGAAAATAAGAAGAAAAAATAGAAGTGAGGAAAAAGAACATCATCATCAATGCAACAGGCAGGCAGCAATGTCTATCTATCTCACGTTGTTGCCTTCCACTTGGTGCTGCCTTTGATTTTAATCGTTGTTGCCAATATGTTGTTCCGACAATCGTTGTTGGTGCTGCCGTTGATTTGCAGACTTCTAACTCCTATGTCACGAAAAACAGGGTCTTGTTCCTGTTGATATATAGGCAATTGATGCAGATTTTGTGCTTTGAAGATGTCTATGTAAGGCGGCCGTCCAAACAAGAATATCTTTCCAGCAACTAATCCCTAATCGAATGCTTTCTACTTCTTTTGCAGTACAAGGCTGTTATTTCGGACTGAAATATCTGAGAACGGATCGTTGTGCTCGTGACATCGTCACATGTGGCATGTGACGAAGAGGGTCGGATCCCACGTTCTCGGACAAAGTGTTGCTTGCAAGAAACAACACTCTACTCAGATAAGTTGGAAAATGAGCTCATTCAATTTGATTGGAAAGTGAACTAAATTCACTTTTCAAACAGTGTGAGTGATTTTACAGTGCACTTTTTTCTTAGTACTGAATCTACATGAAATTCGAATCTGTTTGAATTTTTTGAATTGAACGTGCTGAATTTTTTGAACGTTCGAACGTTCGAATGTTCAAATTATTTTGGAATTAGTACTGAATCTACATGCTAGCTACTAGTACTGTGCTGTATGTAATCCGTTTGAATTTTTTGAACTTTCGAACCTTCGAATTTTTTGAACGTTCGAACGTCCGAATTCCAAATGTGATCCAACGGTCGAACGTTGGAATTTTCTTCTTAGTACTGAATCTACATGCTAGTACTGAATGTACGTGTTTTCCTACACGTTTTTCCCAATAGTATTTTTTTCTTCGTACGTACTTCGAATTTTTTCTTTTTCTTCGTACATACTTAGGGTTAGGGTTAGGGTTAGGGCTTCGAATTTTTTTCTTCATACGTACTTAAGTAGAACTTATTGGGTAATGACTAAAATTATTCTAAAATTCATACTGACTAAAGTATCAGCCTGTTTCTTGTCCAGTTTGTTTCATAGTCTACCCCATCCATAGTATGAACAATATTCATCCTGAAATTGCAGTCAATGGCACACATTTGCACTCAAAACTGACTAGGACTCACTATTTTGGTACATGCATGTCCAGGGACAAACATTATTCTAAAATTCATACTGACTAAAGTATCAGCCTGTTTCTTGTCCAGTTTGTTTCATAGTCTACCCTATCCATAGTATGAGCAATATTCATCCTGAAATTGCAGCCAATGTCACACATTTGCACTCTAAAACTGACTAGGACTCACTATTTTGGTACATGCATGTCCAGGGGTGACAAAAATTATTCTAAAATTCATACTGACTAAAGTATCAGCCTGTTTCTTGTCCAGTTTGTTTCATAGTCTACCCCATCCATAGTATGAACACTATTCATCCTGAAATTGCAGTCAATGCCACACATTTGCGCTCAAAACCGACTAGGACTCAATATTTTGGTACATGCATGTCCAGGGACAAAAATTATTCTAAAATTCACACTGACTAAAGTATCAGCCTGTTTCTTGTCCAGTTTGTTTCATAGTCTACCCCATCCATAGTATGAGCAATATTCATCCTGAAATTGCAGTCAATGCCACACATTTGCACTCTAAAACTGACTAGGACTCACTATTTTGGTACATGCATGTCCAGGGACAAACATTATTCTAAAATTCATACTGACCTAAGTATCAGCCTGTTTCTTGTCCGGTTTGTTTCATAGTCCTCCCCAATCCATAGTATGAGCAATATTCATCCTGAAATTGCAGTCAATGCCACACATTTGCACTCAAAAACTGAGTAGGAATCACTATTTTGGTACATGCATGGCCAGGGACAAAAATTATTCTAAAATTCATACTGACTAAAGTATCAGCCTGTTTCTTGTCCAGTTTGTTTCATAGTCTACCCCATCCATAGTATGAACACTATTCATCCTGAAATTGCAGTCAATGCCACACATTTGCGCTCAAAACCGACTAGGACTCAATATTTTGGTACATGCATGTCCAGGGACAAAAATTATTCTAAAATTCACACTGACTAAAGTATCAGCCTGTTTCTTGTCCAGTTTGTTTCATAGTCTACCCCATCCATAGTATGAGCAATATTCATCCTGAAATTGCAGTCAATGCCACACATTTGCACTCTAAAACTGACTAGGACTCACTATTTTGGTACATGCATGTCCAAGGACAAACATTATTCTAAAATTCATACTGACTAAAGTATCAGCCTGTTTCTTGTCCAGTTTGTTTCATAGTCTACCCCATCCATAGTATGAGCAATATTCATCCTGAAATTGCAGTCAATGCCACACATTTGCACTCTAAAACTGACTAGGACTCACTATTTTGGTACATGCATGTCCAGGGACAAACATTATTCTAAAATTCATACTGACCTAAGTATCAGCCTGTTTCTTGTCCGGTTTGATTCATAGTCTCCCCAATCCATAGTATGAGCAATATTCATCCTGAAATTGCAGTCAATGCCACACATTTGCACTCCAAAACTGACTAGTACTCACTATTTTGGTACATGCATGTCCAAGGACAAACATTATTCTAAAATTCATACTGACTAAAGTATCAGCCTGTTTCTTGTCCAGTTTGTTTCATAGTCTACCCCATCCATAGTATGAACACTATTCATCCTGAAATTGCAGTCAATGCCACTCATTTGCACTCTAAACTGACTAGCCTAGGACTCACTATTTTGGTACATGCATGTCCAGGGACAAACATCATTCTAAAATTCATACTGACTAAAGTATCAGCCTGTTTCTTGTCCAGTTTGTTTCATAGTCTACCCCATCCATAGTATGAACACTATTCATCCTGAAATTGCAGTCAATGTCACACATTTGCACTCTAAAACTGACTAGGACTCACTATTTTGGTACATGCATGTCCAAGGACAAAAATTATTCTAAAATTCATACTGACTAAAGTATCAGCCTGCTTCTTGTCCAGTTTGTTTTGTAGTGTACCCCATCCATAGTATGAACACTATTCATCCTGAAATTGCAGTCAATGCCACACATTTGCACTCAAAAACTGAGTAGGAATCACTATTTTGGTACATGCATGGCCAGGGACAAACATTATTATAAAATTCATAATGACTAAAGTATCAGCCTGAGACTTGTCAATATTGTTTCATAGTCTCCCCAATCCATAGTACTATGAGGAATATTCATCCAAACATTTCAGAAAATAACACACTTTTGCACTCTAAAAGTAACTGAGAAACACTATTTTGGTTACTTGTTCATACAAAAATCAAAAAACAATAACCAAAAATTATGGAGACTACCCTTTGTACACCACATCTCTACGGAGGGAATCGATCCACTGGACACGTTAACATCTATATCAAGAACCAATCATATCCTGACGAGGAAAGTTACACTACTTAAAGTTAGGCTGTTTTTGATGGACTAGTACAAAAAGACGTCGGTACATTCGAAAAATGTACTCCATAGAAAATAACAAAACAACAAAAAGGGCTTTTCTTGCAACACCGTTGCAGAAAATGAAAAGACAATAGGTACGAGAATCAATGCTTGGGCTGCGTACGATTACCCTCAGTGGAACCTACGGATTGTGGTTCCGCGCCAAAATTTTCAGGACACCACATTGCAGAATATCACGGCACGCGCAAACAAAAGATAGGCAGGCGCCAGTAAAACAACACTCACAGATAGTACAATTAGTTGAAATACAGCTATTCCTTGGAGACAGTAAATCAAGAGCTTACAGTGTGTACAGTAGGAATGAAAAAAAATTACCAAACGATTCCTACAAACAACATTATTATCATAAAAATAGCGCGCCAAATCAATCAAAGGTAAAAACGGTAAGTTGAGGTGCACGAGTTAACAAAAAAATAATGGTGGAACTGAGTACTAGTTGCAGTCCGGTGACAGGTAGAACCTTTGCTACCAAGAACACAAACAGCCCAAACAGCAGTGTATCGGGAAGTGACCGAACAAACACAAACGATAGCCAAACATATAGAACCGCCAACAGTAGCAACAGAAATATTCTACAGACAACAAAAGAATCCGATAACGATAACTTGTAAAACAACATTGTCAAACACGTCAAAGAAAAAGCATTCAGGAAATTTAAATTCCCGCCAGAGATTACATTCGTGAAGGCGACGATATTCAAAATTGTAAAACAAGCAAATAACAATGAAATACCAAATATGATCGATATAAAAGACCAAAAGTGGAGTGGAATTTATTGCCGAGCAGTGACTGCGTGTAGGCACAATGCTCAAACTCTTGCCAGGTAAAACTACAAAGGTACGCAACCAACAAGAAAATGATTGCCGGCATGCAATCGTTCATAAGCCATTCTAACATTTTGGTCGTATTAACACTGACACGTAGACGATAAAAGAAACAACCAGATACCAGATAGTTTCCCAGGAACGGTTCTAATCACGGACACACAAGACGTTAACTCAGAAAATAGGTACCAATTGCACGAAGACTATCGGCTGAAAAATTCACCAGAATTCAAATACTTCATGAAAAGAATTCTTGGAGCGGTGTCACCAAAACAGACGGACTTCAAAAGAAAATCAGTCAGAATGACAATCAGTAACATTTTCACCCCAAGTGATGAAGCTTTTGCATTGCTTTTCCTTTACAACGACTACGACTCGTGGCTAAACACAACAAAGGGCACGAGGTTGAGAAAAAAATTCACTGACGGTAAGTCTGGAAATAAGGAGGGGTGGAGTAACGAGGGACAAGATCTTTACAAATACCTAGTAAGTGAATTAGAAGAACGAAGGGAGGAACAACAGTCAAAAGAATTAGAGACGGAAATACTTAAAATGTACCAAAAGCAAAATGGCAATCGTAAACAACAAGATAAGGAGGAGAACAAAGAGGGAAAAACACGGAAGCAAAAACGTACCTTGGTAGAGATTCTAGGCGAAGATGATGAGGACTACAAATTTTTCATGGAATACAATAAAAACGAACAAGAGTAATTGATGATATCAACATCAATAGTAGAACGGCTAGTTCATTATTATTTAATGGTTAGCACAATATTGTTCCGGGTCTTCTGTTCGAATATAATACAATAAACAAGATAATTTCAAAGGCTGATAAAATACTTTCGTATTTGTTACAAAATATGTTTGTTGTATTTCCGTATTTGATAAGCGTAGCGTGAATATTGTAAAATGTCGGAGAGTATTGCAAATGCGGATAAAATATTTTCTTATTAGTACAAAAATATGGTTGTTGGATTTTGATATTCGAAAAAGATAGTGTGAGTAACGTGAAAGTAACATAACAGAATACATTGCTGGCTATCAAGAAGCTCCTATATTTGTTCAGAAAATGGTATCAACGCTACGACAATATCAGTGTACATAGAGGATATTATTACAAAAGATGAGTTTCGTGTGGAAAATAACAAAAATTAAATGGCGAGTAAATATTAACGGGGTAAGCATGAAACAAAATTGTAGAATAGAAAAATTTTGAAGCAACCATGAAACAGGGGGTGAAAATATGGATAGGAAAATAGTCCTACTTGAAATTGTTGCGTGCAAAAATAGGTAGAGAATTATTTATTGTGCGCGCAACAAAATGTTTCGGAATATTTTAAAATATCGCACGAATTTTACGAAAGCACGAGCATCGTTTATGTGACGTTGGCTCAATTTGATGTTTATTCTGACAATCTCAGCTAGTTTGGTGACTGGATCTATCATTTTCAGTGCCTTGAACTCATATTGTTGGTCATCCGCTTGAACCTTCCATGGTCCAATAAGATTCACACATGCCTCATTCCAAGGCGCTACTGCTGCCTCCTTGGGTGGTAATAATCCATATCCTCTACCTCCTTCTTTGTATTGGTGGCAATTTGCGGGACATCATGTAAATTGCTTGTATAATTGCTGTAAATTTGGTGAATAGAATCTTGCTGATATCGTGTCACAAAGGTGTTGAATACCATAGTGCCCTAGCACTTTGTGATACCAGTGGATAACTTGCTGTATGAGAGTTGCTGGGATGACAATCTTCAATTGCTTGTCCGTTTTGTTGATTCTTGCTACTAGTTGTTGCCTGTTGATAACAATGCTTGGAAATTTTCCTGGGTCCGCTTGGTGCGCAGCTCGGAGGTGGATATCTTGATTCTGATGATTTTGGATATTTGTTACTGTGATGGGGTTTGACATTTCTTGCAGTGGTGGTAGATTGAGTAGACATTCAATTCATATATTGTTTTCATTGATGTTGGTGAATGTTACATCTCCTATGATGATGTTGTCCTTCAGAACTTGTATCGTGTGAGAATCAACTAGTGTGCCATTGCCTTTGTTTTGCCGATTACCACCCCCCGCAGAGGGTGGTTCCATACAAGGCAGCCTTGAAAAGCAATCAGCAAGGATGTTCTTTTTGCCTTCAATATGAGTGAGGTTGATATCAAATTCCGACATGAAGAGCTTCCATCCGAGAACTCTCTGGATGGAGAAGGTTTTGAATATAAGGTTCTTGTGATCAGTGTAGACATAGAGGACACCTCCAAGTACATGTTTCCTGTATTCTGTTAGAGTGAGGATAATTGCTAGTAGTTCCTTTTTGGTTGCTGTGTAGTTTTGTTGCGCTTTGGAGAGCTTCCTGCTGAAATAAGCTATTACTCTGCCGTCCTGGATGATCACTGCTCCAAGTTGGTAGTCCAAGGAGTCTGTGTAGATGTGCTGGAAAGGCTTGGTATAATCGGGATATACATTCATGGCATCTGCCGCTAGAATAGCTTTCATCTCTTCAAAGGCTGCTTGGTTTGTGGCAGCATTCCATGTGAATTTCTTTGTGCCTGTCATTTCTATTAGTGATAACAATACGTGTGCAAATCTTGACCAGAATGATTTGTAATAGTTTACGGCTCCAATGAGCGACCAAACATGTGTGATGTTGCAAGGAGGTCCCATCTTTAAAACGGCATCTATCTTTTTGTTCCAAGGCTTGATTCTATCCAGAGTCATCCAGTGGCCTAGAAAATCTGTTTCCTTTACCATCCAACTGCACTTGAGGGGATTGTACTCCATCCATTTGCTGCGAATCTGCCGAGTATTTCATCCAATAGCTGTAGAAGGTGATTGAATGATTGGTTGGTCCAGATGCCCACATCATTGATGTAGCACGTGCAATTAAAGCCTTCAAACATTTCGATCATGATGTGCTGTGCAACATCACCACTGAATTTTTACCCCCATGGGCAGGCGTTTGTATCTGAACAGACCGTAAGGTGTTGTGATGGTGAATAATTTTTGGCTGTCTTCATCCAGTTGAAAGCAATAATATTGCATGGAAAGATCAATTTTGGTGAAGTATGTATGATTTCCTTGTCTATTTGCAATATCCTGTATCCTTGGCAAGGGGAATGGCTTCCTCTTGATCATGTTGCTGAGCTCCCAAAAATCTGATACCCATCTAACTCTGTTGTCCTTCTTTGGTATGATGAATGCCGGGAATGCCCAATATGATGGTCCACAAGGCTCAAGCACTCCATCTGCTGTCAGGCTGGCCAGTTCTTTTCTGAATATTTCTTCTCTTCTTTGGTATGCTACTGGGTAAGGCTTCATGTGTATCGGCTTGGCGTCATCCTTCAATTTGATGTGGATTTGCCGGTGTGGGTAGCAGCCTAGTTCTCCATCAAATACTACTTTATGTTTTTGGAGCATTGATTGAAATTTTCGTTTTCCCTCTATATTCATGTGATCCTGCTTCTTTGCACCCTCTGCTACGGTGACATGCTGGTAGCTGCATTCCAATATTTCCTTTGTTTCATTGCTGAGTAATTCTTCATCCTTGGCCTTTTCAGCGTTGACTCTTGCCATTGCTGTATTTTTCATGGGTATGGTAACATCCATCCATGTCACAGCTAATGCATTGAAACACATGGTAATTCCTGCCATAGCAAGGAAATTCCTGCCTACGTCCGAAGTATGATATTGTATCGGCACTGAGGCGAATTAAATATGGATGCTGAAATCCCTTTGATTCTTTGGTCATTCACGAATTCTGGCATCTGCAGCTCTTTCAGCTGTACTTTGAGCAAGGTGTCAAAGGCTCCATTGGCTGTTGTTGTTATTCTTTTGTATCCTACATGCTTTGGTTGGATGCCAAAGGGCATGGATTGTGCGTTCGTCATGGATTTTGTGCTTCCAGAATCACATAGCGTCATGTAGGGTCTGCCGGCTGACACCCCTTGTATTGTTTGAATTTTCAGCAACACTGCTGCTGGTGTTGCGTCATTCATTGTGTTCGCGGCAGCCTCCAGCCCCAGTATTTTCTCAGCGGCCACCAGCCCTGCTGGTGGTGTCTTCTCAGCAGCTATTGGCCCTGGTGGTGCCTTCTCAGCAGCTCTTGGCCCTGGTGTATTCACAACAGCTCTTGGCCCTGGTGTCGTTTTTTCAGCGGCCATCGGCCCTGGTATTGTTTGCTCAGTGGCTCTCGGTCCTGGTATTTGTGTTCACTCAACGTTTTCCATATGCATTGATTCTGGCTATCATTCGTAATGGTTCTGATTTTGATTTTGATTCTGATTCTGGCTTAGTGTCGTGAAATAACTAGTATCACTTGCCGTGATGTTGGAATAGGCATCTCTGTAATAGTTGTCCTGTCCCCACAATTTGTTGTAGTTGCTTTTGTTAGGTTCTCTTCCTGCTCCACCACTGCGTCCTCAGAATCGACCGCCAAGTCGTCCGCCAGACCATCCTCTCAATCGTCCGCCAAATTGTCCAATCGTGTTGGAATTTCCTGGATACGAATTGTTAGAATTGATGTACTGTGGATATGGCGCCTGCTGTTGGTTCTTTGGATTAAAATAGCACTGCTCCCAAATGTGGTTACCATTTGGATGTCTCTTGCATTTTTCTCCATATCCATGGCCACCATTTCCTTGTCTGCCATTTCCTCGTCCACCATTTCCTCATCCAAATCCTTGTCCGAATCCACGTCCTCCTTGTCTATTTCTCTTGTCTTGTTCTTTCTTCATTTTGTCGGCATTATCCTTCCTTCTAGTCATGTAGTCCCTGATCTGTAAGATGGCTGCTTCTCTGAAATTCACTGCTGTATCAATGTATGCATCCTGCCAAGATCTAGGATGTGTCTTGAAGAACATCCTTTTCCTTTGTTGTTCTGTGAGGTTGTTGTTGTCATCTCGGGGTAACACGTTGATGTAATCGAGTGCGGTGTCGATTCTACTTAAATGGTCATGTTCTGAAACCTCCGTGGGCTTTGCCTTGTGTTGATGTTCAAACATACTTATCATTGTTCCTTTGGCATCCAGATCTGACATGATGATGTTGATGTATGCCTGTACGGCTGCTTTATTTCCTTTTCTGGTGTGTGATCTACTTCTCTATCTGCCATTGTTTCATTCCAGCATCTCTTCCTTGTTCCGCGTGATAGGCATTATTCCCATTGGGTATGCCATCTGTTCACCAGCATTCCTTGATAATTTCATGCATCAATGAAGATGTCATAGGTGTATAATACTTCTTCTACCTCCAAGTTTTGGACCCTTCTAATATTCTTCTTGCCTGATGATCTGTTCATGGCTCTGCTGGTGTAGTCTACTAGAACAAGCTTGTGACTGTAATGATCTTCTGTGACATCAAACGTCCTCTTGTATTGGATACATGGTGGAAATTGGGTATTCATCTTATCATCGTCTTTTCGTATATAGTATTTCTTCTTGTTATTCGTTTTCGTGTTTGATATGTCACTTAAACGATGCTCATGGTTGCGTCAAATTGGTGCAATGGATTCAAAAAATTCCGAAAAGTTTTGTTGCGCGCATCACAAAACATTTTCTACGTATTTTTGCACGCAAAAATTTCAAGTAGGACCATTTTCACAAGGATAGTTGCTGCCCCATTCTTGTGGTGCTTCCAAATTTTGGTATTGTACAACTTCGTTTCATGCTCACCCCAATAATATTTATTCTCCATTCCATTGTTTTTTGTTTTTCCACACGAAACTCATCTTTGGTAATAATATCCTCTATGTACACTGATATTGCCGTAGTGTTGATACAAATTTCTTAACAAATATACGGCCTTCTTGATATCAAGCAATGTATTCTGTTACACCCACTTCACAATACTCACAGTACGTATATCGAATACCCAAAGGCAGCAAACATATTTTTGTACTAATAAGAAAGTACTTTATCCGCATTTGCCATAATCTTGTTCGTACTATGCAATTTTAGCAGCAGACCAATTATTGCAGCTACCCACATTAGATTTGAATGAAGTACTAACTGATGTACTAAAATTTTGTTACTGTTATTTACTTTTAGAATTTGTGTCCGTTCTCGAGGTAATATTTGTAGTCCTTGTGGTTCTTGTCAAGAGTGTCCAGCATGTTAGATTTCCACTTCCGTTTGGTTTCATTTGTTTTGGCTTCTTCCTTTTGACGTTGTTTCATATCGTACCCACTTTGCTGTTGGTATGTTTGAAGTAGTTTGATCTCTAAATCTTCCGTTTGTTGTTCCTGCCTTCGTTTTTCTATTTCCTCTTTGACATATACATAAAGATCTTGTCCCTCATCACTCCACCCCTCCTTAATTCCTGACTTACTGTCAGTGAATTTCTTTCTTATCCTTGTCCCCTTTGTTGTGTTTAGCCACAATTTGTAGTCGTTGTAAAGGAAAAGCAGAGCAAACGCTTCATCGCTCAAAGTGAAAATGTTACTGATTGTTGTTTTTACCAGTTTTTTTTTAAGTCCGTCTCTTTAGGCGACACTGCTCCAAGAATTGTTTTGAAGAAATATTGTAATTCCAGTGTATTTTTTCGTCGATAGCCTTCGTGTAATTTGTACCTATTTTCTGATTTCGTGTTTTCGTTTTCCTTGATTAGAACTGTTCCTGGGAAACTATCCTGGTATCTGTTTCTTTCTTTTATTGTCTATGCATCAATGTGAACAATACGATATGGTTAGTTATTTGAAAATGTGTCTACTGGGAACAATGTTCTTCTTGTCAGTTCTTACCTTTATAATTTTTCCTCGCTAGTGTCTGGGCGTTGTTCCTACATGTAGTTATTGCTCTGCAGAACATTCCACTCCATTTGGGCGCATGGACGTTCCATGTCACTGGTAGTTTGTTTTGATGATTCATTTTTACAATCTGGGTAATAATCGACTTTATGTATTGTCTACTTTGTTTGTTTGTTATCAGAAATTTCATTTGCCTGAACGTTTCTTCCTTGACGTACACAGTAATGTACGTAATTTTTAATGTTGTTGGCAGTGCGCTCTTGCGATTCGTCTATTGCACCGCTGCTGTTACTGGTGCTATTGGTTTTATCTGTTGTGCTATCATTTGTGTTTTGTGTCTCACTACCTGATACACTGCTTGCTGGGCTGTTTGTTCTCTGTGTATCAATTGTTGTACCCTGAACCGTTGGTGTGGAAACATGTTCCACCATTATTTTTTGTGAAATCGGAAATAGGAACTTACCAACTGTTCGTTTTCATGTATTTGGCGCGCTCATTTTATGGGAGTTGAGTTGTTTTGGAGTGTTCTGATTTTAGTTTTCATTCACACTGTTGTACCGTGCTAAAATTCTTAGTAGTTGTAAGCGCCTGAGTTACTGCATCCTGAGGATTTCAGTATCAGTACTAGTTATTTTTGTAGTATTGTTTCACTTTTGTGTGGGGTTATACTGTTGCCTGCCCCTTGTTTTACCGAGTGTGCCCTGACAATATGGAATACGGTTTTCAGAAAATCCTGGTGCGAACCAAAATCGTGGCACGGTGTCTAATATTATAGTGTACCCCACCCCAGGAATGGTATGTTCCACTGATAGTAGTTGTAGCCCAAGCATAGTAATATCTTGTGTGTCCGAGTGCATTATGATAGTAGTAGCAATGTAGGTATGATTGTAATGACTTATGCTGGAGGGGTGAAATATTTTTTGTACAATTCATGTCAACAATCATGGAACAGCGTTTCAGAATTCTATTACTGGAATGGCGTTGTAGGCTTTGTGTTCAAAGCATGTTTAAATTTGAAATCTCAAAATAAATGTTACTGGGTGTTAAAGAAGTGTTTGGAAAATCTCAACATAGAGCACCGTATCTCAAAATTGAGGATTGGTGTTTCATATCGTTATGGTTTTGGTTGTTTTGAAGTTTTCTTTTGGAACGGCGTTGCTGGTTACACTATTTATTTGCCGTTCAAGTAGTCAGAAAATCTCAAAATATTTGTACATTGTTGCATGATGTTTGTTCGTCGTTAGAGGCGTTGTGGTTTGAAGTTTTGTTCAATATGTTTTTCGTTTCATCATTTTGGAATGTCTTGCTATGTCATGTTTGGTTGTGTTATCTGAATTATTATGCGACAAGCTATTGTTATGGAATTGTAGCAACTTAGATTGCTTTGACACAATTTTATTTTGTTGTTCTCAAAATTATCAATTGAACAATGGTGCCAACAATGAGAGTAATTTTGAGAAGTATGTCTAATTTACCAGCAGATGAAGTCGCTGGTGCAGCCGCAGCCGCAACCGCAGCTACAGAAGACAATACTATTCCACCAGGAGATGAAGTCACAGACGCAACCACAGCGTCAGAAGACAATACTATTCCGCCACCGGGACCAGGAACGTTGCATTGAAATGATCTAAAACCTCCTCCGGTCAGTCCAGGGGGTGCAGTCAATGAAACAAAGGAGACAAAACCCAATACAACGAAAAAAGGAAGAAAAGAAGAGGTGATGATTGTCAAACACCATCAGTTGTTCCCCAAACACCAGATCAAGGAGACACAGGTGCACAACCTCTGCTGTGTTTGGGCAATGATGGCGATGGTACTTTATGATTGGAATTGTTTGAGGATGACTCCCAATACAAGGTTCACACCGATGCGATGAAAAGACGTGTCAAAGCTTGTCTTGAGCAACAGGATCCTAACGGATTCTCTGAGAATATTTTGACTGACAAACTCATCACTGCCGTAAGTTGGGACATTACATCAGTCTTTAGCCAGCTCATGAATAAGGTTTTCATCGTCACGAAACGCTTTTCTTCTGGAACCTGTCCTGACTTCAGCAAGACAGCAATGGGTGACAAGCCATCATTGGGTCCTATACCAAGGGTTGTTAACAGGATGGTAAATCTTTTCCTACATGACTTGGGTTCACAGTTGATAAAGAATGTCTGCATCTTGGATCCAAAGGAGCTGACAACTCGTTTCAAGGACTACGAGATGAAAGATAAATGGAATGCCTTCCAGTCAGCGCTGAACTCCGTTATCAAAATCAATGATACTAATACAGCAGGTCTAACAGAGTACACTCGGGTTGAAGGACAAGATGAAGTAGCGGAAGGCACATTGCATGCTGTTTGGTCAAAGAATGTTGTTAACTATGACACCATACTGAAGTACATGAAAGTGTATTTAAGCCTACTTTGGTGGTACGTACGTTGTGTCGAATTCCCACCTGCACCTTCACATGACGAGGAAGGTTCGTTTTTCTATCAACGTTTTAAAGTCGATGTAAAGAAAGGGAAGCAATACATCCAGCTGATGGTCTCATTCTTTGAAGGTCTTTCCTTTCACTATGCACTGAGGCATTTTCTTTCAGCAAGTCACTCCTTTGAACAGTTGGACAAAACAATGAATCAAATTTGGGGGCAGGAAGTTGTGTGCGCACCAACAAGAGAAGGTACACCAGCAGTCAAGTTAGTCCCCTCAACTGATTCCCAAAAATACCTCAAGTTGGATTGGCCATCCGATGTGTCAAAGGCACCCCTTGTGTTTCAAAAGGTTCTCATGTATTTGTGGGTACGCTTCCAACAAGAGAAGGCACAAATTTTTCAAGAAGTCAGCCTGTACCACTTTGCTGATGAGTCATTCTTTGACAACAATTTGTACAAGGAACTATTGCCCAATTTCTATCAGTCTTCGTTTTTAGTTGGACGGTACAAAATACCAGGAGTTGATAATTTGGTGGGGAAAATTCAATTTAAACTGTTATTTTCTCTGCACTTTTGCAAGATTATGGAGCACCAGAAAACTCTGAACAAGTGTTACAGAGTAGGTGTTGACTTTGCAAAAAATGTGGTGACTCTTTCTACTTCGAAGTTGTTGGAGGAACGGGACATACTTGTCAACAATTTTGTTCTGGAAGACGCACAGCACGTGAAGACATTGTTGCAACATTACCTCCTGAGTTTGTCCTGGGTTGACAATGTGGTTTCCACGCAGGACCAACTTGAACAGGTGGATCTTGTTTGCAAAGAATTGCTTGACAATGTTCTAACATCTCGGTTGCCGCATGGTCCGAATGGTACACGTGTCCTGGTTACTAGGATTATGGTTTCGAAAGCAATACTGAAGGTAGTAATGGGCAAGGAAGAAAAAACATCTGTTTACGTTGACAACGCACACAAGATTTGGACAAATATTTGAAAGCAGAGCGCCATTCATTGTCATCCAACTCCAATCCTTGTGAACCTAACCGCAAAGATCGGTTATTCATTTTCACCAACAATGGTGCTTGATTCATTCAATTTGAGGAAGGAACTCCAACTGAGCTTCTAAGAGGTGAAGAGTGTTGACATACTTACCCAATCACGAAAGATGACTACAGCTTATCTGTCACAAGGTTCCTTAATTTTGATGAGAACTGCACGTACACGCTGGACGACCAATTGTTCTGGGAACATACGAGATTCGTATTCCGTGATATTTTTATCACGCGACCGGAAATACTACTCAAAGGTCGTAAGTGTTTTGAGAGGTCTCTGTGATTTCTCACAACTTACAATTATCTACCGGTTGGGGCCTATTGTTCGTTCCGTTGACAAAGGAACTTCTGTGTGCGGTTTTCCAGAACAAAAAATACGTGTTGGAAGCAAACTTGGAAGTAAGCTTTGTGTCAGGCGAGGATGGAAAGACTTTACAATCTGATGGTGACTCCTTGATCCGACTATTCAAAAAATCAAGGTATCCAGGAGTCAACGTTACAATGCAGCTGACATTGCAAAGTGGAACTTCCTCAAGGAGCACCTGAAAAACTTTGAGACCTTCATCGAGGAAAACGGTGCATATTCCACCGGATGGCTAGTGTTCACTAACAAAAGGCTCAATGGAGTGGAATCGTTCTTTCAATTTCCTTGGGAAGATAAATTGACGGTCAACTTGGACTCCGCAATTGTTGAAGGTGTTGAAGGTGAAGCAGACGATGATGAAGAAGGAGGGCAAAAAGGAAACACCAACCAACAGCCCGCCGTTCCCAACGCAGTCCAAGACAACCCATCCACAAAGATAAAGGCAAAGAAGAAGTTGTTCCTTTGCCAAGGTACCAAACGAAGGAAGTCTGCATCAGACAAATTGAATGGAGAGCCAAAGTACAAGGAGAGGAAGGTTTCTCCGAACCTTGGTCATGTTCAAGATCTTGGATACCTTCTGCAAGTTCCTTGTCCCCGACCCAACAACGTAGTAACGCAAAATCCCTTCGGCAGCATGAATGTGTTGTTTGCAGAACCTGATCCCGTGATCTTGTATCCTAAATTTGCAATTGATAGTGAGGTTACAATCACAGGTATTCCACCACCTGGAACTGGTGTAGTGAAGAGTTATGCATCAAAGAGGAACAACCCTTTTCCTGTTTACCCTGGATACATGGTGTACAAGAAACTAAGGGATGGTACAAAAGTGAAACGCGCAACCTGGTTCCCTTACGATCGTGTTGGGTCAAATACGCCCCAGTACACCAAGTTGTCTGAGTTGTTAAAAGAATGAAACAATACTGTATTGGCTACTCATGCATAGTGACCACGCATCACCATAGAACACAATGAAGAGTGGCAAAACGGCAAAGAAGTGACCATAAAAGTAGTACTTCTTCTCCACATTGGGTTGATATTTGCCAAGAAATGGTTGTTGACGTAACAAAGAATCATAAGTCATATTTACTAGACTACTACAATGTATTACTTTCATGTTTTCATATCATTCTACTATTACTTGTAGTACTGCTGTCTAACCTGTTCGTAGGAGTGCTGTTTTCAGATTCTTCTAGCTACTAGTATTAGTAGTAGTACTGTCCAATCTGTTTGTATCATGATGCACAAGAACAGGATGCATTATCATGGAACAATAAAGTCAACCCCATCCATAGTAGTATGAGCAATATTGATGATGAAATTGCAGGCAATGACACACAATTGCACTCAAAAACTGACTAGGACTCACTATTTTGGTAAATGCATGATGTCCAGGGACAAAAATTTCCAAAATTCATACTGTCTAAAGTATCAGCTTGAAAAATGTACAGTTTGTTTCATAGTCTACCCCATACATAATTTCAGCAAATAAATTCACTGATAGTGGTCTATGTGTAATTGTTTTTTATTCATCAAGAAGGATCCTGGATACTAGTATGAATAGGGAAGGATGACAAAAAAAATTGCGTGTGTGTACTTCTGAACAAAATGTACCGTGTGGAGGACACCAGAGTGTTTTGTTCTTGATGGTTAATTCCACTCGTGATGGGGGACTTGATCCAACACACACTGTGTCATTGGTTGTACCAAGCAGCAGCCGTTACACTATTTATAGTTAGTCAACTTTTGTATGAAAAAGTTGCTGCGTCCAGTGGAGATGCCAGTGTGTACGTGTAATCTGTGTTAGAAACACACTGGCCAAAAGTCAGCAGCGTACGCCTGCTCCACGGTAAGGATGAGTTGTAAACAGATTACGACAAGTAATTGTACTAGTAACATACCGGAGTATTTGCCAAATGTCAGACGATGCTAGATGTAAGAGGTAAATGGAGAATACAACACCCCAATCAGCATACAAGAGGAAGGTTTTGAAGCCCTGGTTTCATTTGGATTCCACACAGTGCTGTGAAAGAGGTAATGGGCTCAATCACAGCGACAGAAACAACAAGCGGAACCCATTCTTATATCATTTTGAAACTGGGTTCAATGCATTATGTGCCAAAAATAATCACTTGGTACTCACAATACTTAATGGATGAAACAAGATTGACAATGTGAGAGCAAGACTTAACAGCCAAAGAGGACATTTCAATGAAGAAGAAGGTTTGGAGATGGTAACGGAGGTAGTATTTCCTTTCTATGAGGAAGGTGACACTGATGACATTGACCACGTGTGGGCTATGGGTATCATTATGCCATACGTTTTATGCAGCTATCCTGCATTGAAAGGAACGGAGGACATACAGTGCTACAATAATTTGGGTATTGGACGAGAAATACAATCCAGAGAACAAGAGAGGCTCAAACTGAATGGTCATACTTTCCCACCAAAGCAATGGTGTAACCTGACGCCGGAAGCCAGAAAGCACATCAAGGCAGGAATGCATACATTGTGAGCCGGGTAACCGTCCCTGTCTGACAAGCCTTTGGTTCAACGAGTGGCGCACAACAACTGAAGAGGCAATCATTGAAAAGTATCATAGAAGGTACATAGAAGAAGCTGATGAGGTGAGGGAATAGAACAAAGAAACGGAGAAAAATAAGATTAAAGACAAATGGAATTCATTCATGAAGAAAGCGACAAAACAGTCTAGGAGGAAAAAACAAAAACTAAAACAATTAGCAAACAAAGAGAAAAGGGAGAAAGAAGACGGAAAGGAGAGAAACATTGTGCACTGGCTGCATCTTTACAAAAAACGTTGGAAATCACCGGAAGATTTGGAGGAGTACAACAACTATCCCATTCCGCCTGACGCATGGGGACATGTGAAATAGTACTAATAAGCTTTATGGCAAAACTTATCCCTACTTAGGAATACATACACATTCCTGTCCTCGTTAAGAACATAAATATAAAAATTAACTACTGTGAAAAATGTTTGTTACAAATGAAGAAGTCATCATTGCCGTTCCAGACAAATCTGAAACGCCGTTCCAGACACTTAACCCTGAAACGCCGTTCCAGACGTTGTGCGGATTTTCCCTAACAGAGAATTGTTATCTCCAACACCGTTCTAGACACTTAACACTGCAACGCTGTACCATATATCGTGCTTATTTTCCGTTCCAGGCATATCAATGTGCCTTACCTTTGAAAACACTTAACCCTGCAACAGCATTCCAGACATTGTGCCTATTTTTGGTTCTATAGATTTCAATGTGCAACGCCGTTCCAGACACTTAACCCTGCCACGGCGTTATGGACATTGTGCTTATTTGCCGCTCAAGGGAATTCAATCTGAAACACCATTGCAGATATTTAGGTAATTAAACTGAAAACGCCCTTTCAAGACACTTAACCCTGCAACGGCATTCAAAACATTTAGCTTATTTCTTGTCATACACCGTTTGGGGATTAAACAAAAATGAAACGACAATCAACCATGTTGAAATGAACAGCGTTGGAGTTGCACCAACAAAGAAAGTTGTGTACGAACTTGCGATCAAAGAATTCTAAAATGGAATCCTCACCGTCACTTACCTGCACCGCCGTTGAAAGAAGGATTACAAATCATTACTGATTCTCCTGGCTTTCACTATTGACTCCATTCTTTTGGTTTCTAAACCAGCCATTGTGTCACGGAAATGAAACAACCATTGTTCCCTATTTCCAAGGACAAAGTAGTGATCTTTCCTACCAAGGTTTCAGACCACGGCAACTTCAGACTCAATCGCATTGCACTCAAACAAATATAATTTGTTGCGCAACACACTTTGCTTCACCAATGCGTGGCAGTCTCTTCTCCCTCGAGTCCCTCTTGCTTGAGATTGGGTCAACAGAAAGAAAGCAATGAGCAACGGCGTAGTAACCATTGTGTACTAATTCAAATCCGCTAACAGAACTTCCAGGGGGGAAAAGGGCCTTCAAGATGAAGCAGGCACAGAATCTGACATGAATAAACTTGCAGACCACATCTGTCCAGTAGGTCTAGTTGAAAATTTGCCCAGTCGTACCATGCGTTTGACAACTGTCCAGAATCAGACTTAAATGATGGATGAGCGCAAAAAATAAACCCCTACCGGCAATAATTGTCATACCTCTTGTGCTTTGTGGATCCACGAAGCGTGTTGGTCCCTGCAGCTGGAAGAACCACATCGCAACAAAATTTGAGAACATCCGATGGAAACCATGGCACACTTGCATTTTTCTTTTTGTCCCACTTCATGTAAGGCAAACCATCCCTAACTGAAATCAAAAACCCGGCTGACCGACCACCCTCTGTAGGATGACTTACTCCTGCAAAAGATTTGTGATGAAACAGATCAAATTCACGGTCAAGTCGATCAATAGTGCGGTATTCCATTACTTGCTTGCAGGTTTGTTTGATTAACATGGATTTGATTTGTTGGGTTCTCTTCACGGGAGCCTTCATTTCAGTTTTATGATTGTTCTCACTATCTGCGGAGTCCCATCCCGTTGGAGGACCAAATAATCTCATGTACTGTGATAAATGAAAATACATGTGATTCTTCACCAGATTGTTACCCTCTCCCTTACTTTGTTGTAGGTAGTTATTTATACAGTTAATGAAATGAACAACCATCTTGTCAAGATTTAAAACACCCTTGTTGTCTTCTTTGAAAATCTCATCAAATGATCCAGCATATTTAAGGAACTCTTCCATACCCAACAACAACTCAAGGGCGTAGATACGCCCATCAATTTCTTCCTCACACTTTTGGCTCCTATTCTCAAGATTTGTTGTTGTTCTTGGGGACAACAACAATTGACAACCTTCAGCAGACAAAAGTGTGAGCATCTGAATATAAAGCAATGCCAATGTACTGCTTCCCCTCCTTCTTTGCTGTATGTATCGACTCAGGAAAATTGGTTTCGCGGAAAATCACGATCAGATTGCTTCTGAACAGCACCACCATAGTAACCTGCAATACAGTCCATTTCACCTAGTAGCCACGTGTTATTACCTAAAAAATCCTCACAGAAAGTCTTTGTGGCTCGCTTTGCGCAACCAAGTTGGTGCATATGGAGCCTCTCTCCTGGTGACGCTAGATGAATATTATGTGGGTTTTCTCCAAAATCAAGATAATGAAACGCGTTACCATTATGAGCATGGTGATGGGAGACATTCTTGAAATACTGTTCAACATTCACTCCTTCCTCCACAGTCGGGGAAGTAAAATTGGACATCTTCCATAACCATACAGATTGATACTCTTCCCCATTTTCATGATTCGACACCTGCATGTTCCCACTTTTAATTGAAACAGGAATCTTCAGAACATTCACACGAGAGTTGTTACCGTGTGCTCTTGGACAATTGCAATGCCTACAGATCATCTTTGTATTGGCTGTTTGATAATGTCCACAAAGTTGGTCATGCTGAGGAGTATCACCTATGAAATACGCAACCGCAAATTTCATTCAAACGGACCATTTCTTCTTGTTCCAAGGAAAATTAGACCACTCAATACCATCCGTTAGGTTACAGGCTTCTTTCAAAAATGAAAGAGCGCAACAAAGGCCAGAGTGAAGATTGTTCACATTGTCAATTGATGTGTTACCTTTATTACGTGAACCCGTTGAATGAAAATATATAGTTTACCAAGCATCAGGCCAACAGTTCCAAGTTACTAAGGTGTTGAATATGCCAAGTGTCATGTTCAGTGGGGTAAGAGTGCTTTGACCACTATTGTCAATTACAATTCCATCCATGTAGAGAATGATAGGCACCAAAATTTCATTTGAATCTCTTTTGCATCTCTTTTCCCAAGTATTGATCCATCATTCACCGTGGTGGACTTCGTCTATATCAATATTGCCTTGTAGTTCTGGAAACCAGACTGGTAACGTTGGGTCTTCAGCATGGGGGAAAGACAGATTTTCTTCTTTTACCAAGGTGACGTTTGTTAATAGGGAATGAAGTGCTTTTTGAAATGACCAAACATAGATTTCTTTACGAACGGGAACATCACTAGTCATTGATTTCTTAGAACACCAGTCAATAAGATGAGGGTCAAACCCTATTAAATTCCTTTCGTGACCAGAAGTACCAAAGCTACCAAAGGGTAGATTTCCTATGCGCATAAATCAATGAGTCCCGTATTCATCTAAGTAATCGATTCCCACGGCATATCGATTCCCACGGCGCATCGATTCCCATCGCGCATAAACGGTGAGCAATCCCTGTCTTACAATATTGCCATTGTTCTTCGGTGAGCAAACTCTGATTTCATAAAATATCACACGAGCTACGGGAGCAATTCCTGACCTTAATGATAAACATTTCATGGAGTCTTCCTAACCGAGCAAGAGAAGAAAACCGTTGGCATGTGATTCTCACACAATACATATACATGCATACAAATATATATGGTCAACGACTAATACATGTACGGAAATAATCAGCGAGTAATCTCAGCACTACGCAACAGCAGTTACAACGTATTCATCTCAATAAAAGAGATATCTTGCATTTCGGCAAGATTTCACTTTATCTCATACTTTTAACATTCAACTGATTTATATCCCAAAATTCACACTAGTTGCTACCAACTACTTGTAATCTACATACTAAGGTCTGTCTCGCTGCAATCTGAATAAGTCACAGCAAGAGGAGATCTGGCGTTTCCCTAGTCTCGCCTGTAGTCCGATTATCCGTTGCCGAAAGTATCCAACCACAATTGTCACGCGTAGAGTACAATCGTTCGTCTACTAACACACTAACACAGCGTTGCTGTTCGTCAGAAGCCTTTGAATCAGACTCTCAACGAATCGGATTCAGAAGGAAAATAATAGATTAACAGTCGCAAGCTCTAAGAAGGCTTGCACACAAGAAGGAACAGGAACGGAATTAAACACAATCCCTACGCTGGCATATGCACATCGCACATCGTACACGAAGCAGTTCCCATTCTCAGTCACCACGCAATTCTTTCCAAGGCTCCGAACCACCACAGATGCCGAACATACCGTTGATGCCCGGCAATGCACTCGGAGGCGAAGAGAAGAATGACGCCGAAGTCACCACTATCGAACGCTTTCCCAGCTTCGATGCTGATATGAGAAAGATACTCATATCCTTACTCAACGTAACAAGTGAGATTACTAGCAAGTTGTGCCTAGCTCTCAAAGAAGGCGGATTATGCAAGTGGAAGTCGTTCCTCGACGCACTTATCGAACCGGATTTTGCACGCGAACTTACCTATACGGAGCAAGGATTGGCAACGCATATCCCTCGATCCATCCAAAGGAGCATAGAAGCACTTGCGGATTTCGCTATCGACCTACAAGAAGAAGGTGTCGACCTAGAAGAAGACGAGAAGGACTGGAAAGATGTAAAGTCATATACATACATAGAATTCCAGGCATTCCGCGAAGAGCGTGCCCAACGCTTACGTAACGAATCTGCACTGAACCCACCACCTCCTCCGGCGGGAAGTAACAAAAAGTCCCCTCAGCAGGTAAAGTACGAATCATGGTGCCGAAAAGCACGAGATGAAAAGTCCTTTACACCCCTCACGAATGACTCGAGATTCGAACACTGGCTCGTCGGTTTCAAAGCTAAACTCGAGGCATACGACATCGATACAGAGACATTCCTCGATGAAACTTGGCCTCCAGCCACGCTTGTGGGTTACACCCGTGATCTCTACGTCAAACAATGTGCCTTCTTCTGGGTACTAATGTTGGAAGTCTTCAAGAGTGACCTTTCTGCATCATGTGTACACAGTCATTCTACCACTCGAGATGGACGCAAGGCATACTTCGACTTCGTAAACCTTCATAGCCAATCAAAAGCAAAGGTATACGACAACTCGACTCAGCTACAAGCGTTGCTCAAGTTGAACCTCAACAATTGGAAGGAATCCAAAGTGAAATTCATCACACATTGGTTTGATGAATTGAATCACCTCAACAAGCTCCGTCCTCCCAACAAGCCCCTTGAGTACCATACTGTTAAATCAGCATTGTGTCAGGCATGCTATTCCAGCTTCCAGCTAAGCGAACAGTTTGCCAAAGTCAAGGATCCAGGTGGGACGAATAGCACCGTAACGGATGCAGTTGCCGAAGCCGCTGCTATCCACGATCTTAAAATCACGCTTTTACTCGAAGCAACTCAACTTGATTCCCAGTCTGCGATGTCTGCTCCTCGGTCGACCGTACGTGCACACGTTCATGATTTTTCTTCTGAATCGATCCAAAACCATGATGACTATGCTCTCCCCATCGAATTTGAAGGAGACTATCAAGATTATGCTGTGTTTAAGGCTGGACGTACCCCTGACCCTACCACAAGGTTGCCTACAAACATATGGAAGGCCTTGTCACGTCAGGACATGAAGAGTTGGCTCAGTTTTTCTCCGGAAGGCAAGAAAATCGTGGTTGCCTCATTGCGACGCGACTTACTTAACACGGACCAACCTGACCCCAACAGTGTCAAACCCATTACCCGGAAGGCATACCAACATGAACACTCGGTATCTTTTCGAGAAGACGATACTTCGACCAAGGATGAGCATGCCAATTCCGCAGCAGACCTACATCCTGCTGTAGAGAATGATCGTAGAGGCGTTTTCCATGCATCCCTAGGTGTATACAAATCCACGACCTCTTCGTCTAAGGACCAGCGACCTCTCAAGTCTTCCGTGTCACCCGCGCATCCAGCTCGATTCCTTTCAAACAACCCTGACATTCAGTACAAAAAGGACGGTGACACCCAAATACCTGTCGGAACACCATCGTATTCCGCCAATTTTCACCAGTGGTATACTCCCGAGGATGATCTCACCTTTCCTAATGATGGTCCCGTAACGTCATACACATACCGTATACACAAAACTACGGTTACTAGCCCTGGTTTTGCCATGGTCGATCGCGGCGCAAATGGCTGCATCATCGGTAATGATGCATGTCTCATCTCCAAGGATATTCCACCGCGATATGTTAACGTCACCGGCATTAACAATCATCAGGTACAAAACATTCCCATTGCTACATGCGGAGCATATTCCATGTCGAACAGAGGCCCCGTCATTCTTATTTTCAATGAATGTGCCTATACAGGACGACATCCTTCTATATTGTCATCCGGCCAGATGGAAGCATATTTTTCCACTGTAGACGACACGTCCATCAAAGCAGGCGGAGGACAGGTCATCACCACCTCCGATGGCTATGCACTGCCTCTTAGCATACGACACGGCTTACCATACCTTGCGATGCGAAAGTATACGACTGTCGAATTTGACACGCTACCACATGTTATCATGACGTCCGATAAACATTGGGACCCATCTGTTCTCGATACCACGATCAGTGCAAAGGATGAACAATTTCTCCAGAAATATCCTCCCCAACCACAGCAACTCCCTTATGCCGATTACGACGAATATGGGAACCCACGCTGCCTTGAAGGATTCGATATCTCTGTTTCTCCCGGGTCCTCCACGGTCACATCCCTCAGCTCGTATTCCAGCCATTCCACCTAATCTCCCTTTCTTCCGATTGATGATCATAAGAACAACGATCGCTCCTTTTGGCTTACTTCCACCGACTACGCTCATCAAGAACGTCTCGCATGCTGCGCGCCAACCGCAGTCTCTGGAACAGTCACTGCGTTTCCGACAGATTGTACAGCCAGTGACACTACACGCATTGCAGCTACGCCCCGCGAAAGATACCCCAACGAACATGACTACTTATCCCTGAAACCTTTCTTTTGTTGGGTTTCCACCGATCGCATCAAAGCTACTTTTGAAAACTCAACCCAATACGGTTCGTTAGCGGTTAGCCCTGATGGTAACATTTTCAAACGGTTTCATTCCCCTCAACCGGCCATGAATGTTCGCCCCTTCAATGACGATGTTATGTCCGATGCAGTCTATTCAGATGTCCCAGCAATTGATGGTGGATCCAAGATTGCTCAGATCTTCTTTGGCCGCAAATCACATATTATACACGTTGAAGAAATGCGTACCACCGGCGATTTCCTATCCTGCTTTCAGAACTTTGTTCGAAAATGGGGCAGGCCCATCCGCCTCCTTTGCGACCACGGTAACTATCAATCAAGTAAGAAAGTCATGGATTACCTAAAAATGTTATGGATTGGACTCTGGCAAAGTGAACCGTACCATCAACACCAGAATCAATTCGAACGACGATACCAAACGTTCAAACGCATTGTCAATCGCGTCATGGATCGTACCGGCTCACCACCACACATGTGGTTACTGTGCATGACATACGTCGCGGGTCTCCTCAATGTTGTCTCTGACCCTATGCTGTCCGATAAACAGCCGATCTTCATTGCCACGGGTACACTTGGCGACATCAGCGCATACACCAGTTTCTTCTGGTTTGAACCTGTGTATTTCAAGACCAATGACTCTCCTTTCGGTACCAAATCTACCGAACGCCTAGGTCATTTCGTCGGCATTGCCGAACATGTTGGCAATGGACTCTGCTTTCGCATCTGGGATCCAGTTACCAACAAGTTACTAGACCGGTCCGGTGTTTGATCTGCTCTTACACCTGAGTCACGTAACAAACGCGCAGGCCTATTTACTGATGATGGTTTCATCAAATGGCGTAACGCAAAGGATTCCTTACCCCGTATATACGCCACTGGAGAAGCTCCAGCTTTCAAACATGGGGAGCATACCAATCAGAATAAACTCATTGACGAGTCTACCAAACCAAACAGCTCAGTTTCCCCTAACGGTTCACCTGCTGATTCTGACACCGCCAATGCCACCGTTCCATCTGCACCCAACAAACAACCAGATACCACGCCCCACACATCTGGCACTCAACCAAATCTTCAACCACCCGCCCACCCCTCGTTACCGAGCTTTCTTTATAAGAAGGTCGATGACAGCCCTAGCTGGTCACCTTCTCCACTCCCTAACAACTATGGGGAGAGTCTTGATGGTCCTCCTACGACACACATCTTCAGCAAGACATCCGACGGCGTTCTCCTTACTGAAGATGATTTTGACCCACCGGAATTAGCATACTTTGATGTTAGTGACGCCGCAACTCCACACACCAACCCAGCTACTCCTTCCGTAGACCCATCACAGGTAGTTGTTACCGACGAAGAAGGTAACGCACAATTTGACGATGACGGTAAACCTATTACCATTCCTACGATCCCGATTGCCGATCTACAAGGACGTTCCTTCCTTGTAACCAATCCCGATGGCACTCGGAAGCGTCTTACCATCGTCGATGTTGAAGACAGTCTTGAACGCAATAAAGACTTCATCAAGTTCAAGTGCAAACACTCCGATGACTGAACTCGATGATATCATTGCATACAATGAAATCATGAATTACATACATCGTGATTCAACACAAGAAGACGGCAAACTCTGGTCGTTTCGCCGCATCCTAGGACACCAAGGCCCACTGGATAACAAGCATCCTCAATACAAAGGTTCAAAGTATAACCTCTGGATTGAATGGGAGAATATGGAACGCACATATGAACCTCTGGCCAATATTGCAGCTGATGACCCGGTCACCGTTGCAAAATATGGGAAAGACAACAACTTGCTTGATCTCCCGGGTTGGAAACGTCTCAGGAGAATCACCAACCTAGCCCGACGAACCAAGAAACTTGATCGACTCGTGCACCAAGCCAAACTACGTTCTCTTCCGTACCACTCCGCAGTATCAATATGGATTCAAAGTGCCTCGTAACCACGAAGAAGCCCTTCGATTTGATCAAGCCAACGGGAACACCAAATGGGAAGATGCCACCACTCTGGAAATGGCACAACTCAATGAGTACAATACATTCATTGATAAAGGCGTGTACAAGACAAGCTCCATTCCCCCGGGATTCCAACAGATCAAGGTACACATGATATACGCTGTCAAACATGACGGAAGACACAAGGCTCGCCTCGTTGCTAACGGTAATCTCACTGAGGCCCCTATCCACAGTGTTTACGCAGGCGTCGTATCTCTTTGCGGCCTACGTATGTGCCTATTCCTAGCTGAACTCAACGATCTAGAAGCATGGGGCACCGACATAGGTAACGCCTACTTAGAAGCAGTCACCTGCGAGAAAGTATGCATCAAAGCAGGTCCCGAATTCGGATCGTTGGAGGGTCACCTGTTGGTCATTTACAAAGCCCTATATGGTCTCAGGTCTTCAGGCAAGTGCTTTGGAGACTTACTCGCGGCTTGTCTCATCGAACTCGGCTTCGAAAGATCCCGCGCAGAACCGGAAATATTCCTCAAACCCGGAACGAACAAGCATGGTGAACGTGTATATGAGCTTATATGCACATATGTCGATGACCTATGTCTCTGCATGGCAGATCCCAATTCCTTCTTGAAGATATTGCAATCGTCACCATATAACTTCAAATTGAAGGGATCCGGACCTATGAACTTTCACTTAGGCTGTGGATTTGAGCGCGACGAACATGGTGTTCTGTGCATGAATCCCATAAAGTTCATCGAAAAGATGGAAGCATCTTACGAACAAATGTTCGGATGCAAACCTAGCACTAGGTTCCAATCACCCATCGCGGAGAACGATCACCCTGAATTGGACTCCTCAGCCTTTCTTGAAGAAACCGGTATACAGAAATACCAAAGTATGATCGGTTCACTGCAATGGATCATCGCTATTGGCCGTTTCGATGTACAAACAGCCGTGATGACGCTCTCAAGTTTCAGAGCTCAGCCACGAGATGGGCATCTCGAACGTGCTAAATGTATCTATGGATATATCTCCAAGTTTAGACATTTTAAAATCAGATTCCGCGTGGAACCGCCTGATTTTATATTGACTAAACCCGACACCATCGACTGGTCCAACACCATCTATGGGGAGCATTCTGAAGAGCTACCCGACGACGCTCCTGCACCGCTTGGAAAGACAGTAGTGTTAACACACTTCTATGATGCCAACCTCATGCATGATATTCTCAGTGGCAAGGCAGTTACCGGCATTCTCCATTTCGCAAACAAGACTCCCATGATGTGGTTCTCGAAGAAGCAGTCTACTACGGAAACAGCCACCTTTGGAGCTGAATTTGTTGCAGGAAGAACTTGCATCGAACAGATTGTCGATCTACGCCACTCATTCCGATACCTCGGAACACGAGTCCATGATATCTCATACTCCTGGGGTGACAACGAAAAGATGATCCAAACGTCGACCTTTCCTTACGCAAGGTTGCATAAGCGTCATAACATTCTATCGTTTCACTACGTACGGAGCATGATAGCGAGAGGTTTCATTTTAATGATGCACATCCCAGGTAAGGATAACTGTGCAGACATTCTCACCAAGCATTGGAGTCACTCAGTTGTGTATCCACTGCTCAGGCCCATCTTCCACTTCTGTGGTAATACTGGCGACCTTCTCCAGGATGATGGAAGCATCATGTAGAGCGTGATGACCCTTCACAAGGAGACATGGGGAGTATTAAATTCCTTTCGTGACCAGAAGTACCAAAGCTACCAAAGGGTAGATTTCCTATGCGCATAAATCAATGAGTCCCGTATTCATCTAAGTAATCGATTCCCACGGCATATCGATTCCCACGGCGCATCGATTCCCATTGCGCATAAACGGTGAGCAATCCCTGTCTTACGATATTGCCATTGTTCTTCGGTGAGCAAACTCTGATTTCATAAAATATCACACGAGCTACGGGAGCAATTCCTGACCTTAATGATAAACATTTCATGGAGTCTTCCTAACGGAACAAGAGAAGAAAACCGTTGGCATGTGATTCTCACACAATACATATACATGCATACAAATATATATGGTCAACGACTAATACATGTACGGAAATAATCAGCGAGTAATCTCAGCACTACGCAACAGCAGTTGCAATGTATTCATCTCAATAAAAGAGATATCTTGCATTTCGGCAAGATTTCACTTTATCTCATACTTTTAACATTCAACTAATTTATATCCCAAAATTCACACTAGTTGCTACCAACTACTTGTAATCTACATACTAAGGTCTGTCTCGCTGCAATCTGAATAAGTCACAGCAAGAGGAGATCTGGCGTTTCCCTAGTCTCGCCTGTAGTCCGATTATCCGTTGCCGAAAGTATCCAACCACAATTGTCACGCGTAGAGTACAATCGTTTCGTCTACTAACACACTAACACAGCGTTGCTGTTCGTCAGAAGCCTTTGAATCAGACTCTCAACGAATCGGATTCAGAAGGAAAATAATAAACCCATTGCTTTTTATTTCAGGCACAGTTTCTGAAATCTCCCTCAGAACTCTTGACCTCGTCTGTACGAGGTTGTTGCCTTTTGTCCATGAAAATAAATGGAGATGCTCCGATTTGATAGCCCATTTGTACAATTCCTTCTCTGTAACTAGTAGTATGCTATGATTCCGCATAATTTTCATTAACTTGATCTTTACCATCAGTTCATCTGATACATGCCTTCTGGCATTGGGCATCATAATTGCCATGTTTGTATCATGATGGGAATCATCAACATCAATGCCGTTGCCTTCTTCATCATTGACACTCAAAGAGTGGGGGGCCTCTGTGCTCTTACTTCCTTCTTCCTCATCGTCATCGTTAGGGAAGAAAAAACTGTCCTCGGATACAGTATCATTGTCATCCTCTATGTTGGTTAATTCCCGACCAATCAAGGCACGCCCAATCGGTTCGACAGAAGGGTCGTACATAACTTGATTGTTGAGCACCTCTGGTAATGCGCCGCCACTACTCTGTGGACCATTAGGGGTGTTCGTTAGACCTAATTGTTGAGTAGCATCCTGTGACTTCTGAGATTTTCGAATGAATACGCAAGATGCAAAATTGACTACACCCAAAGATCGCCTGTAATAAGAATACGTCCGACGTAGCATGATGCGTCATTCAAAATATGGTCCAGAAGACCGGGAGAAACAACTACTCCCGTTTTCTTTTTAGCAGAGCTGTAAACAAGGTTGGTTTCATCTTCTTGGTAACCTTCTTCTTTCCCCTACCTTTAGTGATCAGAGGAGAATTCAAATCACAATGTTTACAATAAACCTGATATAAAGGAGTGCGGACCACCGTTACTAGTAAAGTCTTACGGTACGATAGTCAGTAATAACAATAAAAACGAGGAACCAAATGAGATTGAGAAATTGCAGTTATGCACTGTTTGTTTCAGGTATCAAACTCAGTAACATGCCACGAATTCGGAAACAGATGCCAGCGGGGTAGGAAAATGTACTCTACATCAAAATATTAGGAGTTGGACATTAATTTCAATAAGTAGGGTGAAATTACAAAGGGGGACCAATGGAGTTCCGCCCAAATATGTGCGTGATTCCGAAAGAACCCCGAATCTCGTTTGTGTGACGTAGTAGTCTCAGTGTATCAACTATCGAGACGATTTTAGAAAGTGAGGATAACATAGGAGAAATATGAAGATTAAAATTAAAATGGATGTGTAAATATGAATGTAAAGTGGTCTCATGTCAAGATGTCAAGATGTCAAGGAAGAAGAATCTTCTTCAGGTCATCAATAATTTCCCGGTCGTCGGAATTTGGTCTCTGATCAATCTCACGCAAGGACGACTAGTATTGTTACAGATGGAAGACTTAAAAACAAAGTTGGAGTGAAACACTTTTTTTTCTAAGAAAAGGTTGGAGTTAGCTGTCGTACCTCACCGATCCGTATCTGATGTCGGGGCCCTGATGTCAGAAGACATCACTCATCACAACGAATTGCTCATAAAATAAAATAGCACGCAAAGCATATCCGAAAAAAAAAAAAACTGTGATGAACTTTCTTCACTAATACTACGATTATATAATGGGAACGATGACGGAATCCGGTGGTACTGGTAGTAGATCTGGTCGAGTTTCGTCAAGGAAACGGACGCGTTCGTTGCGGGCGGAACGGTGCGATGCTAAGGGATACACCAGGAGTATCCGACTAATAAGAATATCACTCCTCCTGATCACAATCACATGTTGCTACCTCTACACCACCTTATCGGATGTTCAGACTCATGCATTCGTTTTCAACAACATTGCACAATCGCCTCGTCGAAGATCCATTCCCGATCAGATGCACCACGTGCACTTCTCTTCTACGAAAGCGACTATTGGTGCGTTGCAAATGAAAAACAACAACGATCCCTATTTCGATCTTTCGATTGACCCTTTGGTGACCAATATTTTTGAGGACGAGCGAGAGAAAAAAGAAGCCGCGAACGAGGGCTCGTTGATGGAATCCCTCCGTCGTGTCGAATCTGGAATTTTGGAATCTTCTCGCGGGGCGTTTGTCTGGAGACAGGCTCTTGCAAAGGGTCGGTCGCCGATCGAATCCGACTTTTCTCCGAACCTTTCCAGTCCCACCTCTATCGCACGAGTTTGGCCTCCCCCTCCACTCTTTTCGTACCTAGTTGAAGCAGCATCTGTGTTGCAACTTCCTCGTCTAGCGCTGCGCCATCCGGAAACAATACCGATGATCCTCAGGTCAATTTTGAGAAAGACGTTCGAGTACGCCCGTCGAAGTATGGACGAGGACGCGAATGTTGACGATAGTGAAGGAGAGGAGGAGGAAGAGGAGGAGGAAGATCCATATTTCTATGATTGGGAAAACGAGATAGGGGATGATACCTTGGGTGACGCGTTTCTATTTCCTATCGACATTCGAATGGATGACAACGACATTGCCAAAGATGTCGCCGAGAGTCTTGTCGAGGAATGGCGCGAGGTTGTCAAGGGTGTGAGTCTAATGGACGATATTTTTGGATTAGAGCATGATTTGTTAGCATCCGGTGAAGAGGACGAAGAAGATGGAGACGATGATGGAGGAACTGCTGGTGCTGCAATGGGCTTTGGAATGCGTGATGGCATTTGGTCCCATTCAGGTTGGCAGGTAATTCCAGACTTACAGAAACAAATTTCGGGCATCCCAGAATTGAAAGATCTCATGCAAAATTTGGGACGTCGTCCTAGCGCAGAAGAGGACGGCGGAAATCGTCGCTTTGAGAAATTTGCTCCTCGAAGGCCACATCCCGAGGGTGGAATGGGGGCTGAATTTGATCCATGTCTGCGTCGCGAATCGGTGACGGGAATTGCACTATCTGGGAACCCATCCGAGATGCTCCCTTCCGAAGCGGTGCTACTAAGCCAACGCCTGGGGCAAGACGAGGGCAAAAAGCCTTCTTCCAGCGTACTTCGACGACTGTTTTTGGCCAAAATGGCCGAATCCAAACTTCAAAGTTATGAACTATCTGGCTGGGCCGATATCCCAAGTATACCGCGGACCCGCCCATTGTACCTGAATCGCCTTCCCTCCGCTCCTGGCGGGCCCATCATCGTGTGCTTGGATACCAGTTGGTCTATGTCGGGGATTCGAGAGTCACTTTCAAAAGCCGTTGTCTTGGCCTGCGTTATCGAGGCGCGCAAGCAAGGACGCGAATGCCAGGTCGTATCATTTTCAACGGAGCGAAAAATTATGGAAACTGGAGTGATTACTGCCGACACGGATGGGATCCGACGGTTGTTGGAATTTCTCTCGCATTCTTTTGGAGGTGGAACCGATGTGACGGGAGCTTTGAAATTCGCAATCAATGCTCTCGAAAGTGATGACAAGAACAATCTAAGTGGTGGCAGTCGCAGAGAAAATTTCTGTATGGAGGCGGCAGATATTTTGTTGGTAACCGATGGAGAAATACCAGATCCCCCAGTTCCATTAGAAGTTATGGCGTCGATCGACAAATTGAAGTTACTAAAGGGAGTTGAATTGCACGGTTTGTTGGTTGGAAAGTCAGAAAGTAAACCTCTGTCTCGCGTTTGCACCCACACCCATGATTTCCTGTCAAAGTATAGTTTGCCACATAATTTAGCTCCTGGTGGATTTGGTGCTCAAGCTTCAAACCTTAATTCGGTACGTACCAGAGGAAAAATGAGCACAACCACACTTTATGCTAAGAGGTCGTACTATGACGATGATGGAGACAACAGTTTCAACCGAAAAGGAAAGAAGCGCAAAAAGGGCAACCGAAAGTGGGATGTGCAGGATGAAGATGATGAATATTACGAGAATTCTTGGACTAAGGTTCCCGAAGAAACAGATTCTGTAGATAGCGAAGTGATGGATAATGAAGAAGAAAGCATTTCATTTGTGATTGACGAGTCTCAAAAAGTGGGCGAAGACGCGAGATCGTCAGGTGAAAGTAAGGGTTATTTTTATACTATCAAGTTGTCCGTGTTTTGTATTTTGTGAAGATTTCAACAACCCTGATAAAATGTGCATTGATTGTGTGTTTCCAGGTACTGCCGAAGAAGTATGTTCTATTCTGAAACAGGATGCTGCTGACGCAGTAGCCAAAACTCTTTGGACTGAAGAAAAGCTCAATGAAGAAAGAGCCGCCAATGATAAATGTTGGGATGCGCACAAACACCTCAATGCAGCCATCGCGAGAGTAGAGGAGGGGTTGGTGGAAAGAGGAGAAGATTCACGCCTTGTTGTATTGGCAATGATCGCGAATGAACATATCCTTCTGTTGGGGAAACCCGGAACAGGTAAATTCTAATGGGTGCAAACGTTTGTATGTTTTGAGGTTTGGTAACCAGTGCTCCTGTCCTTTACCAATATCTCACGTTTGGTTTCAAATATTCGCAGGAAAGTCCATCTTGGGTCTTCGGCTTGCAGAGCTGTGTGAAGGGACATTCTTCCAACGGCTTCTCACTCGGTTTACAACCCCGGAAGAACTATTTGGACCGTTGTCTCTAAAGTCTCTCGAGAACGATGAATACCGCAGAGTCACGGCCGGGTTTTTACCAACAGCAAACATAGCTTTTCTTGACGAAATTTTCAAAGCAAATAGCGCAATTTTGAATACTTTGTTGACGATCTTGAACGAACGCAAGTTCGACAACGGTGGAAACAGGGAGGCGTGCCCCATGAGATGCGTCGTTGGTGCTTCGAATGAACTACCGGACAGCGAAGAGCTTGTTGCATTGTACGATCGGTTCCTCATTCGCAAGGAAGTGGTAAGAGTGTCGGACCAAGGTGTGATGGAACTCTTGTCGATGTCCAATCCGGGTGAGTCTTCGTGCGTACCGGACAATGACGAAGACTGTGACATACCACTCGTTGGCGATTTAGATGGCATCATCGAATCATTGTCTTCGGCCGCGGAGTCGATAGTCATGGACGATGACGCCTGTGAGTTAATGAGAGACCTGAGATCGTTTCTGCTGGAAAATCACGAAATCGACGTTAGCGATCGACGACTCGTGAAGGCCGCCCGTCTGCTCAAAATCAGCGCCGCATCGGACGGAAGGGAAAAAGTCGACACCGTCGATTTCTTGCTGCTCCAGCACTGTTTTTGGAACGAGCCCGGTCAACGAACGGTCATTCGTGAGTGGTTGTGGGACAACCTGACTCCATCGGATCGCGACAGCAGTGTGTCTCCGAACCAGATACGATTCCTTCTCGATAATCTTCGAAACGAAATTCGGTCGACCCTTCGCAAGACCAACGGCTGCATCGCTGGATCGCTGGGAGGAAAGGATGAGGACCTGGCCAGCCTCGATGTTCTGAGAGAAGAGTCCGACCGCATTGCAACGATTGCACAGCAACGACTCGACGCTCTGGCTCGGCACATGGAACTGGTACGGAGGTCCGATGATTTTACCTGGATCGAACCGGACGACGCCACCTCCATCCAACAGCTTCTTCTTCCGCGAGCAGAACTCGTGTGGCCGCAAGTGAAGAAGGTAGCGGAGGACGCGAAAGCCCTCTGCATGGCGATATCACCGGAAGCTTCGTGTTCCATCCCGAACGATCTCCGGGGGGACGCCATCGAACTGCTCTGGGAAGATGGCAGCACGCTTGCCAGGGACTTTACCGAAGACGAGCTCGAAATCAGCTCGAAAGAAGCCAAATCCAAGTATGATTTAGAAACCTTCCGACGATGGAAGAGGGCAAAGAAAAAGGCAAACAAGGCATAGAACTAGAGCCATTTTAGTTTCTGGGGTAGCGAAAGTCAAACGTAGTTGCTACTGCTATTCGAGATGAAAGCATCTATTCGGTCACGATGCATTGCATTCCACTTAGAGAAATGACAAGTTCCAAGAAGAACACTAGATAATCCGATAGAATTCTTTCCACTTTTTAGAGACCGATTACCCCAAACCATTCCAACGCCGATCCATATCGTCTCTTGTTGAAGGGATTCTCAACGACGTCATTGCTTCCTAGATCTAGATAGCACAACACGCTTCGGAGGTTTCATCGAACGAGTTTCGAGGGGATCGTGTTGCGAGTTCCTATGTTGCTACATACTAATACGAAGTAATAATACTGTCCTAGCTTCTCCGCCTCGCCAACGACCACTATTCATTGTTTTTGTCACCAAACCTACGATTCATTCCGATGGTCTCGGATCTTTCAGGTACACCGAAAACTCGATCCCATCGCGCAGCATGTCCTCGTTGGTGCTCTCCTTCTTATCGTTGTTGGCAGGCATTGGCAGTGCCAATTCCGGTTGGCAGTATTCGATCAGGAGGGAATCCTCCAACCGGGTTTCTACGATCCCGTCGCTGGCTTGCTGCGCCATGTACTCGCGATAGTCGTCGATCTGCGCAAAGACCACGTTGTCGGCCGCCACGTGTGTCCCCGCTCGCACCCACCCGGTGCGCTCGAGCTCTTGGAGGTGCGGCAGGTACAGGGACTTGTCGTGGTCCACAAATACAAAATCCAGTTGGGGGCGTTCGCCGGGTATTGTCGTTGTCGTTGTCGTCGCTGCGTCCTGCCTCCGAGTGCGACGGCAGTCTATGTTCCAGGACAAACGAAAGCGACGAGGATTCGGTGTCCTTGTGTTTCGCTCCCCGGCTTCCGGCAGCGGCATAGGCATCGTCCGGATCGTCGACCAAAATCACGGTGACAAAGTCTTCCATCCCGGCCAGTCGAATGAGTTCTCTGGCCACCCTGGCGTATCCCTCGACGACCTCGACGGAGTAAATGTGAAACGACTTGTTGCTGTTGTCGTTGTTGTTGTTGTTGTTGTTGTCGTCGTTGCTGTTGTCATCATCCAGCAGCTCCAGCAGGGTCTTGGCGAAGAAAATGGAGGAGTATCCGCAATAGGTTCCGAGCTCCAGAACCGTGAGCCTCGTCGTTGCCGTTGTCGTTGTCGTTGTCGTTGCCGTTGCTGATGGTGGTGTTATTGGAGTGTCCCGCAGCGGTAGACGCGTGGAGAGACACGACGACAGAAAGTCGCGCAGCGGTCCCGCCTTTTCCGGCCCCACGTGCATCATCCAGTGCCGCGACAGGCAATACGTATCGACCAGCTCGAGGACCGTCGCTGCGCGGTGGAGGATCGCCGCGGAAGCGGAATTGGAATCGGAACACGAACACGAACACGAACACGAACACGACTCTTCTGCCGGGTGCTTCTTGGCCAGCTCGGTCCGGACCCATTGCAAGAGGGACACCTCGGTTCCGGCGTGAAAGGCGAGGACTCCGTTTCCGGGATCGCGGGCGGGTTGTTTTTCCTCGCTTGTATTGTCGCTGTTGCCATTGTTGCCATTGCTGTCGTTGTTGTTGTCGTCGTCGTCATCGTTGTTGTCGTCGTCCGAGGAATCGAAGCAGGAGAATGGATCATCGATTTCATCTTCGTTCGTCGCCATTGTGCTGCATCTCCGGAGGCGAAGAGTGGATGGATGAACTGGTAGATTCGGTCGGAACTGTGTGTGTCGCAATTGGTGGAGTGCGTAGGATTGGATTGGATTGGATTGGATTGGATTCCAAGAAGGGGCAAGGTGTCGATCGATACCGGCACGATCGATCGAAAACGAGCCGCAATCCATCGGTGGAATTTGAAAGGAATGTTTTGGGTTAAGATTTGGATAGATTTGGATTGATTCATTGACGATGGATGCCCGATGCGATGAAACGTGGTCGCGCACAATTTCGCACGAATACAGACGTAGGGCGGGCAATGGACTCCTTCGACTCGACACAGCGAGAGACGAGAGATCCGAGATACCGTACGGTACCGTAGGTACGGTACGAAGTTACTCCATAAGATTATCTACTTCGTAACAATCACGGACCGGCTCTCACTCCGAACGGAAAGGACGGATTGATTCATTCTGTCCAAGGACGGATCAACAATCACAACGACCAGCGTCATTTTCGAGAGAGCAACACCCTCAACACTGCGGAACCGACTCGCTCTTCCCAACACAACCTCGTGGTTTTGCATTGCACACATCCGTGCATCATCCATGCTCCTTCGAATCGAGGTCTTCCAGCCGGCGGCCAAGGGAAGCAGCAACGACGACAATGATGCCAACCGGAAGCCCTCGCAGATTCTCTACTGTTCTCCCTCTACCGTGGCCAATCGACTAAAAGCCAGCGATAGCACAGCGAGTAACACCCATGCTACCGCAAGCCGACAATAACAATAACAACGACGACGACGACGATGCTACCGTAGATTCCAACGATCCAACCACCGCCACCAAGAAGCAACTGCAACCGCAACATCCAAACGCGGGGCTCGTGGCGAGGATTGGACGCAAGGGCGACGTGGATGTTTTGTTCGGAACGGATCGCTCGATCAGTCGCGAACACGCCCTGCTGCGGTTCGTGGGGTTGCCAAAAACGTCCGGGGCCAACACCCGAACGAGGAGCCGCAAGAGCAGCGACGATGACCAAAACCAGTTCCGAGCCGGTGCGTGGTGCTTCGAGCCCCGCAACGAGCAAGAGGCAGCGGCCTGCGAAGCGTCTCCCTATGGAATGTGCGTCGTCCTCGAAAACAAGGGGAAATCCGGGAGCTACGTTGCCTCGGAGGACAAGACCTCTCCGATGGAGACCAGCGACAAGGCCAACGGCGAACGCGAACGCGAACGAGGGAGATTCGGACGCCACCACGGACGACGAGGCCGGACGCGGCAGCCAGTACCGGAGCTCCCAGGCGTTCGACCCCGGGACGGCCGCGTCTCTAGCCACCCAAACGGGAGAAATCCTGGTGAGCCGAACGACCGCGAACCTCGCATCGGCCCCGCAGAGCCTGCCGTCACTCTCCGGTGTGGTCCGGCACTACTTCGGGAACGACACCCCCGTCCGCCTGACAAAGCTCGACGCCGGCGAGACCCACGTCTTGGCCTTTGGCGACGAGGAAGCGGCCGCAACAGCAGCAACAACAACAACAACAACAACAAATCGTTTCAACCAGCGCGAGGCCCCCTTCCGGGATGGTTCGGTGCTCGTCCAGTTCGGAGTCGCCCAGCTTCCCACCATCAAAATCACTCGGATCCCCATGAACGTGGTCTTTTCGAGCGGAGTTCCGGTTTCTGTCCAGGATTCCCTCCGTTTCTGCGGAGGCCTGGTCCAAGAACCCGGGACGCTTCCCCGCAGCGATTCTATACAAAACACAAACGGCACCGCAAACGCAAACGCAAACACGACCCATCTGGTAACCCCCAAGCGCATGCCCGTGGCCAAGCAGCTGATTGCCTGGTGCTACGAGATTCCGATCGTCTCGCCCGACTTTGTCATGGCCCTGCGGGACCATTCGGACCTCAGCGATCCCTTTCCGGATCCGGCACGCTTTCCACCCCTGTCGACCGACACCATGGATTTTTGGGAGTCCAAGCGGCCCAAGAAGGATCTCTTGTCCGGTTACGTTATGCTCGGCACCGATCCGTCGCCGGAGATCGAGGGACTGGCCCGGGCCGCCGGCGCTAGGGTGGAGCAGATGTACGCCAAGCGGAAAGCCCACACCAAGGCCGAGGTAACGGCCTTTGTGAAGCACGCGGAGAGCCTGCTGGAACCCGGTGCGAGAGCGGATGGGGGTGGAGATGGGGGTCCCTCCTCCGCACATCGTCCAACGGTAGTCCTCTTGGCGTCTGGTACGAAGAGCAAATCCTCCAACGCCAAAACCAACACCGCCCTCCTAATCGAGACGCTGCGGGACAAACTGGGCATCCCAACGGTCTCGTCCAAAATTCTGGCCAAGACCATCACGCAGCAAGAGTCTCGGATGGTGGGACTCAAACCGATCGACGGGGGTATCAGTACCCGCGAGACTTCTTCCGCGTCCGAAACAACGACACGACGATCCGCTTCTCAATGCCCGCCGTCGTCGGAGCCCCGAGCGACACGCAGCACGAGCCACAAGCGAGGTCGGGAGGAAGTCTCTTCCGATGGACGGGGGCGTGAGATGGGTTCCGAGCACGAGAGAGAAGAGCTCGCCGGTATGGATTTTAACAGTTTGGCGGCGAACGACCACGAAGAAATTCGTTCCGATCGAGTCCGATCTGACACCGGCACGAGGCGGGATCGGGATCGGGAGGAAGCGAACCAGCAACGACTACGCCGCCAACCACCACCACCACTACGAGAGGTACCAAGAGACGATCTACTGCAAGCATCCGCTGCCAGTCCGGAGGCTCTGGAAGAAGCCACCGAACCGATTCACGGCACCCACGGTCCGACGCAGCTGGGACACGCCGATGCGAACGGTTGGTTCCAGCCGGCTCCAAAAGACGATCACGAGCGCTCGAAATGGAGGCAGCGGGCCTCCGAAGTCTATCGAACCAAGACGGGTGTCCAATTGGAGCGGTCTGCCCCCACCGATAGGGACCTTCGCATCCTTGCCGTCGACGCATCGAACGCAACTACGACCGCGAACTCGATCTTGAACCGAGCGTTGAACGCGCCGGTGAATCGGCGTCACCCGACCCCATCTGGTGTCCCCAACTTCAAACGGTTTCGAAAGAACCGCATCACCAGAGCCGATCCGAGCCGGGGTGTAGTTCTGTTGACCCAGGCCCTCTCGGCGTCCAAGAGGGACCAACGGGAAATGAACGCGGAGGAAAAGGAGATGGAGGAAGAGCAGCGGTTGGCGGATGCCCTCTTTCGGGGAGAAGCTATTCCCGATGGGATGGGGCAAAAGAAGCGCCGGGTTCGGAGGTGACGACGGACGCTCTGCCAACGACCGCTACGAGGGACAATCATCGTGGATGAAGTCGATCGATCGATCAATTAATCAATCAATCGATCGGAGCACACGTAAAGACGACGACGACGACGACGACGCGCAAGAGATTGAAACTCGAATAGTTTGTAAGTCGGGTTGTGGCATTGCGCTAGTTGTCTTGCCTTTTGTAGCAAGATTGCGTACGGCACGAAGCGAACGAATGGAGGGCTGGGCTGGGCTGGGCTATGCACGATCCTCGCACCGATCGTGTTGGGGGAAGAACAAATAAATACGACCATTAAAACTACTAATCGTGACAATGATAATGGATACGCAGTCTTTTCCATTCGTATATTCGGCGCCAATCGAATTTTCTAGAGGGGTGGAAAGTACGGCAGGAGGAACTGGAACTGGAACTGGTACCGGTACTCACTGCTAAAATAATCATTTAACACGTGACGACCGACATCAACACAAACTCCACAACCGGTCCGTAATGCAGTGCAATATGCGTTCATATGCTTCAGGCTCTCAAAATATCGAAGGCTACGATAGATAGAATGATGGGCATCAACGCTTGCTCCGCGCCAATAAGCTTACTGTTACAGGTGGTGGAGAAACTCCGGTGTTCTTTTTCAATTACGCTTTTTTTGGTAAGGCATGTGAGACGTATTGTCGTTGTTCGACATGTTTCATTCAGTGTGTCATTTTTGGTAAGGGTATTCGCGGTTGGAGGAAGTTTGATGTTCAGTCGTGACGCTAGATAGGGTATTTGGCATGCGGTATTGAGTCGATGAAGTTGATGAGTTCATAGTGGTTGCTGTTGGATTGTTGTTGAGCAACAAGCACGGCGTCATAGGTTATTTGCGGTATCAGTACGGTAAACTCTTCCTTAGTACTGATCAGCTCCACTGCTGACATTTTGGAACGAACGTGACTGTAGGCTAAACAAAACAGAAAGAAGAAGATTCGACGACATTGAACAGCTCGGTTCTAAATTCAATCTCGATTGATCATAACTTTTTTTATCGCACGAAAGACGTTTGTCATCGACGGGTCTCGCGATCGTAACGGTATCCATCCGAGCTTGGATTCATTCATTTTTAAGTAAATACAGCACGCGCATCAATCGCTGCGTTCCTAAGTGATCCTGGAAGCGGCGGCGTGGTTCTGTACATGATTGTCTAATAGAATCCTCAATCCATCGGTACAGACCTAGACATATATAGCGCGTGTAACGAATTCGTAATTAGCTTTGAAAATTTCCATACCGTACAAAATGGCGTGGTTCATGATTGTTTAATAGAACCTCAATCCATCGGCATTCTTCGGCATGTGAGAAAGTTTCTGCCGTCGTCATCATGCTCAGAATCGGACTTTTTTTCCCGCTACCTAACGCTATCAACAAACTCGGACTATCGCTAGAGGGATTGCGTGCGACATGTGTCAATCCCGGATCTTTCACTGTTGGCGTTCGGAAATAAGATCTTAAAATCAGAAAAAAAGAAAAGAAAAGAAGATCAATTATAATATGCAGACGTGGCACACTCAAATGAATTAAGATTAATTGTGGGATTAATCATTAGAACCTACCGATATTTAATAACTAGCCCTATTTTTCATGAGCAAGAATTCTATTGGAATGTGTAGCAGTACTACTGAATTTTCTTACTCCGTATACAACAATCACTTTACGTGATGGTGAATGGATCGAGAGCAAGGTGAAAACAAAAAACACTTTTCCATCTTCTTTGATTGCACATTGAATCCAAAAAATAATGATGTGATTCTTCGATGATAACTCACTCCGGTCGTCAGCCTCCACGATATTAAATAAAAAGAGAATGAATTGTGGTAAAAAAAAAATACTTAGTTGTGATCAAAAATACGTATGTTTAGGTTGGAGTGACTTCGATCATAATAAAATAAATAATGAAAAATAATGTTTAAGAAAACATTCTTTTTTAGAAGAATGCTTTGTTCAGATTTTTCGCCTTATCAAAGCTTCAAACACGCTCACAATTGTGTACCTACGCTACCATTATTATTTGAGGAGAGAAAGAGAAAAATTCAATTTTCGAAATCAAATTGTTAGCATCAGAACGTGCCGAAGCTTGCCGTGTTGGGTATTTCATCTTTCGAAAAAGCAGTTCAATAATCTCACAATTCCGGATTTTAGGTAAGTCAAAACCAACATTCGATCGCAGAGAGTATGTATTTCGTGGTGATTGAACTTGTGCTCACAATTTTTAATGAACCAAAATAAAAAATAATCGTACTCCATCTCTATTCAGACCAAAAAAAAAAACATTACGCTTCATCAACTTCACGAGAAAACATGAAATTCTCTCTTCCTACTCTAACAGTCGCGGTTGTGACTTGGGCAAATCGATCGGCTCTCGTTGCTGGAACCCCAACTTGCGATTGCCTTGCTGATGATCCAGACGCTAGGAGCTTCAAGTGTGGGAAACACGTTTATGTCTGCCCTGATACGAAGGAAATCTGCAGTACTCAAGGAGCAAAGCGCTCAAATTACTATGTTCTAACTTGGGAAGAGTGCGATGAGATGAAGGCTCTTGAGATTGATGACTCGTGTCTTCCTTTAGAACGTTACGGCATTACGGAGCCCTCGGGCTTGAGCAATCGAGTTTGCTACGCCGAGAATGGAGACAACGGCTACAAAACTGACGCGGACGGATGCGGGCCATGTAGAGGTAGCAGCGAACCAGTTCTCATCACTGATCATCCAAGTGCTCAGCCCAGTGCTCTCCCGAGTGCCCAGCCCAGCGATGAACCGAGTGCCCAGCCCAGCGCCCACCCTAGCTGCCCAGCCCAGCGTCCAACCCAGCAATGAACCAAGTGCCGAGCCCAGTGCCCATCCCAGCGATGAACCAAGTGCCCAGCCTAGTGCCCAACCCAGTGCTCAGCCCAGCGCCCAGCCCAGCGATGAGCCAAGTGCCCACCCTAGTGCCACACCCAGCGCCTGAACCAAGTGCCCAGCCTAGTGCCCAACCCAGTGCTCAGCCCAGCGCCCAGCCCAGCGATGAACCAAGTGCCCACCCTAGTGCCACACCCAGCGCCCAACCCAGCGCCCAACCCAGCGATGAACCAAGTGCCCAGCCAAGTGCCCAGCCAAGTGCCCAGCCAAGCGCCCAGCCAAGTGCCCAGCCAAGTGCCCAGCCAAGCGCCCAGCCAAGTGCCCAGCCAAGCGCCCAGCCAAGTGCCCAGCCAAGTGCCCAGCCAAGCGCCCAGCCCAGTGCCCAGCCAAGTGCCCAGCCCAGCGCCCAACCCAGCGCCCAGCCAAGCGCCCAGCCCAGCGCTAAGCCAAGCGCCCAACCCAGCGCCCAGCCAAGCGCCCAGCCCAGTGCCCAGCCAAGTGCCCAGCCCAGCGCCCAACCCAGCGCCCAACCCAGCGCCCAGCCCAGCGCTAAGCCCAGCGCCCAACCCAGCGATGAACCAAGTGACCAGCCAAGTGACCAGCCAAGTGACCAGCCAAGTGACCAGCCTAGTGACCAGCCCAGCGTCCAACCCAGCGTCCAACCCAGTGCCAAACCGACTGTTGAACCGACTGTTGAACCGACTGCGCAACCCAGCGCCCAGCCCACCGATGAACCGACCGATGAACCGACCGATGAACCGACCGATGAACCGACCGATGAACCAACTTCGCAACCTAGTTCTCTATCGATTTCCGAACCGACTGGAGGGGGACGAAGTGGATGCAATTGCCTTGTGAATGACGCCGATGCAAAGAGCTTCAAGTGCGGGAAGAATGTCTATGTTTGTCCCGATCAAGCGGATCAAGAGACGGTTTGCAGCACCCAAGGAGCAACAGACTCTGTTTACTATGTCTTAACTGCAGATGAGTGCAACGCCATGAAGACCAAAGAGATTGATCAGAAGTGTGTTGACTTGCCCAGATACAGTATTTTCCCCACCCCAAGTTTGAGCAACCGTGTCTGCTACGATGGCATTAGTGGCAGTAATGGAGTCAAAAGGGACAGCGGGGAGTGCGCCGAATGTCGCGGAAGCTCATCGCCAGTATTTGTTGGTGGCGGGAATCCAACATCTGACCCACCCCCCGAGCCGGTTGTCGACCCGGTTGTCGACCCGGTTGTCGACCCTGTTGTCGATCCTGTTGTCGATCCTGTTGTCGACCCGGTTGTCGACCCGAACCCCGACCCAAATCCCGACCCGACTTCATGCAGTTGCCTCGTTGACAACAGCGATGCAAAGAGTTTCAAGTGCGGGAAGCACGTCTATGTCTGCCCTGATCAGGCTACAGTTTGCAGCACTCAAGGAGCAACCGACTCTCAATATTACGTCCTTACTCAAGAAGAGTGCAACGAAATGAAGACACGTGAAATCGACGAGAAGTGCGTTGACCTCTTCCGATACTTCATCAGCCCCACCCCAAGCTTGAGCAACCGTGTCTGCTACGACAGCAGTGGCAGTAGCGGAGTCAAAAAGGACAGTGATGAGTGCGCTCGGTGTAGTGGAAGTGTAGTGCCGACATTTGTGGGCGGAGAGGACCCTTCCGCGTGTGCCGGAGAACTTACGTGCACTTGCACATGCGATACCGGAAGCCGACGTGGATTGCGCGGCTTTGATTACTAATGGAGGATTTCCAAAGATCTGATCTATAGCAAATCTGTCCATGGTTGTTCTTGGAAGGCTGTATTTGCTCCGAAGTATAATATATTACCAAGTATTTTTACATCGATTCACGCATGCCAGCAATTGGCACACCAACAACAAAAAAAAGAAAAACATATACTCCTACATATCAATTTGCATTGCATTGAAAACAACGAAGACTTAGATTTTGAACGAAAGCTAAGTTGAAAAAGAATCTACAACTGTATCCCTCTTTATTTTCACTTGTTGAAGCATTCCACACCGACTTTCATTTGAGCATCCATCGTTCATTTCTATTACTCATTGTTTCAGATGGAGGAACACGGCTAAAAATTGCCTCCGACGTCAAGAAGACTTTTCGAGTTTTGAAGATCCAGTCCCCAAACCCGTAAGAATCTTACGAGAACCTACCGTGCGCTCCCAGTACAGTAAAAATGCCGTACAATAAGTATGATACTACTAACTCCGTGCGTTGTGTCAACATCAAAGATCCTACCGGTACGTACTCGTACCTCATACCGGGTAGCGTCTTACTCATACCGGTACCGATACGTAAAATATCAATACAAATACAGCTGAATACCAGTCTCCCTCCTCATCGTTCAGGGCCCTCCAAGCAACTTCTTGGTCTTCGGTCATGCTCTTGCTTCCAGAAGAAAGATCCAATTGCATTAGTAGCTCTTGGAACACAGTAACTTTCAATTCGAAAACTCTTGAAGTCTTGAAAGAATTGCAATGGTGCCATCCTACTCATTTCTCGCCTTGACACCGTCCCTTTTTGTCTCTCTTGCCGTTTTTTTGGCGAAGGAAAGCTGGTCGTTTCATCTTCCTAGAGAAACAAGAAGCTTTCCCCGCCAACGCCAACGGCAACCCAAACCCCAACCCCTTCTCCGTGCGATCAATCAACCCGAATCATCCAAGAATTCTCTGAGCACCGATTCCGATTTTTCCGAGAGACGAAAATTTGTGTCCGATGTTCTTCTCTCCGGAGTTGCGGGGGGTGTCTCTGTCGGTACGCTTTCGTCGTCGTCGTTGCTGCTGCTACTAGCACCCGCCCCGGGAGGGTCGATCGCGGCGGCAGCAACGGCACCCGACGTGATCGCTACGGGCACGATCAAGATCACACCCATTGCCCATACATTCGTGACGACGGGTGGTAGTAGTATGCCCAAACCGATTCGGGAAAACGACGCCACTCGCTTTTTTACCAATGCTCGTGTGGTCTATCTCTTCGAGGGTGGCAGCAGCAGCAGCAGCAGCAGCAGCATGGCGACACAAACAGTAACATGGTGCAGGAAGTCGTGGATCTAACCAAAAAAAGAAAGGCCGATCGAGGTCCGGGTGTCACCCCGGGGGAGGTCGAAACGCTCGTTGGAGCCGCGCAACTAAAGTGGAAAGCAGCAGGCAACTCTGATGTCTCTCAATTGGTAAACGAAGTCGCCGGCAAAGCGAAAGCAATGCCCGATGGAGACGTATTGCTGGTAGGACCGATTCCTTCCGGAGGAACGGCCGCAGACGGAAGGATTCTGGCGGAGACGGCCGCCGCCCTGGATACCTTCGTTGGTGGCAGGAGAGAAAAAGGTATTATTTCGGTTCTCTTCGACGGGCCAAAAGAAAATTTCAAGCTTACGGAATCTGGATTTCCCGCAAGCGAGCTGCTGTGGTACAGTCTTCCGTCGAAAAAATAAAGGGCAGAAATACTTGTCACAACAACAACAACATCTGCAACATCAATATTTTTAACGTGACATAGGGAGGACGTGTAGTCGTACTCCATTACTTTATCGTTTGGAATGTGTACAATGACTGAGAGCCACGATCCATTCCGTTACTCGATTTGAAACGACAGAGCGAGGTTTTCATATGATCGTTGTAATATTCAGAACCCACACATCATCCTTTACAGACGAAATCATTGTCTATCTTCAAAGATGGGTGGACCCCACTTTTCCCACCTTCCTGGGAACGACCGAAATGAAAATCGTGTGTGTGTATCTCGTTGAATGGATGTGAAACCGAGGACGAAAATCACACCAAGCCTAAAACATATTTGGTTGAATTCTATTGACTAATTTAAACAAAAATCACAATTGTGGCGTGCGCGCGTATTCTCCAATATATCTTGGGGGCGTATCCGAATCCATGGCTACGGGAAGGGAAGAAGCATTATTTCATGATTGTGATTCTACCGATGCGAGGTTGAATTGGCAATTATCGAATGGTGTCTCTAAGGAAGGTATCGATCAATAACCACGTGGGGGTAATCGATTACAGTGCAACAACGCTAGCACTGTGCACACAATTGAAAGATATAGGCTCTAATGAGTGATGTACCAGTAATCACCACACGGTATGGCGAAGGCTTGTATGGTGACTCTCGCATCCATCATGCTCCCTCGACTCCACTCAAAGTATGGAAAGGGTCGGATTGCGTGCAGGACGGACACCTCGAAACTGTAGACATTCCCAATCTTGTAGTCCACGTCGACTCGGGTTCCATTCTTGAACCAATAGTACAAACCTGCACTCGGCGGTTCCGTGAGCGGTATCAAAAAGGTTCGCTGCCGTTGCTTGTCGCACTGATTCCCATTGATCTCGTCCATTTGATAGAGGTAGTTGTCGGTGTGTGGGTTGTTAAACCAGTGCCAGAAGAGCGACGGAAAGATCACCTTGACGGCCGGAAAGCCCATTCGCTCCATGTTGGCAAGGGCTCCCGTGTCTCCCAACACAATGCTTTCCGTATCCACCCCCAAAACCCTTGCGTAAATGCCGGCAAGGCTCGAACCGAATCGTTCCCGAAACTTTTCCGACACCTCCCTTCTCTTTTCGGGAAAGTGGAGGCGGAAATCGCTTTCGCCCCAGGCTTCTCGGTTGCTCGTCAGTCGGAATCCCGAGCGCAGGGAGTACTTTGTTTCCATCTGCATGTCTTGGTCGTGATTGAAGTTTTTGCTGCCGGGTGGAATTGGACGGAAGGATCAAACCACGGGTATCAGGGGGTGAGTTTGTCATAATCCAATAAGTATCTATCATAGAGAACAGGAATACCATAACACGGCGATAAAAATATCAATCCCAGTAGCAATAAAGGACCTGCGGTGACTCACCCAAAGACGAAGTATCCCAGAGCGCGACCGTGGCTAACCTTGACCCAGTCGTTGCGATTTTCCCAGACAAAGTCCAGCAACGGACCCGACTCGAGCGCGGATTGACCCACGGCCTCGAGGATATCGGGTTCGTAATTGATGACCATCTCGGGTATGTTGTCGACCGGTATCGAGGAGAAGAGGGGCCTTGTGGTAGGAGGCAGGTAGGGCATGGCGATCGCAATGGCGGCAAACACCACAACGGTGGCATGGGGCCGTTTCCGTAACGGAGTCACCAGCAACAAGAGGGCCGTAGTTAGGATTCCGCAGCAGCGATATGCCTGAAGCGGGATTGGCATCGGCCCGGGCATGACGAGCAAGGCAATGCCCAGGGCGATTGGTGATATGAAGAGCACCCCAGTGTAGGTCCGTCCAACGGCCAGGAACCAGAAGGGCAGCGACCCGGCAAAAAAGGACACTAGGGCCAAGTCGGAGCGGATAAATCCAATGAGTGGGACGGGGTACCAGGTCTCGTTCCCCGCTGCGGTGATTCCGCTGAAGTAGGATCGGACGAACAAGATTACCCACGTCGCGAGATAGAATAGCATGGCCGAGCTTTTCGTACCCGAATCCTTGTCAGCGCTCTTAGAATATTTGTCGTGATCGTCATCGCAGTGGCCATTTCTTAACTCGTCCGCAGGACGACCATCGGCAATCGATATGCCACTGTCCCTGGTTGCTTTCCCTGTGCGTCGTCTATACATCGTATTGGTATTGGTTCGTCCAAAATAGCTGCTCACAAACAGTACGAGAACCCGATTGACTTCCGATGATGCTGACTCTCTTCTACCGATCTAGGAAGGTGATGTGCCGTTGCCGTTCTCGTTGCTGCTGCTCTTGTTGCGTGACTTTCGTTGAATGATTCTTGTTGTCGATCTTAAGATTTTTTCATGGATGAACTATTCGCGTTCCACAAAAATCAAACGTCAAGCACAACCGAGGACAGCGAGATAACGAAACTCGAGATCTTAGTTTTCTACGGTAGATTTCTCGATCAGATTGTACGAGTTCCAGGAACGTACGAGTACGTACCGGTACTAGACTAGACCAAACGAGGAACCGGGAAAGTCATTTCTGACGGGCACAAGTTTCCACTACGGTAGCGAAACAAGGATACCTTATGTCCCAGAATGAAAATGACTAAAAAGTACGAACTAATAGTAATTCCGAACGAATTGCATAGAATCGAGGGCAAGAGCCTCAAAATAGGTTTCTAAAATTTGCCTCAGCCTCGGCCCCTGTCAAAAATTTGGCTATTATTGTTACTGGGCCTGACCGTGTGTGTTTTACCTGCTGTTTATGTTCCGCTGGACCTCAGTGTCCGTTTAAAAATTTAGTATCCGCACATTTGAGCCTGGTGATAGGTTCCCTTGCCTCCTTTTGTACACAATCCTGTCTGTCATTTTTTTCGGGCTTATATTTGTTCCACCCATGTATTTTATTTTTGTAACGTTTTATCGCTATCATTAATTTCGGTCAAATCTCTGTTTCAGTCGGTAATTTTTCGTAGTCTATGTTTCTCACACCCCCCCTTTCATCCTCATGATCGGATTGTTTTTTTCTTTACTTAGTACCGTACTTATTTCCTGACACATCCCATCATTCATGGTTCATCGGTTATTACTCATTCTATTTTCCGACGTATCCTTTTCTGCAATGAGCAAAGTTTCCAATGATCAATTTGTCCACTTCCGATCATAAACCCGTTAAATCATGGTTGCCCATGTCATTACAGCAATTCCGCAATCGACCTCCTGTTTTTTTCTCCTCCACGGACAATTTGCTCGACTCTCTCGGAGCATACTGCTTCAATCGGTGGGGATTTAAGATCACCACCTTTCATAGAACAAACTACCACTCCCACCGTACCAATTGATCTTTTAAGTGCATGTGTTGCGATCTTGAGATCAGAGTCGTCTGTTCAAGTCATTATGCACCTTTCCAGACTCGGAAGAAACTACAATGAAGAAGGACTAACAAATCCAATTCCGACAGAATACTCTTTAAAGAAACGTACAAGGAATGGTGCAGCAGTACCTAATGTTCTGAAAAAATCAATTCAACGGTCACCTTGACGGTCAATTAGGTTAATGAAAACAAGTTTTTGTTCCGGATAGCAATCCAAAATGTGATAACAGCAATTTAATTAGAGCTTGTTCAACAATCTGATTAGTGGAACATTGTCATATTCGCCGTTGTATTGTGGACCATTCTTGTCTAGAATGTTCATCTGGGACTCTTTTCCAAGCTTGAGGATGACCAATTCCACTTGCTCATTTTCAATATCCGTATCGCTGGAATTCACATTTACTTCCGCAATACCGCAGAGGGACAATTGAGACTCCCTCCAAAACTGACCACCACTCCTTTTCTTGTTCTCAAGGTGCCCAGCTTGTTTCCAAAATGAATTCCAGGTCTCAGTATTCTTACAGTTAGCGATATTGTTTTTCGAATTCTTTTTTGAGTGTGCCATGTCCTCTTTGTGGATCTTTATTACTTCTGCAAAGGAGGCCGGATCCATGTAATGTCGTGTTGAGTTTTTTTTTCTTATTGGAAGACACATGCTTGGATAAGCTTCTTGTACTATGACAATTAACAAAAACTACTTTTGGTTTTGAGACAAGACCGGACCCACTGGTAGATGCAATATTTTGTTTTCGTTGCAATATAATGCTCTGCGGAAGGTTGCTGACGTTGTTCAGTTGGGTAGATGACATGATTCGACCCGGCATTCATTGAATAGGATTACGATAATACCAGATAGGTAGGTAATATGTGTGTGAGTAGTGGAAGGGGAAGAGAAAAAAATTATAATAGCATGACTGACATAATTAGACCTGACAATAGGTTCTGAATAGCACGGCTGACATAATTGGACCTGAGAATAGGTTCTGAATAGCACAACTGACATAATTGGACCTGACAATAGGTTCTGAATAGCACGACAGAAAGTTATCTCTCCAAAAAAAAATCATCCGAATTTTTTTTTCCAAATATCGTGACTGACAAAAATGGACCTGATAATAGGTTCCAAAAACCTCGCCTGACAGAAATGGACCTGATAATAGGTTCCAAATAGCGTGACTGACAAAAATGAACCTGATAATAGGTTCCAAAAACCACGACTGACAGAAATGGACCTGATAATAGGTTCCAAATAGCGCGACTGACAAAAATGAACCTGATAATAGGTTTCAAAAACCACGACTGACAGAAATGGACCTGAGAATAGGTTCCAAATAGCGCGACTGACAAAAATGGACCTGATAATAGGTTCCGAAAACCACAACTGACAGAAATGGAGTCGACAAAATACCGGTAGGTTGACGACTATTGTGACTTTTTGTTTCAAAATATTTTTAAGGTTTAGGCTTTTGGTTACAGAGGTTCCCTGGCTATTATGGTATGGTGTGGCTAGATCCAACAAATTAACCTAAGAAGGAACCAGAGGATGAGCACCATTTGGAGGGGGAGCGCTGGTGTTGTTGGAGGAGGTTGCTCTCGCTGTTGCTGTTTCTCTTGCTGTGGCGGATTGCTGCTGCTGTTGCTCTCGCTGTTGCCGTGTCAACAAATCCGCGGTGCCAACGGCTGCCGTTGCTCTAGCTGTGGCCGATTTGTTGACCATTGCCGACATTGCTGTTGTTGTTTGACAATTCGTTTTTGCCAACAATTCATTTTGGATCTATAACAATATATGATAATTTAACAAAATGGGGTGAGTATGATCTATTGATGTAGAGAAAATAATAACAACAGAATAATATAATTTACATGCTAACCTACCCCGTTGCCGTGTTGCGGGTCACCTGTGTTGCCGTCTGCTCCCGTTGTTGATTCATTGATTCGTTGATACGGTCGATTCATTGAGGATACCATCGATTTGTTGATGCCAACTATTGGTTGATATCCATTGTTCCTGTTCTGGCCCTATGAAAATAAGAAGAAAAACAGAATTTAGGAAATCATCCGCAATGTAAGATGTAGGCATCATTCTCTCTCTCTCTCTCTCTCTCTCATTCGTACCGTTTGCCACAGATTTGTTGTTGTCGTTTAGCGATGATTCGCTGTTGCCGATCGACGCACTAGGGAAGAAAATATTGTTGTTGCTGCTGCCGTAGATTTGCAGACTTCTTACTCCTATGTAGCGAAAAACTGGATCTTGTTCCTGTTGATATAGATAAGCAAGGGATGCAGATTTTGTGCTTTCAAGACGTCTATGTTTGGGTAGCTAATCCAAACAATATCTTTCCAGCAACTAATCTCTCGTCCGATTGCTCTCTATTGTCCTGCAGTACAAGGCAGTTACTTTGCACTAAAATATCTCGAGCCTGAATCAGCCAGCCTAATGCTCAATGTCACTTCGGTGGGATTCCGCATTCTTGGACGGAGTGCCAATCATACAAGTACAGTAAAGCAACTCTGCTCAAGATAAGTCGGGTAAGATTATGAAGGGAAAGAGTACTTTTTGCCGGGGACCAAAAAAAATCACACTGTAAAATCACACTGTAAAACCACACTGTAAAATTACTGCAAAATCACACTGTAAAATCACTTTTTGCTGTGTGTGTGTGTGTGTGTGTGAGGGAGAGAGAGAGAGAGAGAGTTCATACAGTAGAAAAAAAATCTTTTCGCTGTGTGTGTGTGTGTGTGTGTGTACAAAAAAAGATCGATACTTAACCTGTGAGATCTAATGCAGTAAATATAGAACAATGAAGAATGATTTGATTTTCTTAATTAAGTTGAGATCGTTAACTAAACAATATCGCGCAGCACGCGTGCGGCGCGTGCGTTTTGAATATAGAATAATAAAGAATAAATCGATTTTCTTAAATAAGATGAGGATGCTAAGTACATTTTGAATATAGAATTATAAAGAATAAATTGATTTTCTTAAATAAGATGAGGATTTTAAGTACATTTTGAATATAGAATCATACAGAAAATTCACGCACGACGTGCGCAATATAGCCCTTATTTTTTATTTCATGCTCTCAACTTGTGATACAGTGAGATCTTTCATGTACCAGTGGCACGGTACGTACAGCATGTGTGACGGTGATTTTACTGGTAATGAATTTGCATAGAAATCTACATCAGTAGCTTCTTACACCATTTTCATACTAGATATTTTCTGGTAACAAATTTGCGTAGAAATCTACATCAGTAGCTTCCTACACAATTTTGGTACTAGATAATTTCTAGTAACGAAATTTGCGTAGATATCTACAGCAGTAGCTTCCTACACCATTTTTGTACTAGATAATTTCTGGTAACAAATTTGCGTAGAAATCTACAGAAGTTGTTTTCTACACAATTTTCGTACTAGATAATTTCTGGTAACAAATTTGCGTAGATATCTACAACAGTAGCTTTCTACACAATTTTTGTACTAGATAATTTCTGGTAACGAATTTGAGTAGAAATCTACGGTTGTAGCTTTCTACACTATTTTCGTACTAGATAATTTCTAGTAATGTATTTACGTAGAAATATATGACAGTAGCTTTGTACACAATTTTCATACTAAAACGGAAAAAGGGCAGACCATCAAGTAACTACCAAGTAGAACTAGTACTAGTACTACTACTACTAATACCGTGACGACCAGTAGCACATAAACAGCACACTAATTTGCAATAAGAAATTGAATAATCATATATTTTGTGTGATTAGTCCATGAATATTGTTCCTGTTATGGATAAGATGAATCATGAAAAAAACAGAAGTGAGTTATCTGTAATAGTTAGTGTGTCACCACCTAATAAGTGCATTACTGTAATGGATTTGGAGGAAAAATACACACTAATTTGTAATTAGAAAATAGAAAATCCAATATTTTGTGTGATGAGTCCATGAATATTGTTCCTGTTAGGGATAAGATGAATCATGAAAGAAACAGAAGTGAGTTATGTGATCAAAGAAAGTGTAAATGTAATCAATAATGAACGGCAAATATAACAAGGAATCGCGTACTGGAGCCATTGAGTTTCGATGAAGACATGGCCAAACGGATAGAAAGGGGAAGGTTGGGGTAAAGACAGAAGCTCTGAAACACAAAGTAGACGTAATGAAAGGGATCGTAAGTGTAAATGTTTGTTGTCATGAAGTATGGGGTGTACATTGAGTGTCGGTAAATATTTCGGGGGGATAAAGGAAAACAAGATAAGGAAATTAATGGATGAATGACGATCGGAGCGTTATTTTCGAAGAAGATAAATGACCGACAAAGATACGGGGAATATAAAGTATTGGCGTACGTATGGAATTGAATATAGATATAACGATCAATTAAAGACAGTTACGTTTACATAGGAGAGGAACCTATCACGAGGCTCCGCAAACCGACACTGAGGTCCAGCAGAACATAAACAGCGGGATAAAACACATGCGGTCAGGCCCAGTAGCAATAATAGCCAAATTTTTGACAGGGACCCAGGCCGATGCAAATTTTAGAAACTTATGTTGAGGCTCTTGCCCTAGAATCGATGTAAAAGGTACGAAATAGAAAAAATAATAGTAATAATACTGGTGAGGCATCGAAAATTGCTTTTGATGTGTTTCTTTTCCATACCATAGCACCATGTAAGTCATGTGAGTTCAAGAACAAAAGTCTGGCTAAAAGTCATGAAAAAATTCTGTCTGTAAGCGTAAGATTATCACCAATACAACTGTTGGTGCAATTGCATTTCTCACAAGAGGTTCCTGTAGTTGGGGGATTGGAAGCAATTTGAAAAAACTCCCAGTTCGTCTTGTTGTTCATGAACTTCTTGTTGTTCGTCACACAAATGTGATTTGGGGTTCTTTGGGAATCACACGCATATTTGGGCCAAACTCCATTGGTCCCCCTTTGTAATTTCACCCTAATTATTGAAATTAATGTCCAACTCCTAATATTTTGATGCAGAGTACATTTTCCTACCCCGCTGGCATCTGTTTCCAAATTTGTGGCATGTTACTGAGTTTGATGCCTGAAACAAGCAGTGCATAACCACAATTTTTCAATCTCAATCTCAATCAGTTCCTCATTTTTATTGTTATTACTGGCTATTGTACAATGTTAGTACTAGTAACGATGGTCCGCACTCCTTTATATCAGGTTTATTGTAAACATTGTGATTTGAATTCTCCTCTGATCACTAAAGGTAGGGGAAAGAAGAAGGTCACCAAGAAGATGAAACCAACCTTGTTTACAGCGCAACTAAGAAAGAAAACGGGAGTAGTTGTTTCTCCTGGTCTTCTGGACCATATTTTGAATGACGCATCATGCTAGTATTCTTATTACAGGGAATCTTCGGGTGCAGTCAATTTTGCATCTTGCGTATTCATTCAAAAATCTCAGAAGTCACAGAATGCTAGTGATAAATTAGGTCTAACAAACACCCATAACGGTCCACTAAGTAGTGGCCTAGTACCAGAGGTGCTCAACAAACAAGTTATGTACGACCCTTCTGTCAAACCAATTGGGTGTGCCTTGATTGGTTGGGAATTAACCAACATAGAGGATGACGATGATACTGTTTCCGAGTACAATTTTTTCTTTCCTAACAATGAAGATGAGGAAGAAAGTGAGAGCACAGAGGCCCCCCACTCTTTGAGTGTCAATGATGAAGAAGGCAATGGAGTTGATGTTGATGATTCCCATCATGATACAAACATGGCAATTATGACGTCCAATGCCGGAAGGCATGTATCAGATGAACTGATGGTAAAGATCAAGTTAATGAAAATTATGCGGAACCATAGCATATCATTAGTTGCAGAGAAGGAATTGTATGAATGGGCTATCGAATTGGAGCGTCTCCATTTATTTTCATGGATGAAGGCAACAACCTTGTACAGACGAGGTCAAGAGTTCTGAGGGAGATTTCTGAAACTGTATCTGAAATAAAAGGTGATGGGTTTGAACCTCATCTTATTGACTGCTGTTCTAAGAAATCAATGACTAGTGATGTTCCCGCTCGTAAAGAAATCTATGTTCGGTCATTTCAAAAAGCACTTCATTCCCTATTAACAAACGTCACCTTGGTAAAAGAAGAAAATCTGTCTTTCCCCCATGCTGAAGACCCAACGTTACCAGTCCGGTTTCCAGAACTACAAGGCAATATTGATATAGACGGACTCCACCACGGTGAATGGTGGATCAATACTTGGGAAAAGAGATGCAAAAGAGATTCAAATGAAATTTTGGTGCCTATCATTCTCTACATGGATGGAATTGCAATTGACAATAGTGGTCAAAGCACTCTTACCCCACTGAACATGACACTTGGCATATTCAACACCTTAGTAACTCGGAACTGTTGGCCTGATGCTTGGGAAACTGTATATTTTCATTCAACGGGTTCACGTAATAAAGGTAACAAATGAATTGACAATGTGAACAATCTTCACTCTGGCCTTTGTTGCGCTCTTTCATTTTTGAAAGAAGCCTGTAATCTAACAGATGGTATTGAGTGGTCTAATTTGACTTGGAACAAGAAGAAATGGTCCGTTTGAATGAAATTGGAGGTTGCGTATTTCATAGGCGATACTCCCCAGCACGACCAACTTTGTGGACATTATCAAACGTCGAATTCAAAGATGATCTGTAGGCATTGCAATTGTCCAAGAGCACACGGTAACAACTCTTGTGTGAATGTTCTGAAGATTCCTGTTTCTATTGAAAGCGGGAACATGCAGGTGTCGAATCATGAAAATGGGGAAGAGTATCAATCTGTTTGGTTATGGAAGATGTCCAATTTTACTTCCCCAACTGTGGAGGAAGGAGTGAATGTTGAACAGTATTTCAAGAATGTCTCCCATCACCATGCTCATAATGGTAACGCGTTTCATTATCTTGATTTTGGAGAAAACCCACATAATATTCATCTAGCGTCACCAGGAGAGAGGCTCCATATGCACCAACTTGGTTGCGCAAAGCGAGCCACAAAGACTTTCTGTGAGGATTTTTAAGGTAATAACATGCAGCTACTAGGTGAAATGGACTGTATTGCAAGTTACTATGGTGGTGCTGTTCAGAGGCAATCCGATCGCAATTTTCTGCGAACCAATTTTCCTGAGTTGATACATGCAGCAAAGAAGGAGGGGAAGCAGTACATTGGCATGCTTTATATTCAGATGCTCACACTTTTGTCTGCTGAAGGTTGTCAATTGTTGTTGTCCCCAAGAACAACAACAAATCTTGAGAATAGAAGCCAAAAGTGTGAGGAAGAAATTGACGGACGTATCTACGCCCTTGAGTTGTTGTTGGGTATGGAAGAGTTCCTTAAATATGCTGGAGCATTTGATGAGGTTTTCAAAGAAGACAACAAGGGTGTTTTAAATCTTGACAAGATGGCTGTTCATTTCATTAACTGTATAAATAACTACCTACAACAAAGTAAGGGAGAGGGTAACAATCTGGTGAAGAATCACATGTATTTTCATTTATCACAGTACATGAGATTATTTGGTCCTCCAACGGGATGGCACTCCGCAGCTAGTGAGAGCAACCATAAAACTGAAGTGAAGGCTCTTGCAAAGAGAACCCAACAAATCAAATCCACGTTAATCAAACAAACCTGCAAGCAAGTAATGGAATACCGCACTATTGATTGACTTGACTGTGAATTTGATCTGTTTCATCACAAATCTTTTACAGGAGTAAGTCATCCTACAGAGGGTGGTCGGTCAGCCAAGTTTTTGATTTCAGTTAGGGATGGTTTGCCTTACATGAAGTGGGACAAAAAGAAAAATGCAAGTGTGCCATGGTTTCCATCGGATGTTCTCAAATTTTGTTGCGATGTGGTTCTTCCAGCTGCGGGGACCAACACGCTTCGTGGATCCACAAAGCACAAGAGGTATGACAATTATTGCCGGTAGGGGTTTATTTTTTGCGCTCATCCATCATTTAAGTCTGATTCTGGACAGTTGTCAAACGCATGGTACCACTGGGCAAATTTTCAACTAGACCTACTGGACAGGTGTGGTCTGCAAGTTTATCCATGTCAGATTCTGTGCCTGCTTCACCTTGAAGCCCCCCCCCCCCCTGGAAGTTCTGTCAGCAGGTTTGAATTAGTACACGGCGGTTACTACGTTGTGGCTTGTTGCATTCTTTTTATTGACCCAATCTCAAGCAAGAGGGCTCAAGGGAGAAGAGACTGCCACGCATTGGTGAAGCAAGGTGTGTTGCGCAACAAATTATATTTGTTTGAGTGCAATGCGATTGAGTCTGAAGTTGCCATGGTCTGAAACCTTGGTAGGAAAGATCACTACTTTGTCCTTGGAAATAGGGAACAATGGTTGTTTCATTTCCGTGACACAATGGCTGGTTTAGAAACCAAAAGAATGGAGTCAATAGTGAAAGCCAGGAGAATCAGTAATGATTTGTAATCCTTCTTTCAACGGCGGTGCAGGTAAGTGACAGCGAGGATTCCATTTTAGAATTCTTTGATTGCAAGTTCGTACACAACTTTCTTTATTGGTGCAACTCCATCGCTGTTTATTTCAACATAGTCGATTGTTGTTTCATTTTTGTTTAATCCCTGAACAGTGTATGACAAGAAATAAGCTAAATATTTTGAACGCCGTTGCAGGATTAAGTGCCCTGTAAATGGCGCTTTTGATTTAATTACCTACGTGTCTGCAACGGCGTTGCAGATTGAATTCCCTTGAGTGGAAAATAAGCACAATGTCTGTAACGCCATTGCAGAGTTAAGTGTCTGGAACATCGTTACACATTGAAATCCCTTGAACGGAAAATAAGCACAATGTCCGGAATGGTGTTGTAGGGTTAAGTGTTTTCAACAATCAGGCGCATTGATGTGCCTGGAACAGTAAATAAGCACGATATATGAAACGGTGTTGCAGTGTTAAGTGTCTGGAACGGTGTTGGAGATAACAATTCTCTGTAAGGGAAAATCTGCACAATGTCTGGAACGGCGTTTCAGGGTTAAGTGTCTGGAACGGCGTTTCAGATTGAGTTGTCTGGAATGGCAATTCTGACTTCTTCATTTGTAACAAACGTTTTTCACAGTAGTTAATTTTTATATTTATGTTCTTAACGAGGACAGGAACGTGTACGTATTCCTAAGTAGGGATAAGTTTTGCCATAAAGCTTATTAGTACTATTTCACACGTCCCCATGCGTCAGGCGGAATGGGATAGTTGTTGTACTTCTCCAAATCTTCCGATGATTTCCAACGTTTTTCGTAAAGATGTAGCCAGTGCACAATGTTTCTCTCGTTTCCGTCTTCTTTCTCTCTTTTCTCTTTGTTTGCTAATTGTTTTAGTTTTGTTTTTTCCTCTTAGACTGTTTTGTCACTTTGTTCATGAATGAATTCCAATTGTCTTTAATCTTATTTTTCTCCGTTTCTTTGTTTCATTCCCTCACCTCATCAGCTTCTTCTATGTACCTTCTACAGTACTTTTCAATGATTGCCTCTTCAGTCGTTGTGTGCCACTCGTTGAACCAAAGGCTTGTCAGACAGGGACGGTTACCCAGGTTAAAATGTATGCATTCCTTGATGTGCTTTCTGGCTTCCGGCGTCAGGTTACACCATTACTTTGGTGGGAAAGTATGACCATTCAGTTTGAGCCTCTCTTGTTCTCCGGATTGTACTTCTCGTCCAATACTCACATTGTTGTAGCACTGTATGTCCTCTGCTCCTTTTAATGCAGGATAACCACATAAAACGTACGCCATAATGATACCCATAGCCCACACGTGGTCAATGCCATTATTGTTGCCTTCCTCATAGAACAGAAATACTACCTCCGTTATGTACTTTAAGCATTGTTCCCAAATCTCCAAACCTTCTTCTTCATTGAAATGTCCTTTTTGGCTGTTGAGTCTTGCTCTCGCATTGTTGATCTTGTTGCATCCATTGAGGATTGTGAGTATCAAGTGGCCACTTTGGGCACATATCGCATCGAACCCAGCTTCAAAATGATATAAGAATGGGTTCCGCTCATCCTTTCGGTTGCCGTGATTGAGCTCATTACTTCTTTCACAGTACTCTGCGGAATCCAAATGAAACCTTGGCTTCAAAACCTTCCTCTTGTACTCTGATTGGGGTGTTGTGTTCTCCACTTACCTCTTACTTCTAACATCATCGGACGTTTGGCAAATACTCTGGTATGTTAGTACAATTACTTGTCGTGAACTGTTTACAACACATCCTTACCGTGGAGCGGGCGTACACTGCTGACTTTTGGCCTGTGTATTTCTAAAACGGATTACACGTACACACCAGCATCTCCACTGGACACAGCAACTTTTTCATACAAAAGTAGACTAACTATAAATAGTATAACGTTCGCTGCTCGGTACAATTGGTTGATATCAATGACACCGTGTGCGTTGGATTGAGTCCCCCAACACAAGTGGAGTTAACCATCGAGAACAAAACACTCTGGTGTCCTCCACTTGGTACATTTTGTTCACAGGTACACACACACATTTTTTTGGTCATCCTGCCCTATTTATACTATCTAGGATCCTTCATGATGAATAAAAAACAATTACACATAGACCACTATCAGTGAATTTATTTGCTCATATTATGTATGGGGTAGACTATGAAACAACCTGGACAAGAAACAAGCTGATACTTTAGTCATTATGAATTTTTGAATCATTTTTGTCCCTGGACATGCATGAACCAAAATAATCTGTTCTACTCAGTTGTTGGGTGCAATTTTGTGTCATTGCCTGCAATTTCATCATCAATAGTGCTCATACTATCATGTATGGGGTAGACTATTAAACAACCTGGACAAGAAACAAGCTGATACTTTAGTCATTATGAATTTTTGAATAATTTTTGTCCCTAGACATGCATGACCCAAAATAATGTGTTGTACTCAGTTGTTGGGTGCAATTGTGTGTCATTGCCTGCAATTTCATCATCAATAGTGCTCATACTATGTATGGGGTAGACTATTAAACAACCTGGACAAGAAACAAGCTGGTGATACTTTAGGCATTATGAATTTTTGAACCATTTTTGTCCCTGGACATGCCTGGACCTAAATAATGTGTCCTACTCAGTTTTTGGGGGCAATTGTGTGTCACTGCCTGCAATTTCATCATCAATAGTGCCCATACTATGTATGGGGTTGACTTTATTGTTCCATGACAATGCATCCTGTTCTTGTGCATCATGATACAAACAGATTGGACAGTACTACTACTAATATTAGTAGCTAGAAGAATCTGAAAACATTAAAGTAAGCGCTACAAATAGGTTGGACAGCAGTACTACAAGTAATAGTAGAATAATATGAAAACATGAAAGTAATACATTGTACTAGTAAATATGACTTATGATTCTTTGTTACGTCAACAACCATTTCTTGGCAAATATCAACCCAATGTGGAGAAGAAGAAGTACTACTACTATGATCACTTCTTTGCCGTTTTGCCACTCTTCATTGTGTTCTATGGTGATGCATGGTCACTATGCATGACTAGCCGATACAGCATTGTTTCATTCCTTCAACAACTTGGACAACTTGGTGTACTGGGGTGTATTTGATCCAACACGGTTGTAAGGGAACCAGGTTGCGTGTTTCACTTTTGTACCATCTGGTAGTTTCTTGTACACCATGTATCCAGGATCAACAGGAAAAGGGCCCTTCCTCTTTGATGCATAACTCTTCACTACACCAGTTCCAGGTGGTGAAATACCCATGATTGTAACCTCACTATCAATTGCAAATTAAGGATACAAGATCACAGGATCAGGTTCTGCAAACAACACCTTCATGCTGCCAAAGGGCTTTTGCGTTACTACGTTGTTGGGTAGGGGACAAGGAACTTGCAGAAGGTGTCCAAGATCTTGAACATGACCAAGGCTTGGAGAAACCTTCCTAGCCTTGTACTTTGGCTCTCCATTAGATTTGTCTGATGCCAAGTTCCTACGTTTGCAACCTTGGCGAAGGAACAACTTCTTTTTTGCCTTTATCTTTGTGGATGGGTTGTCTTTGACTGCATTGGGGCGGGATGTTGATCGCCGTTTCCTTGGTTCTCTCCTTCTTGATCTTCAACTGCTTCAGCTTCAACAATTTTGGAGTCCAAGTCAAATGTCAATTTATCTTCCCAAGGAAATTGAAAGAATGGTTCCACTCCATTGAGCCCTCTGTTAGTGAACACTAGCCATCAAACGGAATAAGCGCCGTTTTGTTTGATGAAGGTCTCAAAGTTTTTCAGGTGCTTCTTGAGGAAGTCCCACTTTGCAATGCCGGCTGCATTATAACGTTGAGTCCTTGGTACCTTGATTTTTTGGAAAAGTTGGATCAAGGAGTTGGCATTGGATTGTAAAGTCTTTTCATCCTCGCCTGACACAAAGCTTACTTCCAAGTTTGCTTCCGACATGTATTTTTTGTTCTGGGAAATCGCACACAGAAGTTCCTTTGTCAATGGAACAAACAATAGGCCCCCAACCGGTAGATAATTGTAAGTTGTGAAAAATTGCAGAGACCTCTCAAAACACTTACAACCTTTGAGTAGTATTTCCGGTTGCGTGATAAAAATATCACGGAATACGAATCTCCTATGTTCCCAGAACAATTGGTCGTCCAGCGTGTACATGCAGTTCTCATCAAAATTAAGGAACCTTGTGACAGATAAGCTGTAGTCCTCTTTTGTGAGTGGGTAAGTATGTCGACACTCTTCACCTCTTAGAAGCTCAGGTGGAATTTGTTCTTCAAATTGAATGGATCAAGCACCATTGTTGGTGAAAATGAATAACCGATCTTTGTGGTTAGGTTTGCCAGGATTGGAGTTGGACAACAATGATTGGCACTCTGTTTTCAAATATTTGTCCAAATTCTCGTGTGCCTCATCAATGTCAACAGATGTTTTTTCTTCCTTGCCCAGTACTGCCTTCAGTATTGCTTTCGAAACCATAATCCTAGTAACCGGGACACATGTACTGTTAGGACCACGGGACAACCGAGATGTTAGAACATTGTCAAGCAATTTGTCGCAAACAAGATCCACCTGTTCAAGTTGGTCCTGCATGGAAACTACATTGTCAACCCAGGACAAACTCAGGAGGTAATGTTGCAACAATGTCTTCACGTGTTGTTTGTCTTCCGGAACAAAATTGTTGACAAATATATCCCGTTCCTCCAACAACTTCACAGTAGAAAGAGTAACCACATTTTTTGCAAAGTCAACACCTACTCTGTAACACTTGTTCAGAGTTTTCTGGTGCTCCATAATCTTGCAAAAGTGAAGAGAAGATAACAATCTCCCCACCAAATTGTCAACTCCTGGTATTTTGTACCGTCCAACCAAAAACGAAGACTCATAGAGATTGGGCAATAGTTCCTTGTACAAATTGTCATCAAGGAATTATGACTCATTGGCCAAGTGGTCCAGGCTGACTTCTTGAAAAATTTGTGCCTTCTCTTGTTGGAAGCGTACCCACAAATACATGAGGACCTTTTGAAACGCAAGGGGTGCCTTTGACACATCAGATGGCCAATCCAACTTGAGGTATTTTGGGGAATCAGTAGAGGGGACTAACTTGACTGCTGGTGCACCTTCTCTTGTTGGTGCACACACAACTTCCTGCCCCCAAATTTGATTTATACTTTTGTCCAACTGTTCAAAGGAGTGACTTGCTGAAAGAAAATGCCTCAGTGCGTGGTGAAAGGAAAGACCTTCAAAGAATGAGACCATCTGCCAGATGTATTGCTTCCCCTTGATTACATCGTCTTTAAATCATTGATAGAAAAATGGACCTTCCTCGTCAGGTGAAGGTGCAGGTGGGAATTCAACACAACATACGTACCACCAAAGTAGGCTTAAATACCCTTTCATGTACTTCAGTATGGTGTCGTAGTTAACAACATTCTTCGACCAAACAGCATGCAATGTGCCTTCTGCTACTTTGTCTTGTCTTTCAACCCAGGTGTACTCTGTTAAACCTGCTGTACTAGTATCATTGATTTCGATAATGGAGTTGAGCGCTGACTGGAAGGCATTCCATTTATCTTTCATCTCGTAGTCCTTGAAACGAGTTGTCAGCTCCTTCAGATCCAAGATGCAGACATTCTTTATCAACTGTGAACCCAGTCACGTAGGAAAAGATTTACCATCACGTCAACAACCATTGGTATAGGACCCGATGATGGCTTGTCACCCGTTGCTGTCTCGCTGAAGTCAGGACGGGTTCCAGAAGAAAAGCATTTCGTGACGATGAAAACCTTTTTTATGAGCTGGTTAAAGACAAATGCAATGTCCTGACTTACAGCAGTGATGAGTTTGTCAATCAAAATATTCTCAGAGAATGCATTAGGACCCTGTTGCTCAAGACAAGCTTTGACACGTCTTTTCATTGCATCTGTGTGAACCCTGTATTGGGAGTCATCCTCAAGCAATTGTAATGATAAAGTACCACCCTCATCATTGCCCAAACACAGCGTAGGTTGTGCAGGTGTGACTTCTTGATCTGGTGTTGCAGGAACGACTGCTGGTGTTTGACAACCATCACAACTCTTCTTTTTTTTAGACTTTTTTTCGTTCTTTTGGGTTTTGTCTTCTTTGTTTCTTTGGCTGCACCCCCTGGACGGACTGGAGGAGATTTTAGATAATTCCAACACAACCTTGGTGGGTGGCTGTGTCTGCAGCTGTCCCTTCATCTACTGGTGGAGTAGTGCTGTTTTCTGCGGCTGTGGCTTCATCTTGTGGTAGAATAGTATTGTCTCCTGCAGCGGTGGTTGCAACTGCGGCTGCATTTGCTGCTGGATTAGTGTTGTCTTCTGACGCGGCGGTTGCGTCTGCAACTTCATCTCCTGGTGAAATAGTATTGTCTTCTGAAGCTGTGGTTGCGGTTGCGGTTGCGGTTGCGGTTGCGGTTGCAGCTGCAGCTGCAACTGCAAATGCAACTGCAACCGCAACTTCATCTGCTGGTGAATTAGACATACTTCCTGACTTACTTCTCGCCGTTGCCATTGTTTGATTGATAATTTTGAGAACAACAAAATAAAATTGTGTCAAAGCAATCGAAGTTGCTACAATTCCATAGCAATAACTCATTGCATAACAAATCAGAAAACACAACCAAACACGACATAGCAAGACATTCCAAAATAATTAAACGAAAAACATATTGAACAAAACTTCAAACCACAACATCTCTAATGACGAACAAACATCATGCAACAATGTACAAATATTTTGAGATTTTCTGACCACTTTAACCGAAATAAATAGTATAACCTGCAACGCCATTCCAAAAGAAAACTTCAAAACTGACCAAAACAAACCATAACAATATGAAACACCGATCCTCAATTTTGAGATACGGTGCTCTATGTTGAGATTTTCCAAACACTTCTTTAGCACCCAGTAACATTTATTTTGAGATTTCAAATTTAAACATGGTTCAAACACAAAGCCTGCAACACCATCCTGGTAATATAATTCTGAAACGCCGTTCCATGATTGTTGACATGAATTGTACAAAAAAAGCTTTCACCCCTCCAGCATAAGGTATTACTCTCATACCTACATTACTACTACTATCATAATACACCCGGACACACAAGATATTACTATGCTTGGGCTAAGACTACTATCAGTGGAACATACCATTCCTGGGGTGGGGTGCACTATAATATTAGACACCACGCCAGGATTTTGGTCCGCGCCAGGATTTTTCTTGAAACTGCATTCCAGATTGTCAGGGCACGTGCGGTAAAACGAGGGGCAGGCAACAGTACAACCCAACACAAAACTGAAAGAATACTACAAAAATAAGTAGTGATACTGAAATCCTCAGGATGCAGTAACTCAGGCACTTACAACTACTACTAAGAATTTTAGCACGGTACAACAGTGTGAATGAAAACTAAAATCAGCATACTCCAAAACAACTCAACTCCCATGAAACGAGTGTGCCAAATACATGAAAACAAACAGTTGGTAAGTTCCTATTTCCGATTTAACAAAAAAATAATGGTGGAACATGTTTCCGCACCAACAGTTCAGGGTACAACAATTGATACACAGAGAACAAACAGCCCAGCAAGCAGTGTATCAGGTAGTGAGACACAAAACACAAATGATAGCACAACAGATAAAACCAATAGCACCAGTAACAGCAGCGGTGCAATAGATGAATCGCAAGAGCGCACTGCCAACAACATTAAAAGTTACATTACTGCGTACGTCAAGGAAGAAACGTTCAGGCAAATGAAATTCCCAAAAACAGACGAAACAAGGTAGACGATACATAAAGTCAATTCTTACCATGGTTGTAAAATTGAATCATCAAAACAAACTACCAGTGACATGGAACGTCCATGCGCCGAAGTGGAGTGGAATGTTCTGTAGAGCAATAACTACAAGTAGGCACAACGCCCAGACACTAGCAAGGAAAAATTATAAAGGTAAGAACTGACAAGAACAACATTGTTCCCAGTAGACACATTTTCAAATTACTAACCATATGGTATTGTTTAAGCTGCTGTATAGACAACAAAAGAAACAAACAGATACCGGATAATTTCCCAGGAACAGTTCTAATCAAGGAAAACGAAAACACGAAATCAGAAAATAGGCACAAATTACACAAAGACTATTGACAAAAAAATACATCGGAATTACAATATTTCTTCAAAAGAATTCTTGGAGCAGTGTTGCCTAAAGAGACGGATTTCAAAAAATTGGTATGAACAACAATCAGTAACATTTTCACTTCAAGCGATGAAGCATTTGCTCTGCTTTTCCTTTACAACGACTACGAATCATGGCTAAACACAACAAAGGGGACAAGGATAAGAAAGAAATTCACTGACAGTAAGTCAGGAATTAAGGAGGGGTGAAATGAGAAGGGACAAGACCTCTACGTATATGTCACAACAAACGAAAGATTTAGAGATCAAACTACTTCAAACATACCAACAGCAAAGTGGGTACGATATGAAACGACGTCAAAAGGAAGAAGCCAAAATGAACGAAACCAAACGGAAACGAAAATCTAACATGCTGGACACTCTTGACAAGAACCACAAGGACTACAAATACTACCTTGAGAACGGACACAAATTCTAAAAGTAAATAACAGTAGCAAAAATATAGTGCAGCAGTTAGTACTTCATTCGAATCTAATGTGGGTAGCGGCAATAAATTGGTCTGCTGCTAAAATTGCATAGTACGAACAAGATTATGGCAAATGCGGATAAAGTACTTTCTTATTAGTACAAAAATATGGTTGTTGCCTTTTGATATTTGATATACGTACTGTGAGTATTGTGAAGTGGGTGTAACAGAATACATTGCTGGTAATCAGCAAGAAGCTCATATATTTGTTAAGAAATTTGTATCAACACTGCGACAATATCAGTGTACATAGAGGATATTATTACTAAAGATGAGTTTTGTGTGGAAAAACAAGAAACAGTCAAATGGAGAATAAATATTATTGGGGTGACCATGAAACAAAGTTGTACAATACCAAAATTGGGAAGCACCACAAGAATGGGGCAGCAACTATCCTTGTGAAAATAGTCCTACTTGAAATTGTTGCGTGCAAAAATACGTAGAGAATGTTTTGTGATGTGCACAACAAAAGTTTTCGGAATTTTTAAATACATCACACAAATTTGACGCAACCATGAGCATCATTTAAGTGACGTTCTTGTTGACTTAATTGAGATTTACTACTCGTCGTCCTTACAAGTATTTTAGTTGTTCTTTCTAAAAGTCATTATGATATTCATATTGACAAATGGTAAATCGGTTGAATTAAGAAAGAGAAAAGCTCTCCACAAAAAATGTCAAGTACAAAAGAGTTGGTACTTACTATGTATTCAGCATTATATCCGGGACAACTTCATGACAAAGAACTTGCACAAGAATTGATTTTGAATACAGCATTTACAATTGATGTTTCAGTTGGATGACCTCACAATGGACAAACATCCTCTCACTGGATATTCTGAGGAACTCAACCTGAACTCAATTGCACCGTGTCATTCCATAAGATATGACAAGAAACAATCACCAAAATTAGAACCACAAGAGGGTAAAGATACTTTGATATTGCCAACAAACAAGGGCATGTGCATGTGTTGTCATTTAAATATGAAAAAGTGATGGAAATTGCTGTATTTTCCTGAGATATCACTGTAATTTTGTTAACCACTGTAAAAATGCAAGAGTATTTAATGTGCAAGTTGGCACGAGTATAGTAGTACTAGTAGTATAATTTTACTTAAGATTATGTTGTGTACAGATTGCCTCTTGTACAGTTCTGACTGTGTTCTCATTCTTGCGTTGAATTATTCTTGTCCCACAAACAATTGCAAACATTAGCTAGACATTAAGAAGTGGCTACTATATTGTTATCCCCATTACATGATATCTGAAGTTGCTGTAGTAACATGAACACTCTGAATCAAGCATACTATGCCTTGTGGACCTCTGAAGGTCCTTATCTGGTCTGTCTGTAATAATAATAAAGGTGGATATAATTATTAAATGTCTTGCAGTAGTAGTGCAAAAGAGTTTGTCTTGCTTCTGCCGGTTGGAAGGCAACAAAAAGCAAAACACAGATCCACATTATATGAGATCTGGAGTTGTTGTTCCACGAGCACTCTGAATCAAGCACATGCCTTATGGACCTCTGAAGGTCCTTATCGGAACTGTCTGTCTGTTTGAAATGATGAGAGATTATTATTAGTATGTCAGAGCAATGTCCGACACCTCTCTTAGCAAAACGCGCGTGATTTAACCCTAACGGTCAAAATCTCTGACACTCTAAGATAACCACTTTACAGTAAAACTAACCAACCACATTCAACCAAATTCAACCATGGCCAAACCTTCTCTGCGACCAAAAGACCAAGCCGGACGCAATTACTCAGCCAATCAGATTAAAGGTGTCACTTTGCCCTTCCCCCAGCCTGAGCAGCAGCAAAATGCAAACGCAAGCACAAACACAACAAACACATACACTTCAATCCTGACAAACAAACCGAAAAGTACATAAAGACACAATAAACGTCGAAAACGTCGAAAACGTCGAAGCAACGAAAACAAGAACAAAACAGCCAAAACACTTGCAATTTCCACAAAATAACATCACCATCCTCAACAAAACACTCCCCTCGGTCTCCAACAACAAAAATGTCCTACACAAGTGGCCTATTTGCCAGAGCAGCACGACATGTTCAACAGGATGACCTCGATGGTGTCCCAATTAATACCCAACTTGCCTACGGTCGCAAAGGGGCAGAGTTCCTTGAGTTTTGCACTACCATATTCGGCTACCTAGATTACCCACAAACGGTAACTGAAGAGAAGGTGTTTGGCTTCCTTTTCTATCAGTCATATCGATCCCGTAGGAGAAGAGGCCGGAGGCCCAAGAGGGAGGTGGGAACACCACAAATATTCGACCCCACCGACTATGGCGCCGTGATGGCCAAATACAACACCAATAGTAGTAGTAGTACTAGCAATCGCGAATCGCTGTTGGAGCTGGAGGAGATAGAACAGCATGATCCTGTAGGCTATGACACTGTGAATCAATACTTGTGTTCCATTCTCAAAATATTGCGGCACCAGCGAAGTCAAAATGCCAACAATCTTACCAAGGAACACATCCGCTCTAAAAGAGCCACCCAACTGCTGGGAGTCGTTCAAGTTTGAAAGAAGAAGATCGCAAGAATGAGATTCGATGAGAAGATAGATCACACCCTTTCACCATACATGAATGTGCAAAACATCGAGCGGATAGAGGATTTCTTGTTCTTTAAGAATTGTTACAGACCAAATTATCATGTGGCATCCTTGAGAGACAGATTCTGTTTTCTTATGACACATGGAGGGGTTCTCCGCGGCGAGTCCTTATTCAAATCCGAGCTGTCCAATCTGTGTGATCGTATCAAATATGATGAAGGCACACACGCCTGCCAGATCCTAATTATGCAAATAATAACAGGCAAAACCAACGGTCAGAAAACTTTATATGGACGCGTTATGAGACATCGAAATGTTAACATGTGCCTGATTGGTGCTTTGGGCTTCTATTTGATGGCACGATTCCATTCAACGCGCGAGCTTGCTCAGTATGACTTTGCAAGTAATGCCAATTGGTTCAACGTCAAATTACTCACAGATTATACTAATAACTCTGACAATCGAGACTCAATCACAGACCAAGCGTTTGCCAATACAATGAAAGACGCGTGCAAGGCCTTGGGTATTGCTTCGAAGCACTTTGTTCACTTTGGACGAGGAACCGGTGCGGTTGCATGTGAGATGCAAGAGGTTGATCCCCAATACATCAAAATGATTGGCAATTAGAACCTTGATGTCAGAGAGGACCGATACTCTTCCAAACTCCCTTTGAAGGCTATGAGGGCATTGGCTGGGCATTCACAAGATAAAGGGGGGTTCTTCTTGCCAAGAAGTACTATTGATCCACCTCCGGAGCTTCGTCGACAAGTCTTCCCCTTCCTTGACAAGGCAATAAGCACCATTGATAATGTCCCAAAACCGACTGCTCAGGCTTTCTTTGAGCTCCTCCTCAATTTACGATGTGTGGTACTGCAGGACGCGGCCATCTTGATACACCAAGGTAGGAATAACCGGCTCTTATCCTTGCCTGCCTTCCAAACCGAACTGTTCAAGACTTATCAAGCAACACTCATTGACAAGGTCATTGCCGAAGCAACAATCGGCGCTGCTACTACCTCAATCGAAAGGAGCCTCGATGTTGCCCTTCCAGGGGTTCGCGACCGGCTGCACAACATTCATTCGGAAGTCCACAATGTTTGGAAGGATGTTGGGAGGGTTAAGGCTTCAGTTACTGGCTTCAGACAAGAACAAGGTGCTGTCAACACCCAATTTCACCACTTCCTGCAGCACATGCATGCATATCAAATGGCGCCAACACCAACAACCCCAACAGAACCAACAATCAAGGACCCGCCGGATACTCGTCCAACAATAGGATTGTTCCGTAACCACAAGTCGGTTACGTCGATGTGGAATGAGTGGTTTGGACTTGGGGAATTTGTTGGTGTTGACTTCCCTGAAGGGGGTATTGAAGACCTTGAAAAGATCGGCAGTCGATGGAGAAAGCATTACAACTCAGCGGACCAGAAGCATTTCTCCAGACTCAAGTGTATTATCGGTTATGTGAAGAGTAGAGTTGTTGCCGGCGAATCCTTAGAGGCAGTACTGGAAGAAGGTGACACCTTAATGAAGGCAAAGAGGACCCTTTCAACAATCCACACCCATCTTCGAAAGGCCAAGTCCTTTAGACTTGATAGTCCCACCCCCAACAACGGATTGACATGCTGGGGAGCACCAGCAGCAGCACCCCCGCCACCACCACCAAACATGTTGTTGCAAAGCGTTTGAGCCGATTTGATTGGAGAGGAGAGGAGGAGTCGATCGATCGGAGAGGAGGAGGTGATCGATCAATAGGAGAGGAGGAGTCGGAGAGGAGAGGAGGAGGAGCCAATTCAGTTGGAGAGGAGTCGATTTGATTGGAGAGGAGAGGAGGAGCCGATTCGATTGGAGAGGAGGAGAGGAGAGTCGATTGTTGATTGGAGAGGAGGAGAGGAGAGTCGATTGTTGATTGGAGAGAAGAGCCAAGTCGATTGTTGATTGGAGAGCTGAGCCGAGTCGATTGTTGATTGGAGAGAAGAGCCGAGTCGATTGTTGATTGGAGAGAAGAGCGAGTCAATTGTTGATTCTGGAGACAAATCCCATGGTCAATCCAATTCCAAGATTGTTTTGCTTAGCATCAGTTTAGGATGAATCCCATGGTCGAATTCGATCCCAAGATTATTTGGCTTAGCCAAGTTTAGCAGAGCCAAAAAAGATGCAGAGTTTAGTTCCAAATTTGAAATTATGAGCTCTTTGTTGCAAAAGTAGAAATTATGAAGTGGAATAACTTGTTATCTAGTAATATCACGTGTTACGTAGTGGAGTCACGTGCTTTCTATTTTCGTTTTGCAAATCACTCCAACCAATCGTGTCAACGGTCGATCGTGGAAATGGATCCCATATACTTGAGTATCGAAGAACGCGTCGTGTTTAGTTGAATATCAAAAAACAGAAATCAATTCGAAAAAGTTATGGGATTTACCTCGGCCGGCGCGTTTAGTCGCAGCAGGTAGGGCTGTCTTAATTTATGTTTGATCTTCAGTTCTTCATATCAGGAGTGGGAATCAATTCGGGTTCGGGTTTGACTTTGATCATCTGTGGAGCTAGTACAAGCTAGTACAAAACCTACGCTGACTGAAAAAATAATAACTAGGGTTATTATTTATTTTTAGTATAAAATAACTGTGTTATTATATACTACTTTCGAAAACCGCGCGCGCGCAGGTCTGTCAGACAGTCTGACAACTGCTCGATTCTGGTAAAAATAATGAAGGTGCGCATAGTTATTCAAATGTTTCGTGCAGAGTAATTCGTGCAAAAGAATCAGCAAAACACAGAGAGCGACCGACCGGGGACTCGAACCCCGAACCTCAAGATTAGGAGTCTCACGCGCTGCCATTGCGCCAGACGGCCATGAGCTCAACTGCCTAACAAAGTGAAGTGATTTAGCTCTATAAATTCTCCTAAAGAACGACGAATACAAAGGTTCAGAAACAAAAGCATCGCATCTTCGGGCATCCCATCAAGATCTCTCTTACAGTGCACTGAGGAGCTACCGAGCTACCTACCGGTATGCTAGCCGTTGCGAGGATCAAGTTCGGGATACCTTCTCTTCGTGTGTTAATTGAGAGCATGGATCTTCAATCGCACCGTTTGAATATTCTGAATTCATACCGTAGTGGCTCTGTCATCCGAAATCTGGTGCCGAGACGAATAATCAAGGCTTAATTAAATACACCGGAGTATAATCGAACAAATAACAGATCCTTGCCTGCTGCTCAGGATCATGGACCCGGCTTGAATTACCTGACATGGAATCAACTCTCCCCGTAGATATACCGGTACTCGCAGTTCTATCACCGCTACTGTACTGTACACAATGTTTCTACAAAGTGATAAACAAACAATTCAAATTAACTTTATATCAGTGCAGCACCATTGGATTCGTTCCAATCGCGAGACGAGCTGTGTAATCCAACCAGTGCCTGTACAGATTCCAGCAGATGCAACGAGATGGTTCTCCGTGTTTGCCAGCCATGAAGCGAGCCAGCTCGACAGATACTTCACCTCTTTTTCGGTCCCCTATCTCATTCGTTTCGAAAAACGAATCAGCAACGCGGCGACGTCATTCCTGCATCGGTTGGCAACCCAAGGCTCCGATCCGCTAGCGTCGGCCGTCACCGACGGTTCGCGACATACACTCCGCTCTACCCACCACCGGCATCAAAGTCCAACCGCAACCACACCGATACTATTCAATCACAATCATTTTTCGGTATTGTATTGTACTCCGTATTGTATTTCGTTAATTCGGTCCGGCAACAAGGCAACAAACAAACCCCTTAGAGCTCGTCGCTTCCCTTCGTCTTGGATGCGTGGACCTTGCAGGCCTTCATGAGGCCGAGACCGGAGTTCTTGATCTCCTCCTGGGTCTTCTCCTTCTTTTCCATCATCTCTTGGTATGCCTTCTGGAGACCCTCGACGCCGGTCTTGAATTCTTCCTCGGCGTCCTCGATCTGCTTCTCGCCGTCGGCAATCAGCTTCTCGAGCTCGTCACTGGCCATGGCCAAGAACTTTTCGATGGAGGCCTTCTTGTCGTCCTCGCAGAGATCAAGGTTGGCGGGGGAGCACATGGGCTTGAGGCTTTCCGTGGCAAACTTCTCGAGGGACGCATAGTCACGTCCGCCCTTGTAGTCCTGAAGGTCGGCGGGGTCTCCGTACTTGAGGGTGGGCTGTTGGTCGTGATGCATGCATGGATGCATGGATAAATTGATGCGTTCACAAAAAGATCGTCGAAATTCCGGGTCACAACAACACAAAACGACAAACAACAAAGAGGTGAGTGTGCTCTCCGCAACACGAAACAAGTCAAGTCCAACAAAACCAAACCGATGCGTTCACAATCGGTGGATCTGCCGCATTCGTTCGATGCGATAGATTTCACTTACGTATCCTCGGATACCGTGGTTGGTACAGAGGTCCTTGCCCTCCGCAGTACAATCGACATCGGCTACGAGGGCGGTTTCGGAATCAGCAAATGCGTCCATTAGCTTGTCCCAATCAGGCTTCATTTTCTGTTGTGGCAATGGCAATGGCAATGTCACAAGCAACAGCAGAAATCAAATCAAATCAAATCAAATCAATATTAGTAAAAATAGGGCAGTGGTTGTTCTCTATCCTTGAACAGTAACATCTCATTTTGCGTGCGGTCGACTTCCGATGTCTATCGGTTGGTTAGTTGCATTCTCGCACCGTGGAACAACCTCTTCTCGAACGCGAACACGAACGCGAACAGTTCATTGTTGTTCCGTCTCGGAACACCGAATTCCAGTTCACGACACGGCAAGACATGGTGCAGAACCGCCGAGCGATGGAGCGAACGCGGTGCAAACTGAACACAGACACGACAACAGTACTGTGCGGTACCTGTGATAACAGTACGATATCGTGCGACACAGTACAGTTCCGTCCAAACGTACCTTGCAGTGCCCTCACCAAGGCGCCAAGAATTTGACAAAGATCGTCTTTCCGGCGGTCAATTCGTCGTAGTTTTCGGCGGTGAGCTCGACGGCATTGCCGACCGCAAATAGGGTGAGGAGGATGGCGATGATGGATTTCATGTTGGTGGTTGGTTGCGTTTGATTCGATGGGAAATCGAATGTTATGTTGTGTTATGATGACGAGCGAACGACGACAGCGTGACCCAAAACGAAAACGCCGAATTGCAAATGCCAGCCCCGCAGGCAGCTGCGGCGAGTGGGAAACAGAAACCCCCGGTCTCGGCCGGTCGAGCAGAATGAACGCGAAGATTTCTTCCTCGCATAATAAATACCGTACGGTACGAGTACGGTACAAGTACCGGTACGAGCAAGATACCGCACCGCACCGCACCGCACCGCACTGGTACTCGTACGGTAAACCCGACAAAAAGTAACCGGTACAGTACGTTACGGTATCCGTAGGTATGGTAGCATCGGTCACAGGGCATGCAGTACTCGCACTCGCACTCGTTGAACAGAGTAGTGGCCAGCGGCGAAAATGACCGAACCTACCAATGGGAACAACCGTCTGTCGGAAGACGGGACGAGCCGCCATCATACGTTTTGATTGGCTTTTGACCGGCGGGAGTACATTCGGCCCCGCCGGCGACACGTGCGATAACAGCTGCGAAGAACATAGTCGTTGCGTACCGTACGACCGGCGGACGGCACGGCACGATTTTTGAATTATCGTGCCGGTGTTGTTACCGAGTACCGTACGGAACCGGTACGGTAATTACGTGCTCGTGCTCGTACTCGTACTCGTAAGCTTACGTACTCGTTCCATACCAGTAGGTCTTACTATTGCGAATTAGAGCGCCGTTGATACGGTACGGTAGCTACATACCGGTACTACGACCAGAATTTTTGGACACTGCGATCAATCACCAAGACCAATCTTACGTAGTTTACTGTTGGAGCACAGCACAGACGGTGATCGCGCGGGTATTCACCAAGTTACTAAAACCGAAACAATGTATTGAGCAATGGTACAAATGAGATGAGAGCGGAAGGCAAACGAATGCCGGGCCCCATTACATACTGTTCTTATGGTACTTTTAATTTTATCTCACTAATAGGATAGGAATAAACGAAGGTGTTCGTATTCTTGTAGCATCACGTGCTCAACATACGCTGGATTCAACACTTACTGTAGTGTTGGATTGGGTTGGCATTCGCAACACCACGACGATGCGGATGGCATCCGTCCACTGGTTCTGGTTCTGGTTCGCGGTGCTGTTTTGGTGGGTTTCCGCAACGGCAACGGCGATCGAAGCTAGTAGCGACGATGGCGGCAAACGAGAAGGATCGGCGGTCGTTCGGCTGACCCTCGACAATTATCATCGCGAAACAACAACAACCACAACAACCGTAGCCACGACCAGCGACGCTGTCCGCGCCCATACCGGAAACAACAATCGCGTCGTCCTCTTTGTCAAGTTTTTTGCCCCGTGGTGCGGCCACTGCAAGAAAATCGCGGGGGACTGGGAACGACTCGCCGAAACGCACAACACCTTGGATCGCGACGGAGATGCCGGGGGAGGAGGAGCAGTGTTGTTGGTGGCCGAGGTCGACTGCACCGATGCGGGTGCCGGGGGCGGCAAGGAGCTGTGCCGGAAATTCGGAATCCAGTCCTTCCCGACCCTCCGGTACGGCGATCCGACCGAGCCCACGCGGTCCTTCGAAGACTACAACGGGAAGCGATCCTTTTCCAGGCTGTCGGCCTTTTGCCAAAACGTTCTGGTGCCGATGCTCGGAGCCGGAAACGCAGGCCACGACCGTGACTGCCACGCAGGACTACGACTCGCTCTCGATCGACGAACTGGGGGCCGCCATTCGGAGCCACGAGCAACGGCTCGAGACCGCCGAGAGGGACTTTCGGCGCCAGGTCGAACGACTGACGAAGGAGTACAACGCGGCGGATGAGACGAAGCAAGCGGCCATAAAGCGGGTGGTTTCGGATGGAGAGCTGGAAATCGCCAGACAGACCCTTGCCATGCTCCGGAAGCAAGAAGAAACCAAAAACCGATTGCCAGCGACAGACGACAACAAAGGCGGGCACAGCGACGAGCTGTAAGAAGCCGCTGATTTGTTTGAGTTTCAGATTGAGTTTCAGATTGAGTTTTCGAGTGGTGTAGATAGCAATACGGTATGGCCATGATGTTCGGGCCAGAGATGAACTTCGTCAAAATGATTCCGTGATTTCTTTGATGAACAAATTCCCGAACCCTCCAAACCTTCTTTTTGTGATGGATGTGTGTACGTCGTACGAGGTACGAGTACTCGTACGGTAGAGTGTTCAGTGTCCCGAAAAACTCGTATCGGGTAACGTACCGTACGGTACGTACCGGTACGAGTACCTATGTCCCTTACTTGTGACATGGTAGGTGATATGCTAGACCCGGTTGAAGTTTCTTCGTTCTCACAAAACAAAGAAAAGAGCAAGCGGACAAGCTCATCGGAAGAAAGGAAGAACACTTGCCGTACTTATCACAATATTACTACTTGATTATCGCAAAAGGCAAATTCACGATGCACCAGAACATTCCGAGACCGTTTCTACTGTTGTTGTTGCTGTCGACAGTTGCGATCACAAGGGTGGAAGGATTCGTCACCTCCAGGTCGTCTTCTGCGTCGAGGCATGCCGTTCACCGGCTGTCTTCCTCAACCGTAGACGCCATTGCTTCAACGGAACAAACCGAAACACAAGCACAAACCGATGCAGCAAACGAACCCAACGACGAAGCCTTTACACCCTATCGAGGGGAGCAGCCCAAGGAAGCGCTGAGTGAAATCTTCGTTCCGCAGGTGTTTTCGCATTCCCTCGACAACTGCGGCGAAACAGAGACCGTCGACGAGGAGAAACTCTGGGTGCCGCAGACGGATTCCGTTTCCTTCCGCCCGCTCTGCTTTTGCGTGTCCGGTGGGTACTATGTCAATCTATTGCGGGTCCGTGGCGCGGGACTCCTGTCCAGGCACAGGCATCCCGGTCCGGTCCACGGCCACGTCCTCAAGGGAAAATGGTCCTATCTGGAGCACGATTGGGTTGCCGAGGCCGGTAGCTACGTGTTTGAGCCACCGGGAGAAATCCACACGCTGGTGGTTCCAGAGGGAGTGGACGAAATGGTACGAATCAAATCGAATCGAATCGCTACTCTGCGCTACAATGAAACGATGCCGTCGGATTGGATCTGGTTCGGGACGATTTTGGATGCGAAAAGAAAGAGCATGCTTTGCACGCCGAGCCTAGGGATCTCACTGGATTCTTTCGTTCTCACACATTATTCACTGCTTCTGTTTACTTGTATTGCACGAACCACTTCTAATGACAACAAAGATAACTCTCTTTCACGTAACGGGAAGCCTATTGTATTGCGATCCCGACGGAAAGGTGGTAGGCGCCGAAGATGTCTTCACGAAACTAGAACTTGCCAAGAAACATTACGAAAAAGTGGGACTGGGAGAAGATTTTGTGCAGCAGTTTGTCCGATGAAGAACATATCCTATCTATACATTAAAAAGAAGGAGTACTATTAGACTGGTTATGCTGCATGCCATTATTTGTGGAGCTGAATCGTTTCAAGCGCTACGTGTACGTAATAGACGCTTTTGCTAATTAAAATGCAGATTCTGTATTTTAATGTGGTACATTACTGCTATGCTAATGCTGATGCTGCCGCTGCTCCTGCTATTGTTGTCACGCCTGCAACAGCGATTATGCATAGCAAACTTTGCAGAAGAATAGAAAAAACCCACAGTTTGTTGACACGAATCAGTGGAATATGTTCGTATGGCATGGGGTGCTGTATGGATAAGGATGGTGTTCGTGATTAATGCTTCCTGCAATCTCTTGACTTTGTCATCATCGCCGTTGCTGAAATTCTGATTGGTTTCCTGTTCCAACACAATGTCATGGAATTTCTGGAGCCAGCGACCGACCAATCATTTTGTCTTCAACTTAGTTGGGAAGCTTCTTGTACAGCTAGGGGGTACATGGTACGCGACCAAGACTTGTCCTCTTGGACAAGAAGTGTAACCAGTAACAGTCCTTGATTCCTGGGTATCTCATCAGCATAGAAATAGTAATCCTTTATGGTCCTCCATGAGCATCCGGGCATAGCTGAGTTCTCCTTGGCGGTCTCCTACTAGCTAGTGCGTTCGGAGATGTGAAAACATCGCCAAATATGACACAGTTGGATGTATTTGACAACTCATAAGATCTTGTTGAATTGCCTGAGAAGTACTTCACAATTCTTATCAGCATTACCCGCACGGTACAAATGTCTTTCCCATGGGGGGTGAAGGCCATTTTGCCATTCCCCTCTAGTGTTCATAGCTACAGGGCTCTGCACGTCCAGCAATTGTTTCTCAAAGTTTCTTAAAAAGTTGAAAGTCCAGTTCGCAACCAAATTTTGCGAGTAATTTTATCAAATACCTCGAAAACCTCACAAAATATGTTGCAGCAGCAGCAACAACGAACCTTCTTTAACAGCCAGCAGTGGAAACAGCTACAATGGCACCGGCACCGAGGACATTGACAACGACATAAACAACAATGACAACACCAGTCCACACGCATCAAAGCTCCCAAAGAAAGGAGAAAAAGACGCAGCAGGACTCTACTCCAGAGAAATAGATGCCCATCCCTACTCTGAACATCAGCAGAGCCCAAATCACAGGAACATTTAGCTCCCTAATGCCACCAAACAGCTGATCAAGTAGCAGAGCAAGGAGCAGACTACCAGCAACCCCTCCTACCATGTGCAACAACAATAATGACAACCCCAACAACGATGACGCAACCAAGTTAAATACCACCAGCATCTGACAAGTGAACCAATCTCAGGGATTGTTGAAGGACTTTCACTGTGCAATAGAAATGACAGTGATGAAGAGGGAGCCCTTGCAGAAATCTTCAACAATGGTGCAGACAATGAGGACAAAGACAAAGAGGAGATTGAGAACAAAATCAAAACCAAAACCGAAACCAAAATGCACACGTGAAATTAAAACATCTTCTATTACATGGATGGTACGACAGACCAACAGTCAGTGAATGTTCCCAATGCTCCAGAGGGTTTCCTCCCATTGGATTCAAAGACAGTACTAGGGGATCTGCAGTGGAGTACTGCTGATAACCTGGTGGTTGGGATCTGTATTGTCATTGGCCAAAGTTTGACAGGAAAAAGGACAGCAAACATATTTATCACCAATTGCCATTTGGCTGTACCCTGGTTCCAGGCAAAGGAGCTCAAAGGAATTACAATGGATGGGAGGTGTTTCATCACAATGGTTAGAATGTCATTGAAGATACTCCTAATTTCTCAGATGCCACACTGTGGACTCTGAGTAGCTCCCTTCTGATAGGACATGTCTACTAGATGTGCACTGGCACAAGTAACATGCTCCACCAAGAGACAGAATCCTGTTTGCAGATGCCTTGTTCTCTTATCAGTTGCTACTTCATATCCAAATGGATGCCATCAACAAAGAGTACAACAACAAGTTGTGGAGGAAGTTGTTTTACAATGAAGTTTCCCAGCGGTCCTCCAATTATGCCAACCATGACAACACAGGGAAAGAAGATTATGTTGGCCAAATTACCCTCAAAGATGTGGTCAGGTTTGATGGTATAGTCTGCCAGTATCTGTTGCAGATGGGTGAAGTCTGATGCTCTGGTGTATGCGAATCAAGGGTTTCAAACTATGCCGTGCTACAAAAGCCTCAGATCAAGGTCAACCTGAAGTTGAATTGCAGCATGGGAAGATTGTGTACAGATGGTTGAGTGCAAGCATGATATGAGTTACTAGTTCAACTGTGCACAGTACAAGTTTGATTACATTTATGACTCTCTCGTTCTTGTGTATTGTAGGAACTTGAAATAAGAAGAGGCTTCAGTATTGATGGAGTTGTTATAAGAAGAAGTTAGGGTAGTTTAAATAGTGTTTGTGTGCAAAAAAGGAGAGAGCTTTGATATGAACGGAAGATTCGTGCTGAGTCCGGAGCCTGCTGGTCTCACCAGGAAGGTCAAGGACATTGTCAAACATGACAGAAGGTGATGTAGGCATCATAGGCAAGGAGAAGAAAAATGTAGATAAAGTAGCTGGCACAAACTTGAGCTGCGATCATAGCTGGAAGTGCTTTCTTGGAGATATCCAAGCAAATCTTCACTGATAGGCTGAGTTCCGAGAGAGGTTTGTTGTTGGTTAAAAATACGACAACGGAAACAATGAAAAATATGACGACAAAACACCATAATGACGTTACGAATATTTGATTAGGAGTATTCAGTCAACTTAAATCAAATGCACCTCCACTACATTGAAAACATTAAGTGGTAAAAACGATTCCAAATAACACCACAAAGAAACAGTTTAAAAGGTATGAACCAAGATATCATTAAAACCGGGTCAATAAGTAAACACTTGGAACCCATATGTGTATTCAAAAAGAATACACATAACAGCCCGTGAGGAATTTTTTTATGGCGATCATGAAAAGGAATACTGGGTCGGAATGGGTCTCATTTATTCCCTTAAAAACTTGAAGACACGATCAAGCAAAAGGCCCATTGAATTAATAACTTGACCTCGTAAAAGACCAACATGATCAAAAAGACCGATGCAAAGAAGACCAACACAATACAGCAATACAGCGCTGATTGATACGATGACAACAAATAACCGGGGAAGATCTCTACCATGTAAAATACAGGAAACCCTGGTACACAGTGGAAAATACATACATTAGGTAGCAGACTAAGAGTGTCACGATGAACTCACACTTTTTAAATTTAAACATCAATACATATCCCGTCGATTTTTAAGTTACAACAAGGCTTCCTTGAAAGAGTTAGCAAATGGGGGTACGAGCTGTCGAGCTCAAGCGGACGTTTATTTGCTGAATGAGGAGCATCCCATGAGTTGTGAGTCATTGCCGATGAAGTAACCACCTCTCTGTCCTTCACCCATGTTAGCTTTGTGAATGTGTTGTTATGCAGTGATTTAGGAGGTGCGATTTTGTGTGCGAGCGTTTCTGCTTACTATACTATTGGGTAACTCCCGAAATGAATCTGGGTCCTACCCAGATCTATGTCATTTTTGTATTTCAGGAATGGAAATTAACAGGCCCAGATTTTGGCAGGCCATCGTCTAAAATTGTTGTTTTTGGAATAAGAAATTCTTCCTATGGACAATAATAATAGCCAAATTTGTCCTCTTGATATGATTAAAAATGTGGAATTAATACTATCAGATTTTTCATTTTCAGTTTTCAGCGGCTTGAGCTTTCAGCAACTCAACTGACACTTGAGCGACGACATAAATTATCATTTTACTCCTGCCAATCCATTGACTATGTCACTTGAGTTGATTGTTTGCTTATATCTTTTACCAGAGGACAACGACGACGACGATGATGATGATGATGACAATGGCGCTGCAGAAGAAAGGCATCAAAGAGATAGGAGAACACCAAGGATAACCTTTTGTTGTCATTCTAAATCCCCCTTTCTTTATCTATTGCACTCAGACAACAAACAGGCTCTTCTCGACTGCTGTGGTGTCAACTACAAGAAGGTCTTTGGAGAGCTTTTAGGTCTATTTGAACCCATATTCGATAGTTACACGATCGATAGAGACACCGATGGTATTTGCAAGCAGAAGATTGCCACCACAGGAAGAAAGTGTGAGGCAAATGCAACTTGCTGTCTTGGGCGAGAACTTCATTGGTTTCGAACATGAGGATGCATTGCAAGATCTGTGTCAATGGCGTTTGAACTGACCTCTACTGTTGTGTACAAATGGTTGAAGTTCTCCAGAAAGGTTCTTTTGTCTGTATTGCAGAAGCATCCAAAGGCAATGGTTAGACCTCCAACTGAAGAAGAAGTGGAGGAATACATTGCCGCGATTGGTGCAAAATACCCAAGACTACATGAATGCCGCGTTGGGGGTGCAGCTGATGGATTCAAAATCAAAATTTAGCAGTCTTCTAATTGGTTGGTTCAGAGTTGCTTTTACAATAGCTGGGACTGTGACACATATGTCAACAGTGTTTTTGTCTTTGCAGCCAATGGGAGAATTTGTATTTGCAGTTAAAACTGCCCTGATACCTGGCACGACAGCACAATCACAGATCATGGTGTTTATGACAAAGTAGAAGAATTGTTTGTCAAGTACAGGGCAATGATTTGCGTTGACTCCACATTCAGGGTTTATACAGGGAGACACCACTGCGTTGTCCAAAGTTCGCAGACTGATCCAGATACCCCAGAGGCTCTTCTGTTAAATCAAGAAGCAACAGCACTTTGCCAGTTATCAGAGTGGGGAATTCAGATGATTCAGGGGCAGTTTCCCCAATTGAAAGACAAACTCCTATTGGAGACATTTGGAGATCGGAAGATCATTTTGAACTTGATGATGCTTCTGTACAATTACGAAACAAGTACCTGCATGGACGTGGGAATCATTGATTCCGATCAATTTGATTCCAATCAATTTCAGACTTTCATGTACCGACTTCACCAACTTCACGATTTTGCATGAGTTCTTTTGGTTTACAGCAGTTACGCTAATTCATTATTTCTTTTCTTTGCAACTTGCAAAGCTCATAATTTGTTTTCTTGCAAAACCAAAACCAAAAATGAAGCAGATTTTTTTTTTAGGTTCGAATCTACTAATTTTGAATTATCTAAATCCTAAAATCAATTGGCCATGGTGATGAAGCTGAGATTCAAAGTCAACAATCCATACTGGGTGGAGGTGGACATTGACCCAAGTCCATATCCAGTTCAAATTGTCAAGAGTCTGGTGTCATCACTTGATCCATGTCAAAGTCCAACAATCAAAGTCAGAGCCATCTCTATCATAGACCCCATCTCTTGTCAAGTGAAGTGGGTGGAGCCTTCCCTTCAAATCAAAGTCAACGCAAATGCACCACTGCCTGTTGCAATTAAATAGGAACCAACAATGCCTTAAGTGGAATCTCCAGCTCCAGGGAATTTGAGTTGGGAAGCGGGTTCACGAATAAGGTGGCGACATCTATTATGGTTGCCTTTACGGATCCCAAGGCAGTCTCTCTTTGTTGCCTCTCAGCTTCCAAGACAGCCTCTTTATGTTCCCTTTCAAGTCAGATATTCTCTCTTCTTTGTTCCCTCTCAAGCTTGGAATTCTCTCTCAACAAATCAAAGATTTCCTGGCTGTTGACTTTGGTGCTCCTGTATTGTCTCTTGGCAGACCAAGGAGAGGGAGAGGAGGAAGCAAACCAAGGAGAGGAAGAGGAAGCAGACCTGTGAAGAAGAGGAAGCGGACTGTAAGCGTGTGACAATTGGTGGTACGTTTATGGCAATTGGTGAATTGAGTTCTGGTTGGGTTGGTTGAGTTGGTTGGGGAAGTTGACGTAGCGGCAGTTGGGTTGGTTGCGTTGGCTAGTATGTTGGCTGGGTTGGCTGGGTTGGCTGGTTGGCTTGGTTGGTTGCGTTGGCTGGGTTGGCGAGGCTCATTGCAAAGGTTGACAGAGTGGGATTGGAGGAATGTTATCATTGTCAGAGTTGTCATCCTCGCTACTTCTTATGTAATTCTCACTACTTATGTTATTTTTGCATCCTTCTTCCATGTTATTCTTGTATCCTTCTTCCAAATCAAACTCCTCTTCTCCATCACCAACTTCCGACTTGTTCTTAATCAACCACTTGACCCTCTTTGCCAACTTTAGTACCTCGAGTAGGAATTTGTTTAAGGTTGTTGTCGGTTAAAATTACGGCAATAGAAACACCGTAGAAACGCTACGGTAAACGAAGCAGAGGTACGAACACGAATACTCATACTAGTCAAATCTGGCTTAGAATCAAACGCACCTCCACTACTTGGAAATCCTTAGTGGTAAAAACGATTCCACTTAGGGCTATAAATCAAACGGGTTAAACGATTAAAAACAAGATATCGTTGAAGACCGGACCAATAAGTAAACACTCGGCATCTATATATATTCGAAAGAATACATACCGGTATAACCGCCCGTGAGGAAAATACTTGTTGCAATCATGAAAATCAATACCGGATCCAAGTGGGCCTCATTTATTCCATATCTCACGATCAAGCAAAAGGCCCATCAAATGAACTACTTAACCTTCTAAAAGACAAATACCGTCGAATGACCCATACAGTAAGACCCACACGGCACTAACACAGCGACAGTATCTGTACGATGAAGGTAGTAACAAATAACCGGGGAAGATCTCTACCATGTAAAATACAGAGAGCCCCGACACAGTGCCAAAATACATAGTGAAAATAAGACCGTCTCCATGAGCTCACTTCTCTTTAAATTTTAATTATCCTATCCTTTCGGCCAATTTTTAGAGTAACGATAAAGGTAAAGATTGGTGTATTTCCTACCGAGTTTTTGATCACTTCTGTCAGTATCAGGGAAGTTGTCTTTATGGATTTGGGCAACTTTTTCCCATTCCTCAAGACCAATGGGAAGGATTGCTTTTAGGGTGTGTATCAATTCCATGAGTTTGGTTTTGCTGTAGTTGCTCACCCCAAACTTGCGTCCTACCCATGATGGATTCTTCACCATTGCTGTTGTTGGCTGATGATGTTACGATATAAAAATTGTGTCCGGAGCTGAATATGTATCTCTCCCCCCATAATTGTCATATAGCAACAGCAGATAAAGCATTATTATTGATATGATTTGGTTTTTGTGCGTTGGAAAATATTTTGTATTACTGTAATCAGCCAAAATTGGCAATCCATGATCTGTTGGATGTGTGATTAGTCAGTTGGGTGTGCCGTATGCCTCTAAAAAAGGTACTAAAATAATGCTTTGTCCGATAACTGTCACGCGACCCAACGCGACCCCTCCCAAGCCCTATTTTTAGAAAATCAACCCTGCTTTTGTTATGCGCAAGGGCAATTTTTTAAATTTACATTGTTTTGTGGTGAAGAGTTTCAACCCCCCTCAGGTTGCGACAAAAACTCTCCCCTGAGGACTCAAAACGTCCCTTGATCTCTCAATTTTGACTAACTTGATTTAAAAAATCTAATTCTTGCTACCAAACTTCCTAACCTTAACCCAAGATATGAAATAAAATTATTTTAAGAAGTGTTTATTTGCTCCTTTGCCGCGTTCCATGCTGTGTACAAAATACCACAATAAATACACAGTACAAAAACCATGTACAAGTCTATAGGTAATGAACATGTGTGTGCTCCGTACACTGAAATCTCTTCAAAAAAAGAACAAGTGAAAAGACCCTGCAAACACAGCAGAAAAACCCTCAGAGACATGATTTATTTTTGATAGGAATTCCGATCATTGAAAATCACTGATGTCATTAACTTCCATTTTGACAACCCTGCAACAACCCTTCTGTTTCTCCTTCACTAGAACAGACCATGAAGGTTCACCACCATACAAATAGTACAAAATGACACCAAATTAAATACCTACACATTACTCTACTTCATTTTTGATCGGGAATGGTATTCAAACGGCAAAGACAACGACAACTACAGGCCCTACTCTGACCCATCTCTTTCCCCTTGGATTAAGGAGAGAATGGAGGCAGAACAGCGAATAGCGAGAGCAACAGCAACAGCGACTAGCGAGAGCAACACCAACAGCAACAGCAACTAGCGAGAGCAACAGCAACAGCAACAGTCACAGCGACCAGCAACAACCACAGCCACAGCCACAGCAACCAGCAACAGCGACTAGCAAGAGCAACAGCGACTACTAGCGAGAGCAACAGCAACTAGCGAGCAACTAGCGAGAGCAACAGCGACTAGCGAGAGCAACAGCAATAGCAACTAGCGAGAGCAACAGCAACAGCAACTAGTGAGAGCAACAGCAACAGCGACTAGCGAAAGCAACAGCAATAACAACTAGTGCCTAGCGAGAGCAACAGCGACTAGCGAAAGCAACAGCAATAACAACTAGTGCCTAGCAAGAGCAACAGCAATAACAACTAGCAACAGCAACTAGCGAGAGCAACAGCGACTAGCGAGAGCAACAGTGACTAGCAAGAGCAACAGCAAGTGTAACAGAGAGAGAGTTCATTCTATTCTCCCACCAAATTCTACCATCCAATCAATCAAATCAACCCCCCCCCACCAAATCCAATTGATTGAATTGAGTCCACCATCAAGTCCACCATCCAATCCATCCAGCACCCACACCAACATCATCGTGTTGCCTTGTTGCTTGCTCTGTTGTGTCGGATCAATTTGATGCTGACGATCTGTTGCCATTGTGGCCGAACGTTACAATCCTCCAGAGAAAATGCCGCACCTCAAGGGAACCCTAACCTCTTTTTTACTGTGATAAAAAAGAAATAATAACAGAACGGCATTGTTAGAATAATGTTTCAAATTTGTTCGCATGTTGCCTTTGATTCTGTGTTGCCGCCGTTGATTCGTGTTGCCAGACTGCTGTCGGCAACATTGTCCTTGTGCTTCCATTCCACCGTCGTCTTGTTGTTGTTGTCGTGTTCGTCACTGTACCTCCATGGAATCTGTCATTGATTTGAAGATTTCTAACTCCCATGTCACGAACAACAGTAGCAAGTTCCTGTTGATATAGATTGCAAGGGACTCAGATTTTTGCTTTCAAGATGTCTCTTTCCAGCAAATGCTCTCTTGTCCAAAGCTTTCCACTTCTTTTGCAGTACAAGGCTGTTAATTTGGACTAAAATAGGTGAGCACGGATTACCTGCCTAATGCTGATCAACGATCACGGTATGATCGTTGGATTAAGTGGAATCCCACGTTCTCTGACAGAGTGCCTAAAGCAACTCTACTCAGATAAGTCAGGAGGGAAGATCTTTCAAATTTATGAATGGAAAGAGTATTTTTTGCCCGCGACAAGAAAATCACACTGTAAAACCACACTGTAAAACCACACTGTAAGACCACACTGTAAAACCACACTGTAAAGCCACACTGTAAAAATCACTTTTCGAGAGTTTTTTTTGTCACGAGATACTTTTCATGTGTGTGTTCGAAGAAAAAAAATCGATACTTAACCCTCTTTCAATATGAGATCAAATTCTGTGTGCGTGTGTGTGTGTGTGTGTGTGCTTTTCGCTGTATGTGTGTGTGTGTGTGCTTTTTGCTGTGTGTGTGTGTGTGTGTGTGCGTGTGTGTGCTTGTGTGTGTTTGTGTGTTCGAAAGAAAAAAAATCGATACTTAACCTGTGAGATCTAATGCAGTAAATATAGAACAATGAAGAATGATTTGACGCGTTTTGAATATAGAATAATAAAGAATAGTGCCCTGATTTTTTAGTTAATGTTCTCAACTTGTGATACAGTGACATGATCTTTTATGTACCGGTAGTTCGTGCGTACCACATGTGTGAAGGTGTTTTCCCGGTAATGAATTTGTGTAGCATTCTAAGACAGTAGCTTTCTACACCATTTTCGTACTAGACAATTTCTGGTATTGAACGTGCGTAGCTTTCTATGACAGTAGCTTTCTACACCATTTTCGTACTAGATAATTTCTGGTATTGAATTTGCGTATCTTTCTACGACAGTAGCTTTCTACACCATTTTTGTACTAGATAATTTCTGGTAATGAGTTTGCGTAGCATTCTACGACAGTAGCTTTCTACACAATTTTTGTAATAGATAATTTCTGGTAACGAATTTGCGTAGATATCTACAGCAGTAGATTCCTACACAATTTTTGTACTAGATAATTTCTGGTAACGAATTTGTGTAGAAATCTATGGCAGTAGCTTTCTACACCGTTTTCGCACTAGATAATTTCTGGTAACGAATTTGCATAGAAATCTATGGCAGTAGCTTTCTACACCGTTTTCGTACTAGATAATTTCTGGTAACAAAGTTGCGTATAAATCTACAGCAGTAGCTTTCTAAACCGCTTTCGTACTAGATAATTTCTAGTAACGAATTTGCGTAGAAATCTACAGCACTACCTTCCTACACCATTTCACCACCATTATCCCTGCTCTTTTCCTAGATATGTGTTCAGGTGTATTATGATAGTAGCAGTAATGTAGGTATGATAGTAATGACTTCTGTTGGGGTGGTGAAACGTTTTTTTGCACAATTCATGTCGAACAATCATGGAACGGCAGTTTCAGAATTCTCTAACCGGAACGGCGTTGCAGGCTTTGTGTTCAAAGCATGTTTAAATTTGAAATCTCAAAATGAATGTTTTTCGTACTTATGGGAACCCCCCCCCCTTATTAATCCCCAATCTTCTTTACTTTTATCGACTCCCCAATTTTCCATTTTTCCGTTATTTGCAACGGCCTTGCAAAAAATGCCCTTTTCGTAGTTCTGGGGTGGTACTAGATTTGGAGGAAAAATATACACTAATTTGCAATTAACAATTAGAAAACCAGATATTTTTAGTGATTAGTCCATGAATATTGTTCCTGTTATAGATAAGATGAATCATGAAAGAAACAGAAGTGAGTTATCTTTGATAGTTTGTGTGTCACAAACTAATGAGTGCATTTGGGTACTGGATTTGGAGGAAAAATATACACTAATTTGCTATTAGAAATTAGAAAATCAGATATTTTTGGTGATTAGTCAATGAATATTGTTCCTGTTATGGATAAGATGAATCATGAAAGAAACAGAAGTGAGTTTTGTGTCATAGTTTGTGTGACACAAACTAATGACTGCATTTGGGTCCTGGATTTGGAGGAAAAATATACACTAATTTGCAATTAGAAATTAGAAAATCAGATATTTTTGGTGATTAGTCAATGAATATTGTTCCTGTAATGGATAAGATGAATCATGAAAGAAACAGAAGTGACTTATCTGTCATAGTTTGTGCGTCACCACCTAATGAGTGCATTTGGGTCCTAAATTTGGAGGAAAAATATACACTAATTTGCAATTAAAAATTAGCACAAACTAATGAGTGCATTTGGGTACTGGATTTGGAGGAAAAATATACACTAATTTGCAATTAACAATTAGAAAACCAGATATTTTTGGTGATTAGTCAATGAATATTGTTCCTGTTATGGATAAGATGAATCATGAAAGAAACAGAAGTGAGTTTTGTGTCATAGTTTGTGTGACACAAACTAATGAGTGCATTTGGGTCCTGGATTTGGAGGAAAAATATACACTAATTTGCTATTAGAAATTAGAAAATCAGATATTTTGGGTGATTAGTCAATGAATATTGTTCCTGTAATGGATAAGATGAATCATGAAAGAAACAGAAGTGACTTATCTGTCATAGTTTGTGCGTCACCACCTAATGAGTGCATTTGGGTCCTAAATTTGGAGGAAAAATATACACTAATTTGCAATTAAAAATTAGAAAACCAGATATTTTGGGTGATTAGTCCATGAATATTGTTCCTGTTATGGATAAGATGAATCATGAAAGAAACAGAATTGAGTTATTTGTGATGTTTGGTGTGTCACAAACTAATGAGTGCATTTGGGTACTGGATTTGGAGGAAAAATACACACTAATTTGCAATTAAAAATTAGAAAATCACATATTTTGGGTGATCGGTCAATGAATATTGTTCATATTATGGATAAGATGAATCATGAAAGAAACAGAGGTGAGTTATGTGTGATGGTTGGTGTGTCACAAACTATTGAGTGCATTTGGGTACTGGATTTGGAGGAAAAATATTGGGTAATGACTCTCAAATTTTTTGTACCGTGCATGAATATATTTCTCATGACTCATCTGATGCATATTGGGAACAACATTGCCACACATAATGCTGAAAATGTTGTGGTTTGTGTCTCCAAATGACACACAAGAGGGTGTTTTTGTTGCAAATCCAGGGCACAAACTGACTTATTGGGTAATGACTTACAAAATATCCGGTCCAGGCCATGAATAATTTTTTCATGACTCCTATGATGCATATTGGTAACAATATTGCCCCACAGATTATTGCTGAAACTGTTGTGGTTTGTCTCTCCAAATGGCACACAAGAGAATATTATTGGTGCAAATCCAGGGCACAAAATGACTTATTGGGTAATGACAGGCAAAGTATGAGGTCAAGTCCATAATAGGAAGAACATTTACTACTTTGTATATTCCAATCACCAAAGACGTACTTTAATGAGTGCCAAATGAAAATAATTCATAAGTTGTTTAATTGAAATGGAGGTGCTGTTTTTTTATGATTCTCAGACAAAAGAATGGTGCAGGATATTACCAGTACTACTAGTTGTAGCTAATATTGCATGCAAAAAGGTACATAGTTGGGTACTGTGCAAAAAGTGTACGTAGGTAGGTACCATACTGGCCCAAGGGAGTTTCAAACCACTGACTGGCTACCAGATTCTACAGATGGGTTGGGGATTTAGATACATAACCTTTGTGTAATCACAATTTCCTCTTTGAAAAAATTATGGCACGGGAGGGGTGGCGTGCACTCCTACATGCTTTACTTATATAGAAAATAAAGGCCGTGGACAAGCCAGGCACATGGAAGAAGTCGGGGTGCATAGCACACACAACACACACAAAACCACACACACATGAAAAACTGTATACACACGGAACCGCCACACAAAACGCAACACATGCTTCTTGGGTGGCACAGTTTTTTGTAAGCAGGGAAAATGAATGTTGTCCAACAGTCACGAACAACGGAACAACGGAACAACGGAACAACAAAGAAGAAACACTAGTCAGTGACAATAACAGCAATTCGTTGGAGATTCTATTTGTTTCTGATCTTTCTTTCTTTTATTTCTATTTCTATTTTTATTGAAATGGAACAAGAACAATCAAACAAACCAACAAGGGAAAGAACGACACTCAAAATGGAACAACGAATTAAAAAAAAAGGAACAACAGAATGGAACAACAGAACAACAGAACAACAGCAGTGAGTGACAATGACAGCAATTTGTTGGAGATACTATTTGTTTCTGATCTTTCTTTCTTTCATTTTTATTTTTATTGAAACAGAACAACAATCAAACGAACCAACAAAGGAAAGGAGGGCACTTAAAACAGAACAACCAATGAAACAGAACGGAACAATGGAGCGGAACAATGGGACAGAATGACAGAATGGGACAACAGAAAAGTCCACACACAAAAACTGTACACACACGGAAAACTGTACATACCCCAAATCAAAACCACACAAAAAGCAACACATCCTTCTTGGTTGGCACGGTATTTAAAAAAATGAAAAGCACAGAAACAACAGATCGGCAATGAAAGAAAACAATGAGAAACAGTAGTGAGTGACAATGACAGCAATTTGTTGGAGATTCTATTTGCTTCTGATCTTTCTTTCTCTTATTTTTATTCTTCAGGAACAACAAACCAACAAAAGGACATAAGAAGGACAAAGGGATGAAATGGAATGACAAAACAGAACAATCAAACAGAACAGAACAGCGGAGCGAGGCAAGTGTTTGCGAGATTGTGCAAGAAGGTACAAACGTTAAGAGAAGATCCGGAAACGGGTAAAAATTTGGAGAAAATGATGCTGGAAAGATTCAAGTCAGAAAAAAACCCTACCGGTACTGTATCAAAAGATGGTGGCACTGTTGCCAGTAGTCTTGCTGAAGAGGAAAATGAGGATGACAACTATATTGATCCTGTATTGATGGAATTGCTTGGCCAATTGGAGGAAGTTTAGGCATTGTTGTCAGAATCTTTAGTGTTCATTGTGTAAGTCCATTCACTAATTTGACGACAACAGCGGGTGGGTTCACACCTAGTACGACACGGGTAAATCTTCGGGGAGAGTGATTAGGGTAAAACATACATATTATACATACATTGCATACCATGGTTGCAAATAGTAGATTGTGTGACACAAAGGATTAAAATGTACGGAAAGAAGTACTCATACCTATCATAAATATTTTGCATATGATACTACTAGACAAATTCTTGACCCTGAAAAATTCAACTGTAGTGGTAGGTAGCCGCAAGCGATGGTGTTAAATTTTAAGGGTTGTGTGTCGCGAGCACAAATATTAAATTATAAGGGTAGTGTGTCGCGAGCAATGGAGATACATTTTAAGGGTTGTGTGTTGCAAGCACTTATGTTAAATTCTACTGGTTGTGAGTCATGACCTTGCGTATTTAATTTTAGTAGGTGTGATTCGCGAACGTACAGGTAGGTTATATTGAAAATTAATAATAATTATTCATGACCCAAGGAAAATAATAATCACAAACCAGGGATTGAGAGTTAGAAAAATGAGTATGATACGAAGCTACCAAATCACAGGGGGGGCTTGGATGTGAGTCATGACCTTGCGTATTTAATTTTAGTAGGTGTGATTCGCGAGCATACGGGTAGGTTATATTGAAAATTAATAATAATTATTCATGACCCAAGGAAAAAAATAATCGCGAACCAGGGATTGAGAGTTAGGAAAATGAGCATGATACGAAGCTACTGAATCACAGGGGGGGCTCGTGTCAAAATTACACACAAGCAAGGGTGGCGAAAGTACCTTGCGACAAAAACAAAAAAGGGTCGCGGGACAGTTATTGAACGTTATGTATTGGTTAAAAACTAAGATTGTGACCTAGCTCTTCTGTAAACCACTCCAAGGAGCAGTTGGGAGCTTGTAACAGTAAATAGGCGTTGAATCAAAATTCAACGTACATTGTACATAGAGGATTTGGATATGTTCTTCATCCAGTGTTCAATATTGAAGACCGGCTTGCTTTTCAGATTTTCTTGAATCGTGGGTAATTTGAATCATGGGCATTGGAATACCACCACACTCTTCTTCTTCTCGTAAAAGTTTCGATTGGTGGCACAGAATTTTGTTAGTCGTGTGCGACCAGTATTCCTTAGATAAGAAATTTTTAATTGGTGTGATATGGTTTTAGGTTCCGAATATTCACACATTGGATAACGTTATTTCCCAAGAGGAAGGAAATTGTACCATTGGTGTGAATTTGCTGGATAGTGCACGGGCCCTTGCTTCTTGCGTCAAAAGCACTAGGAATGAGCTTTTCATTTTTCACCATAATTTGGTCTCCACTGTAATCATGAATCTTCCTGTGGCTGTTCTCTTTCATAGCATTCTTGTCGATTGAGCTTGTCTTTTGTTTCTGACCATGGCCAAATCACTCATCACAGGGATTGGTAGGAACATATTGCGATGGAAGACAAGGGCACCTGGGGTTGTTCCAAAGGTTTTGTTGATGGTTGATCTAACAGCAAACTGAGCGGAAGCAAACACACTAGTACCAAGTAATGTCGGTGGCTTCCTGGAGCATCTGTGGAGGATTGGTATTGAGTTCAGTTCTCATTGCAGACTTCATGGTATCGTGGACTCTTTCAAGTACTGCATTGGATTGTGGATTCCGTATGGAGCAGACTTTGACTTTAATTCCAAGGTTGGCAAGGTGGAGTTGGAAGTTGTTACTTATGAAGTTGGTTCCTTGGTCAATAATAAAGTTTAATGGTTTGGGATATTGAGAGAGCCAGCCATTGTCCAGGGCGTGGACTGCGTTCGAGAACTGTTTCGCGGGGTTCGAATTTACTTCTTGCACACAAATTTTGTGCGTGAATTTAACACGGCAATTTTTCTGTACACCCTGAAATTCGCAACGATCATATAAGGGGTATACGTAAACTCAGCACTATTTCTGTGCGCGTGATGCACATTACTCTACTCTCGAATAAAAATAATTTATTTCAGTCTCTAGCAGAACCCAATTATTATTCCGTACCAACAACACTTACTTCTATTCACGAATAAAAAAGAAATCTTTACTCAGTATTAATTCCAAAATATTAATCTCCCAAATAACAATTCGATTCTGCTCTCCTAATTGTGAATTCTATTTCTTGACTACAATATTCCCTTTTTAAAATGTAGATTCTATTAAGCTTGATTTATTCCTATTGCAACATATTACGAATCCTCCGTTATTTCTAATATTCTCAATATTCGTGATTAGTAGTATTTTTGTATTATGTATGTACTGTTATTTTCTACATTAGTTCACCAATAGATAAACTTTCATTCATCAATGCTGTTATTTCCGGATCAATATAGAACTTCCTTTTCTTTTTCTTTTTTGGTCCACTACAACTAGTGGAGCTGCTACTAGTAATATTTGCATCGCCACGCTTATTTTTCTTGATGTAATTTGTCAAACTTTCGTTCCTAAATCTCTCCCTCATCATTTCTTCCAATTTCCTTCCTGTTTCTGGGTGTTTTCGCATCTCGCCAATTTTGTCGCACAAATCACTGAACAACTCTTGTCCTTCCTCCATCCAACCATTTCTGCTTCCACTCTCTGAATCGCAGAATTCTTTTTTTTGTCGCGGAATTGTGGCATCACTCTTTCGTTGCTGCTGGTTCACCCATACATGATGCTCATTGTAGATCACTGTCAATGCAAATGCTTCATCCGCTACAGAAAATATATCACTCAGCAAGTGCTTCGCCTTCCGTTGTTTGAAATTGGATTTTGCCGAATTGATTGCCAACATGATTCTTGTAACAAAATAATAAAAATCTTCATTTTCCGTGTTGTTGTATTTCCTGTATTGAGGGTTTAAAATACCTGTGTCCTCATTTTCTGTGTCTTGAATAACTGCAACAGTACCAGGGAAGGTGATAGGGACTCGACCTTTGCTGTAATTGGCTGTACGGAAGTATCATCAGTATCAACAGGCAGCATGTTAGTGTTATCGGACCAAAAATAGATTCCAAAATTCCTTCAACAACCAATTCCCCAACCTGTATTTACCTATCCAGTTTTTTCTCGCTAATGTTTGTGAGTTGTGCCTCAATGCAGTCAGTACTGTCCCTACTCGTTTCCTATAAAAGAAAGAGAATGACGCCATTGGAATATTTTGTGGCACCATAACCGCATTTGATTTAACAGCCTTTTGTATTACATGCGCCATTACGGCATCACCCATAGGGAACTTCATGTTATGGTACCAATCTTTTTTGATGTAATCTCTTAGCTGCTTGTCCAGTGTTTCAGTCATATTACTCAAAGCCTTAAGCATATCATTGTCTGTCATATGCCCATATTCGTCTGTAATCGTACTTACTGCTTGTTCTCTTGTGCCGCCGGCATTGTAACTCCCCTCTCCCTGCATGGTTGCCTCCATTTGTTTATGTACCATTACTACCTTTCCCACCCCTATATGTGGTTCCCTCTCTATTTGCCGTAAGTGTTTTGCCACTTCCTGTTCCACTATGTCAGTGATTTTTTTCATGACACGGTTCACAACATCCTCTGTACCGAAGCATTCTCCGTTGGAAGTTTTCTCTACCACATTGGTTTTTGTTCCTTCTTTCTGTTGGTTCATTACTGTAGTGTTGGTTGTGTTGGTAATGCTCAGTGCTGCTTCGTTACTCTGGTTGATGGTGTTGTGTTCTTCCATGTTTGTAGTAGTAGAAATTGTGTTGTCGGTATCATTTTTTTCACTGTTGCCCTTTGTTTTGTTCATAGTTGTGGTATTACTGTTACACACTTTGTTAGTAATTGCCGTGTTTGTTTTAACTCTTCTTTTCTTCTTACTGTTGTTGTCCCCTGTAGTTTGATGATCACCGTGCCAGATGGTTTTGTTTTTTCGAAGTGTCCTTCCCTCAGATTTTTTGCTTCGTCATGTCTTTCTGATAGCATTCATATTTTTTTATTTTATTTTCTGAATACGGTGTCGATCAAGAATCATGTGTTTCTTTTTGTGTGGTTTTATGTGTGTACTAATAATTTTTTCGGGTTCTTTCTTGTGCGTGTACAGTGTTTCCTGTGTTTACGTTTTTTTAATTTTCGTGTGTGTGTGTGTGTGTGTGTGTGTGTACGGTGTTTTGTGTTTCGTGTGTGTGTGTGTGTGTGTGTGTGTGTACGGTGTTTCGTGTAGTATGTGTACGATGTTTTGTGTGTAGAGTTTTTCCGTTGGTTCTGTACTATGATGTTTGCCCTAACTTCTTTTGTGTGTTGTTTGGCTTGGGCGCGCCCTTATATATTTGTAGAAGGAGATCACGTACCTGTGCAAGCCATCCCTCCCGCGCCATAATTTTTTCAAAAGGGAAACTTTTGATAACACTAAGGTTATGTATTTCAATCCTCTAGTCACATGTAGAATCTCGTAGACTGCACCTAACATACCGTACTGTCTTGTGTGCCATTTGTATCTACAAACCACAACATTTTCTGTACTGTGTGTGGCAAAGTTGTTCCCAATATGCATTTGAAAGTTGTTCCCAACATGCATTTGATGAGTCATGTGATATGCATTCACGGCCTGGTATGCAAACTTTGGTAGTCATTACCAAATGAGACTGTTTGTGCCCTGTATTTTCACCAAAAACACCCTCATGTTTGCCATTTGGAGTGTGAAACCCCAACATTTCCAGCATTCTGTGTGACAAAGTTGTTCCCAATATGCATTTGATGAGTCATGATAAATGTATTCATGGCTTGGACCAGATACTTTTTGAGTCATTACACAATAAGTTAGTTTGTGAACTGGAATTCAACCCAAAATACCCTCATGTTTGCTATTTGGAGAGTGAAACCACAACATTTCCAGGATTCTGTGTGACAAAGTTGTTCCCAATATGCATTTGATGAGCCATGATAAATGTATTCATGGCTTGGACCGGATATTTTTGGAGTCCTTACCCAATAATTTAGTTTGTGCCCTGGAATTTTACCAAAAATACCCTCATGTTTGCCATTTGGAGAGTCAAACCTCAACATTTTTGGCATTCTGTGTGGCAAAGTTGTTCCCAATATGCATTTGATGAGTCATGATAAATGTATTCATGGCTTGGACCGGATACTTTTGGAGTCATTACCCATCAATACAGTTTGTGGTGCCCTGGAATTTGACCAAAAAATATCCTCATTTCTGCCATTTGGAGAGTGAAACCACAATATTTCCGGGATTCTGTGTGACAAAGTTGTTCCCAATATTCATTTGATGAGTCATGATAAATGTATTCATGGTTTGGACTGGATATTTTTGTAGTCATTACACAATAATTCAGTTTGTGTCCTGGAATTTTTGCACCCAAAATACCCTCATGTTTGCCATTTGGAGAGTCAAACCACAACATTTCCAGGATTCTGTGGGGCAAAAGTTGTTCCCAATATGCATTTGATGGGTCATGATAAATGTATTCATAGGCTTGGACCGGATACTTTTGGAGTCATTACCCAATAACTCAGTTTGTGCCCAGGAATTGCACCAAAAATACCCTCATGTTTGCCATTTGGAGAGTCAAACCTCAACATTTTGGGCATTCTGTGTGACAAAGTTGTTCCCAATATGCATTTGATGAGTCGTGATAAATGTATTCATGGCTTGGACCGGATACTTTTGGAGTCATTACCCCATAACTCAGTTTGTGCCCTGGAATTGAACCAAAAATACCCCCATGTTTGCCATTTGGAGAGTCAAACCACAACATTTTGGGCATTCTGTGTGACAAAGTTGTTCCCAATATGCATTTGATGAGTCATGATAAATGTATTCATGGCTTGGACCGGATACTTTTTGAGTCATTATTCAATAAGTCAGTTTGTGCCCAGGAATTGCACCAAAAATCCCCCCATGTTTGCCATTTGGAGAGTCAAACCACAACATTTTGGGCATTCTGTGTGACAAAGTTGTTCCCAATATGCATTTGATGAGTCGTGATAAATGTATTCATGGCTTGGACCGGATACTTTTGGAGTCATTACCCCATAACTCAGTTTGTGCCCTGGAATTGAACCAAAAATACCCCCATGTTTGCCATTTGGAGAGTCAAACCACAACATTTTGGGCATTCTGTGTGACAAAGTTGTTCCCAATATGCATTTGATGAGTCATGATAAATGTATTCATGGCTTGGACCAGATACTTTTTGAGTCATTACCCAATAACTCAGTTTGTGCCCAGGAATTGAACCAAAAATACCCCCATGTTTGCCATTTGGAGAGTCAAACCACAACATTTTGGGCATTCTGTGGGGCAAAGTTGTTCCCAATATGCATTTGATGGGTCATGATGAATGTATTCATGGCTTGGACCGGATACTTTTGGAGTCATTACCCCATAACTCAGTTTGTGCCCAGGAATTGAACCAAAAATACCCTCATGTTTGCCATTTGGAGAGTCAAACCACAACATTTTGGGCATTCTGTGTGACAAAGTTGTTCCCTATATGCATTTGATGGGTCATGATGAATGTATTCATGGCTTGGACCAGATACTTTTGGAGTCATTACCCAATAACTCAGTTTGTGCCCAGGAATTGAACCAAAAATACCCCCATGTTTGCCATTTGGAGAGTCAAACCACAACATTTTGGGCATTCTGTGTGACAAAGTTGTTCCCAATATGCATTTGATGGGTCATGATGAATGTATTAATGGCTTGTACCAGATACTTTTGTAGTCATTACCCAATAAGTTTTATCTAGTACAACAAGCGACTTGTAATCTAGTTGCGTAGAAACCTACGCGGATTCAATACTAGTATGTATCTAGTATAAAAAGAGTGTATTAATCTACTCGCATAGAAACCTACGCGGATTCAATACTAGTATGTATCTAGTACAAAAAGCGTGTACAAATCTACAGGCGTAGAAATCTACGTGGATTCAATACTAGGATGGATCTAGTACAAAAAGCGTGTAGAAATCTACTCGGGTAGAAACCTACCCAGGTTCATTACTAGGAATTTTCTAGTAAGCGTGTACGAATCTACAGGCGTAGAAATCTACGCGGATTCAATACTAGTATGTATCTAGTACGAAAAGCGTGTACAAATTTACAGGCGTAGAAACCTACAGCGGATTCAATACTAGGAATTATCTAGTACAAAAAATGTGTAGAATTCTTCACTAGTACAAAAAACATGTAGAATTCTACAGAAGTTTAAGTATCCTCGTCGTATCGATCGATCGATCGAAAAAAAAATCTCTCTCTCACACACACACACAGTAATTTTCTTTTCTACCTCGCGACAAAAAAAATCACTTTTTCTACCTTTCATAATCTTACCCGACTTATTTGAGTAGAGTTGCTAATCGGCACTCTGTCTGTGAATGTGGAATTCCACTTAATCCAATGATCCCTTGATCGTTGATCAGCATTAGGCAGGTAATCCGTGCTCGAATATTTTAGTCTGAAATAACAGCCTTGTACTGAAAAAAGAATTAGCTCGCATTGGAGAAGAGGTGGTTTGCTGGATAGTAGATATTGTTTAAATTGGCCCACAAACATATATTTCTTGAAAGCAATAAATCTCTATCCATTGCTTCTATATCAACAGGCACGAGGTACTGTTTTTCGTGACAGAGGAGTAAGGCTGCAAATCAACAGCAGCAGCAACAACAACAATTTCATCGGGACGATTGTCGGAACAACAACGATTGTCGGAACAACGGAACAAGCAACGGTACGAATGAGAGAGATAGAGAATGATTATACTGCCTCTGGCATTGCTGATACTCAATGTATTTCCTCCCTTTTGTTTTTCGTCTTATTTCCATAGGACCGGATCGGAACAATGGATTGGAACGGAAGAACAGATAGGTGCGGGGAACAACAACGATTGTCGGAAGATCGAGGTGCGGGGAACAACGATTGTCGGAAGATCGAGGTGCGGGGAACAACGATTCTTGTCAGAAGATCGAGGTGCGGGGAACAACGATTGTCGGAAGATCGAGGTGCGGGGAACAATGATGCTTGTCGGAAGATCGAGGTGCGGGGAACAACGATTGTCAGAACAATGATTGAGTGCAGATTGAGGTGCGGCAAATTTTCCCGGTTGGTGATAATTACAAATCGATCGGCATGTACATTATATTATTCTGTTGTTATTATTTACTCTATGTACTACATCAATAGATACTCACCAGTTTTGTTCAATTATCATATCATATATTCGAATAGGATCGTCGACACCAATTGATCCACAACACCAATCGATCTGCAACACCAATCGATCCGCAACACCAATCGATCCAACAGCAATCAATCCAACAGCAATCGATCCGCAACAGAAATCGTTGGCAACAGCAACACCAATCAATCCGCAACAGCAATTGATCTGCAACATCAATGGATCTGCAACACCAATCGATCCGCAACACCAATCAATCCGCAACAGAAATCGTCGGCAACAGCAACACCAATCGTCGGCAATCAATACTCAATCGGCAAAACCAATCAATCTGCAACACCAGTCGATCCGCAACACCAATCGATCCGCAACAGAAATCGTCGGCAACAGCAACACCAATCGTTGGCAATCAATACTCGATGGGCAAAACCAATCAATTTGCAACAACAATCGATCCGCAACATCAATCGATCCGCAACACCAATCGATCTGCAACACCAATCGTCGGCAAAACCAATCAATCTGCAACAACAATCTATCCGCAACACCAATTGATACGCAACACCAATTGATCTGCAACACCAATCGATCCGCAACAGAAATCGTCGGCAACAGCTCCGACAGTCAACGAAACATCCTATCCCTCTCGCCGCAGTAGCGGCGCATTGTCCAATGAAGCCCACACGCCCATCGCCAATTGTCAAATAACAATGGCACCCGGTGCAATGGGATTCAAAACAACAACAAAGCAATTGCCGGCAAAAGCAATCAAGCAAAAATCAAAGAGGAAACATGGGAAGACATGTAGAAAGAAAATGACTTCAAATTTTCTCCAAAACGCAGCACCATCATCATCAACAATCCACCAGACTTACAAACACTTGTCGGAGATAAAACCTAACAAGACAGCAGAAGGGGACAGGAATTGGCGCCGAGATCCAAATGCAATTTTCAAACATGTCGAGGAAATAGCATTGAAAACAGTTAACAAATATGGGTTTAAAGGAAAATTCATGGCTACAAATTGGGGCTGGACAACAGTTGGAGAGAAGAAATATTCTTTGGCACAGGCTGTGTCTATTGACAGTTTCAAGACATTGGATAGTACCAACAAGAAGTTTGTTCTAGCGTTCGCCGAATCAGAACCATCATTGAGACTCTTTGCAAAAGCTTTCAGACAATTCGCAAAAAAACGCTTGGGTACTCCCGAAAATATAGAAATCACAAGAACATTCGCTGGGCAGATTGTTGAATCTAAACCCAAAATAGGCTGAGGAACCAAATGTGACAGTGTAAACAGTGGATATGCTATTATTGGGATGAGACCAAATCGATTGAAATCGGGAAATGGTGTGTATGTTTTCAAAAACAATGTGGACTTGACAACAAAAGGCAATCTTGAACAGAAAGTCCTACACATTGTGAAGGAAATGCAGCTTTGTTTAACTCCAATGTCCAAATTTGTCAACCTTGAAACGACTGTGATGAATGAGGTTGTTAATCGTACAACGCTGAATGCAATCGGCCATCACGCAACGGCCTTTTCTATTGGAAAGGATTATCACTCAAAATGCCATACCGATGCCGATATGTTCTATACAAGGCTGGCAGTTATTGCTCCAAAACATGTAAGTGATGAAGAGGTGATTTATTACTTTGTCTTCCCCACATATGGAGTGAAAGTTCCATTGAGGTCAGGCAATACTCTATTGTTCAATCCATTAGTATTACATAGCTGTTCGAATCCGAAATACGAAGGCTGTTATATTATGAGCGCCTATGTATCTCGCAAAACTGTGCTAACAGCTAATCCTCTATAATAATCTTAAACAATAATTTAAAGATAGCCGTTACATTCACCCTCGCTACTCAATCGGAACTGCTATCAGAACTATTGCTCTGAACTGGATACATAATCACTGGATTTGTTATCATTCAATGTCATCTCAAACGGTTCCAACTGAATGTTGTCCTGTAGTGTGCATGCGTTGTACAAACATTCGTAAGACGGTGGTGTAGCAGCATTTTTGCTTTCAAAGAAATCGAGCCATGATATACGATTCGATATCACTAGCCAATTGCAATTGGTTATGCAGCCATCAATTCCTTGCTCTGGAACAACTGCCAGCTCAGAATGGATAGTGTTGACATGAAATAGGTAGAGAGAATTCATGAGGCGCCCACGTTTGACAAATTCAGAAGCTATTTTCTTAGGCTCATCTTGAAACCGACGAGCCACAGCATACAATCCGTTTGTATCAATTGGATAGCCACCAATACTACTGTATGGCTGCTTCAAACTCTGTACAGTTAAAAAGCATAGCAGATGGCACGGTATGAGCTTTGGATTGTTATTCAAATCAAAGTCCAATTTCATCAAACACCAATCCATCCATATGGAGTTGAGCAGAGAACTGTCCGATCTATCTGAAGGATGTGAGCAAAATATAAAATTAGACCCACAAGCAACATTGAAACGATTGTGCTCTGTAACTCCACAAATGTGCGAAGGATTCTCCAATAAAGGTAGCACAGAATCACAAACAAAGTCAAGTATGTCAGAAGGAAAAAATGGTTTGGTTTTGTTCGTAGAACGAAGCCACTTCATTGTTGATTCCCCATTCTCGGTTCTCATTATTTGAAAATGAGAACCACCACCATCAGGGCGTTCAATTGGAGGAGGGTCAGGCGGATTCAAGTTGTAGTGATATGTTGCCTGGCTTAGCATCATTTTCTCTGACTTTCGCTTGGCCGTTTGACCGATTAGTGATGCAGCATTACCTTGCGTGTTCTTGGAAGGAGCTTTAATCTCAGTTTTATGGTGAGACTCATTGGGAGCACTATCCCAGCCTGCAGGGCTTCCCCATAAAGAGATATAATCTGGTAGGTGAAAGTACAGGTGATTCTTGATTAGTTTTGTTCCCATCCCTTTCCTGTGACATGTTGAGTTTATACAATTAATAAAGTGAACGATTGTTTTTGGGAGATTCTTTAAGGAAGCATTTTTCATTTGACCGTGTTTAAGAAATTCTTCCATTGATAGAATGAGCTGAATTACCTCTATCTGTTTCTTTACAAAACGATGGTCACCAATAATGTCAGATCCAGGTTTGGAAACCATAGCGATCAGAAGAGAAATAAGCATTCCAGAGAAATCATGACCTTCTTTCTTCGTGGTTGATAAAAGCTGCGTCCAAATTTGGTGCGAGGAAAATCTCTATCAGACTGGCGTGATAACAAACCACCGTACCGTTGTGCTATATGGCCAATACTGTTAGCAACAGCCACACCGTGCTTCAAATTGGGGGCATAAACATATGGAACACTCCCGCGGAGCAACAATTCAATTGACTTGGCGGCCCGTTTGGCAGTGCCAAGCTGGTGCATGTGCAAACATTCACCAGAAGTTGCAAAATGAATGTTGTTCTGATTTGTACCAAAGCATAAATCATGAAATACATTCCTTATGTTGTGATGAGAGTTGTTTTTGAAGTTCTTATTGATATCGTTTAGATCTGTGCCAGGAAAACAATGAAAATCAACAGGTGACCAATTCTTTGTTGCAGGTTGAACAGAAGGAATGTTTATGTTTGGAGAATAACAGTTGCAGTGACGGCACATCCGCATGACACCCTTATTGAAGGAGCCATATTTTCCACACAATCTATCCTGAAGTTCTGTGTCGCCAATAACATAGGCAATGGCAAATTTCATTTTTACCTTCCACTGTTGATTTGCGTACGGAAGATAATTCCATTTGATACCACCGTCTTTGTTACACGTGGCTTTGAAGGAACGAAACGCTACTTCCAAACCATTGTGAAGATTCTGAATTTTTTCCTTCGAAGAAGTGGCAGGACGAGAGTGTCTGGTTGCCTCCCATTCAGGGTCGGGATGGAAGTAAATAGTTGTCCATGCTTCAGGTCGAGAACGGGTCTCCACATTAAAGATACCGAGTGTCATGTTCAATGGTGTTAACGTAAGTCGTCCGTGCGCATCCAAAGAGATGCCATCCATGTAAAATATAATAGGAACAAGAATTTCTTGCGAATTGGGATTGCAAATTTCTTTCCAAGAAGATTTCCACCACGAGCCGTGATGCAATTCTGAAATTACAAAATGAGGATTCAACTCAGGATTATTGTTGGGAGATAGAGGGGTGGAATAGTCGGGAAATGAGAGGTTTTCTTCTATCATTAGCTGCTGGTCAGAAAGAAGAGAATAAATGGCATCCTTAAAAGAACGGACATACACCTGAGTGGGCTTATTATCAGGTAACCAATTCAGTATATGAGGATGAAATTTCATATCAGAGAGACCCAGATTGGATTGGAGATTGTCAAAAATTGCTTTCCGAGATCTAATTTTGGCATCGCAAAAATCAAAACCCGGTCTCATTTGACTTTTCTTTGCCCACTGGAAAATTGATTTGAATGTGTTCAGTGGCAATATATGCCCGGCCATTAAATTCATGAGTTCCAATTCTGCAAGAAGATGGTGGGGCGGCGGTAGTTTTGTGTGGCTTTGAAATGCATCCTCTCTTTCGTTCAGATTAATGATTTCATGAAAAGATGGTGGTGGAGGGGCTGGCTGAGCAGTAGCGACATTAACATCAGAACCATAAGTGTGATCTTCTTTGTTGTCTCCACAATCTATGTTGTTGGTAGAATTGTTGTCGTTATTTTCATTTACGTCATCGTCATTGTCATCCTCGTCATCGGAATTGTTGATAATCATTATTCAGCGGGAATGCATCTTCATCTTGAACAGTGGAAACAGCCATGTAAGATTCAATGGCATTCCGATCCATTGGCGGTAAAAAGACATCATGTACAATCTGTTGGTTTAGAACAGAATGAAGACCCGTGGCTGATTGACTTGTGACGGTGTTGTGCTGGGAGAGATGGGAAGGGGGAACAGATGGACCGTTTTGTGTCATAGTCATCCCAAAATCTGACGGAGAATGTTGAACAGACGGCAGGGTAGGCTGCACTTTGATAGAGGTGAAGAAGTTATAGATCTTTTCGTTTAATTAGACCCTGACTATGGTAAAGATCACGGCACTCATCAAGACAATAAAGATGTCTTCTTAGGCCAATAGAGACGTATTTCAAAGTACCCTGCTTGTTTGCCGTGGATTTATATCCTAAAAACTTGGAGTTTTTGCCATTCTGCGCGCAACAACGGCAGTAGAATAGAAGAGGGGTTTTGATAACAGGAGGCATGATGTTGCGGAGTTGTTTGAAGGAAAATATCTGTAGAATGGGTCAAAAGGACGGAGGTCGGAAAGATGAATTGTTGAAAGGAAAAAATTAAATGTATTGTTTTGTGTGTGATGTGTTTTCTTGTACGGTAGATTTTCTTACTACCATACTTTGATTGCAAAAATGGTCCGTAAAGTAAATGCATTACTACTTAGTGATGATTGCAACATTCCTCGTACAATATGTTTAGTAGTGCACAGTACAGTCAACAGAAAAGTTGAGAAGATGAAAATAGTCATTCGTGCATAAGTTGTACACAAAATAGTGCTTGACACGAAAAGAATATGATATCCTTAACCCTAAAATAGCTATTTTATTTGAGGAGTGACAAGATATTGTCTCGAAAGTAAAGGTGTGCGACGCGCGAGGTTTTTTAGTAGTCACGCGACCTAAAAAGGTAGGAAATTTTAAAAATAGGGTCAAGAATTTTAAAAATACCGCGCGATAGCCCGCGGGGGGTAGAGAAACAGTTCTCGGACGTGCCATGAGGCCAGTTGGATTTACTTGTGGCCCACGAATTATTTCAAGGAGATTGATGCACATGATGTCTATGATCGTGAAGCCATTGAAGGAGACAGTTCCATGGCCAGGGATCTTGATTTTCCAGGGACCGACTCCATCGATTGCAATAGTATCCCAAGGAACATATTGGTGTTCTTTGGTTGGGAGTTGTCCATGGCTTTGGTGGCTATTCTTGCAGCGTTGGCACGTGTCACAAGATCTGCAAAAGGAATTGATTTGGTCTTTCAGGTTTGCAGCGTATATGAATTGGTTGATGGTTCAATACAATCTTGCCGCGCCGGCATGTCCAAGAACATGGTGGTAATATTTGATCGTGGTGAGTACTCGATTTGGAGGGAGTACAATTTTCAGGCAACCGTTGGATTCAACAACTCGCAAGTCAGTGCCATTGAAGTTTTCGATTGTGTACCGTGGATTGGTAGAGATATCGAAATTGTCAGCTTGGTCTTGGGCAAGTTGGTCGAACGCTAAGGGGTACATGGGTATATAGTCTGGGTATTTAAGAAACAGTTCGGAAAGGGAGAGAACATCAGCATCCGTTGGGTCAAGCGTTGAAGTTGAGTACGGAGGAAGGTCCAAGTTCCAAGGAACATCCGTTGGATCGGGAGTGGGAGCTGAGGGTTCCTTCTTTTCCTCCGGAGTGTCTTGCTGAAGAGGGAGCCTTGAGAGGGCATCAACAATGACATTGTCTTTGCCTTTGATGCAACGAAAGATTGGGGAGAATTCTTCAAGGAGCATTCGCCAAGTCATAATCCGGTGGCTGGTGAGGTTTTGGCAGGTAAGGTTGATGTGGTCGGTATACACAACAATTTCAGCACCCCAAAGAATGGGTCTAAATTCCTTGAAGACTTCTACAACGCAGAGCATCTCTTTATCGGTCGTTGGATATTTCCGTTGAGCGGCATTGAGTTTTTGGGAGAAGCAGAGGATAATCTTGCCGTCTTGGAGGACAACAGCCCCAAGTTGGTAATCAGAGGCATCAGTATAGTCATGGAAGGGCTTGTTTGGATCAGGGAAGGCAAGTAGGATATCTTTGGCAATGAGGGCCTTGGCTTTGTTGAAGGCTTGGATGAGCTCGGGGGTTGGAGTGAGTTTGCCTTTAGATCTGCCTGAGAGATCTGTAAGTGGAGCAAGAACGTCTGTGCGTTTTGGGTAGAAGTTACAATAGAAGTTGATCATCCCAACAAAGGATCAAAGTTGGGTTGTTGTTGAGGGAAATGCTAGGTTTAGAATTGGAGATATCTTGTTGGGATTTGGAAAAATGCCATCTCTGGAGATAATGTGGCCAAGCCAAGGTGCTTGCGATTGAAACCAGTGGCACTTGGAAGGCTTGACAGAGAAGTCATGGGCCTTGAGTAAGGAGAGGACAGAAGAGACAGACTTGTGATGGGATTCAAGAGTGTCAGAGAAGATGCCAATATTGTCGATGTATACTTCAATGTCCTTCAAGTGGAGGAGCATCTGCTCCATGCAGCCTTGGGCCCAGCTTGGGGAAATGAGGAAGCCCATTGGCAACCTGAGGAGCCAAAATTTTCCGAATGGAGTAACAAGGACACAAAGCCAGGTGGAGGCTTCATCAAGTTTGAAGGTGTGGAACTGCATGCTGACATCAATAAGGGTCACATATTTGAACCCTCTTCTTCTGTGGAAGATATCTTGGAGTTTTGGTAGTGGATAGTGGAGCTTTTTGGTGACCTTGTTGAGTTTTCCAAAGTCGCTGATAAGTCGACAGGAGCCATCTGGTTTTGGGACTACAAAGGTTGGCATTCCCCATTCAGTGGCATAGCATCGTTCAAGGATGCCAAGTTTGACTTGCCTATTGATTTCCTTCTTCACTGCTTCCTGTTGGTGGAGTGGAATTGGATACGGCTGTTTGACATGAAACAGAGTTGCGCCTTGCAGGAGATCAATGAGGAATGTTTGATTAGGGAAAATGCCTAATTCCTTGTCATTCAAGTCTTCAAAAAGTTCTTCATTTTGTAGCAGTATTGGTAATAAGGCTTGTTTCTCATTGTAGGAGAGATGGGTTTGTTCGGTGACTAATTTGTGGAGGTCTGTCTTCTCATACTTGGTGGTGCCATCTACATACGATTGTTGGATCGCTTGGTTGGAGTAGCTCTAGGCTACAGCCTGGGGTTCTGCTGACATGACCTTGTGGAGCAAGATCTTGTTGTTAAAGTAACTTTGGGGATGGAAGTTCATTGTCTTTTTGTACCATTCTATGGTGCAGTTTTCGAAGTCCATCTTCATTCCAAGGTCTTTCATGGTGCGTCTACCAATGAGGAGATGATAGTTGATATTCTGGGTGACAACAAAACACTTGATTTTGAGGAATTTCATGGAGTAGGATAGCTCAGGAAACATGGTGTTCTCCAAGGTTACATAGTGGTTGCAAGTGGTTTTGCCATTTGTTGTTTGCATTTGAATTGATTGGTCAAGTACGTGTTTCTTGATTCCAGAGGGAATTGCTGATTCAACAATGAGGTTGTCGATCAATCCGGAATTGAAGAGGGTTTTCAAGTAGTACTTGCCAGGGGATTCATTGATGGAGTTGCAGACACTTACTGTAGTTGGAGCAAGGTCAACATCGGTGTTGCTGGGAGCAAGAACATCTTGCTTATTGTTGTCGGAATCGATGTTTTTGGTGGGGAATCTTTGAAAATCTGTGTTGTAATATTCTTCATCGATGTTCATATCGACATGGAAGAGATCTGGCCAAGGAGTTGCCGGGATGGTTTCTTCTGGTTCATTGATGAAGATACACATGTGTTGTTCAGGTTCATGGAAGTTACTGCCATGCAAAGAGGAGGTAGTGGATCGATTGCTGCTGTTGGAGCTGCGATCATTCACATGTGAGTCGGTGTTGTCTCTATTGTTGTTGTTGGACTGATTGGAGTTGTTGCCATACTTATTGGTGTAGCATTGGCCCCAAGTGTGGTTTGTACCAGGATGGATCGGACATGGTGAGTTGTTGGAGATTCTAGTAGATCCTTTACTGTTGTTACTGTTGCCTTGGTTGTTGTTGCGCTGGTTGTTGCGTTGGTTGTTGTTGTTGTTGTTATGTTGGTTGTTGTTGTTGTTGCGTTGTCAATTTTGGTTGTTTCGATTGTTACGATTGCGCCAGTTATTGTTGTTTGGGTTGTTGTTTGGGTTGTTGTTGCTGTTATTGCTGTTTGGCGATGGCTGGATTATCTGATTTCTTTTTGCAATTCTGTGCATACTGGTATCTCTCAAATCTCATCATCATTTCAGAGAGGGAATCTCTATGGGGAGAGTGGTGTTGCTGGTAGGTGTGTTTCCAATCCTCCGGCATCAATTTGAAGATTAGATTCTTGAACTCTCTCTCCTTGATCTCTGCATCTTCTGGTGGGTGTCCTGGAAGTAGTGGAAGGATGACATGGTTGTGGAATTACTTGGGAGACAAATTGGTGTACTGTCATAGTGGTTGTTTTCTTGATATTGGTGAGAAATCTTCTGTGGTTTTGGCATGCATCGAGGTTGTTGTCAAATTTGTAGTTGACAAATGCTTGTACAGTCGTGGTGAAATTGTCGACAGTGCTTTGAGGAACATTGTTTGTAAGGTAGTCATTCCACCAAGTCTTGTCGGTGTAATCTCTGAGGAGGTCTACAAATTTGTCATATAGTCTTGGAACTGTCGTTAGGATTGAGTGTCTTCTTGGACAACATGAATTCATTGACGGTGAAAAGGGTTTGTAATTTGGTTGATCCTGCAGTAATCAAGGGAATCTTAAGCTTGGTTGTTTTGGGCATTCCATTGAACTCTTGTGTGCTCTTGAATTCCACCTTGTCAATAGACTCTTGGTCAAAGTCAAACTTGAAAGGGATGATGGAGTAGGGCATTGTTTCTCTTGTTCTTACTGGACAATCGTCAGGATCAGTTGGTTGCTTATTAGCTGTTGTAGTAGTGTTTACTCGAGTAGTTGAAGTAGTCGTACCGGTAGTAGTAATAGTTGTAGTTGTTAGGTTGAAGCAGTTATTCGACTGTTTAAACAGTGTTGTATGCCTCTAAAAAAGGTACTAAAATAATGCTTATGTATTGGTTAAAAACTAAGATTGTGACCTAACTCTTCTGTAAACCACTCCAAGGAGCAGTTGGGAGCTTGTAACAGTAAATAGGCGTTGAATCAAAATTCAACGTACATTGTACATAGAGGATTTGGATATGTTCTTCATCCAGTGTTCAATATTGAAGACCGGCTTGCTTTTCAGATTTTCTTGAATCGTGGGTAATTTCAATCGGTGGGCGTTGGAATACCACAGGGTGGTGTCGTAAGCCTCTAAAAAGAGAATGTGTAATGGTAGTTTGATTTAGTAAGAGTTTAGAATTGTGGGAATGATAAATCTGAAGAAAGAAACATGCTTTTGGATACTTTTGTATTCAATTGTATTAGATTGGGAGAAGCTTCTCATATACAAAAGTGGCGTGTTCTCGGAATTGAATCGTGTGATTGAAGTTCGAATTTCAATCAATCATATTTGGGACAACGGTTGGACATGTATCAGGAGAAGGAGAGACAAGATACGACACTCTTCTCCTTCTCGTAGAATGAGTCAAAGAGTAGGGTGATAAGGCTTGATGTGACGAATGTTGATTCTTTCTTTGAGGTGTGGAGTTTTCCAGTAGGCAATGGTGCCATTGGTGAAGATTTGGTCAATGGTGAATGGACCAATGTTCTTGGCATGAAGAGCATCTGCATTTGGTTTGGTGATCATGATTTGTTCATTGACAGCGAAGTCATGTTGTTTGCGATGAGAGTTTTCACGGAGGGCATCTTTGTTGATGATGTTTTGGCGTTTGTTTCAAATGATGTTGATATCAGAGATGATAGGGATGGGGAGAAACATATCACGGTTGAATACAAGGGAACCTGGAGAGATGCCAAAAGTCTTGTGGACAGTGCATCAAAGAGCAAATTGCGTGGATGCAAAGATGTTGTCAATAAGATCATGAGCTTGTTGTAGATCTTGAGGAGGATTGGTGTTCAGTTCAATGCGCATGGCTGATTTGATAGTATCATGGGCGCGTTCAAGAACAGCATTTGATTGTGGGTTCTTGGTTGTGGACATCTTGGGTTTGATACTGAGATATTCAAGGTGGAATTGAAAAACATGGCCAATGAAGCAAGGTCCTCTGTTGAATTGACAATTGTTGGGTTGAGGGTATCAAGATAGCCAGGCATTGTTGAGTTCATGGACTGCCATTAGGCTGGTAGGATTGACTTGAGGAGATCGAATGATCTCAAAGAGATTTGTTGACATATCCATGATAGTAAAACCATTGAATTAGATAGGTAGAGGATGACCAGGGAGTTCAATAGACCATGGACCAATTGCGTCAATGGCAATGGTATCCCAGGGTACGTGAGTTTCTTGCCGAGTGGCTAGTTGACCATGGTGGTGATGATCTAACTTGTATCGTTGACAAGCATCGCAAGTACGGCAGAATTGAAGAACTGCATCCTTGAGACCAGGAGAGTAGATGAATCGATTGATTGTGCTGGTGAGTTGATCAGCTCCAGCATGCCCGAGGACATGGTGGTACCATTTGATGGTGTTGGCTCTGAGGATTGCAGGGAGAACAATTTTGGTTTGGTTATTGTGGTTAGTGAATACGAATATATCTGTACCATTGAAATTTTGAATTGTATACTTGTTGTTTTGGGTGATACTTTCATCAGCAAGTTGTGCTTGTGCAAGGTGTGGAAGGGCTAGTGGGTATTCAGGGATTGTTTCCGGATAGTTGATGAAGAAATCGGAGAGATTGAGGGGAGGAGAATCTTCAAGGTTGTGTTCCTTGGTGTCTTCTTGCATGGGGAGTTGGAGAGTGCGTCTGCAATGACATTTTTTTTGCCCTTGATGTATTTGAAAACCAGAGAGAATTCTTCAAGGAGCATTCGCCAGGTCATGATTTGATTGGAAGTGATAGTTTGACAAATGAGATTGATATGGCCGGTCCATACAATGATTTCTGTGCCCCAGAGGATAGGTCGAAATTCTTTGAAGACTTTGACTGCACAGAGCATTTCTTTGTCAATGGTAGGATACTTGAGTTGAGCCTTGGTTAGTTTTTGAGAATAACAGACGATGATTTGATTGTCTTGGACAATTACAGCGCCTAACTGATAATCAGAGGCGTCAGTGTAGACATGAAATGGTTTGTTCGGATCAGGATAACTGAGAAGAATATCTTCAGCTATCATAGCTTTTGCACGTGTAAAAGCTTTGATAAGTGCTGGATTGGGAGCAACCTTACCCTTTTGTTGGCCGGATAAAGCTGTGAGTCGAGCAAGAACTTCAGCCCGTTCGCGTCAAAAGTTTCTGTAAAAATTAACCATACTGATAAACGATCTGAGTTGGGTAATGGTCTTGGGGAAGGTGAGCTTCAGGATGGGTTCTATCTTGATAGGATTAGGTCTAATACCATCGGAAGATATGATGTGTCCGAGCCATGGTGCAGAGCTTTTCAACCAGTGACATTTGGCTTGCTTGACTGAGAAGTTATGGGCCTTTAGTAGGTAAAGGACTTCATTTACGGTCTTGCAGTGAGCATTGAGTTCATTGGAGAAGATTCCAATATCATCAATGTAGACTTCGACTTGAGGGAGATGAAGAAACATTTGTTTCATACAACCCTGGGCCCAACATGGAGAGTTTAGGAAGCCTATGGGTAGACGAAGGAGGCAAAATTTGCCAAAAGGAGTTACAAGGACACACTTCCAACTGGATTATTCATCGAGTTTGAAGGTGTGGAATTGCATGCTGACGTCAATGAGTGTAAGGTATTTGAAGCCTCGACGTCGGTGGAAGATATCTTGAATCTTTGGTAGTGGGTAATGAAGTTTTTCTTGGTGACCTTGTTGAGTTCACGAAAGTCACTGATTAGACAGGCATGAACCATCTGGCTTGGGCACCACAAATGTAGGCATTCCCCATTCGGTAGCATAGCAACGTTCAAGGATACCAAGATTGACTTGTTGAAGGAGTTCGGTTTTGACGGCTTGTTGCTGGTGGATGGGAATGGAGTATGGTTGCTTGATATGAAACGGAACTGCATCGGGTTGAAGATTGATGTGGAATTCTTTGTCCGGAAAGATTCCTAGTTTGCGGTCAGTGAGACCTTCGAAGAGCTTGGCATGTGGGCTGAGGATCTTGAGGAGACGCTCTTGTTCGTATGAATTGAGATGAGTTTGTTCAGAGACTAGTTTGGGTAGATCAGTCTTCTCGTATTTGGTTGCTCCATCAACATAAGCTTGTTGATTGGCTTGGTTCATGTAGCATTCAGCAAAGACGTATGGTTCGTTGGACATGACTCTTTAGATGATAGTCTTGTCATGGAAGTAACTGGGTGGATGGAATGGCATTGTTTTCTCGTACCAAGTCATGGTTGAGTTTTCGAAATCCATTTTGATTCCAATGTCCTTCATAGTCTTTCGACCAAGGATGAAATGGTAATTGATCTTGGCATCAACTACATAGCACTTGACCTTGTTGATGAGGAGTGAGAAGGATAGCTTGGGAAGCATGAGGTTGTGAAGGTTTACATACTTGGAGCAGCTGGCTTTGCCATTGGTGGTAATCATGTTGACCGGAGTTTCGAGATCATGGAGGACAACTGTTGGTGGAAGGGATGATTGAAGAATAAGATTGTCGGTTGATCCCAAGTCGAAAAGTGTCTTGAAGTAGTATTTTCCTTTGTGTTCATTTACTTGATTGCAAGTAGTGATGGTCGTTGGAGCAAGATCTTGAGGCTCCTTTGGTTTGGAGAGAGCAGTGGTTTTTGGTGTAGCCGTTAGGTGGGCTAGGAGATATGACATAAGAATTGGTGAGGGGTTCCTTGCTAGGCTTGTTGTTGATATAGATCAATTCTTCCGTTGGAATCTCAATGCACGAATTGTTGTTGTATGACGGAAACCGTTGAATGTCTTTATCGTAATATTCAGAGTCGGCTTCAATGTCGACATGAAAGAGATCATGCCAAATTTCTTCTGGGGACTTGGAGTGTTCTTGAATAACAAAGCACATGTGTTGTTCTGTATCAGGAGGAGTAGGTGGAGTGTTGTTGTTGTTATCATCGGAACAATCGTTGACATATGAGTCGTTGTTATTGTTGTTTTGGTTGTTGTTGTTGTTGTTGTTGTTATTGCGGCTGTTTCTGTTAGGATTGCTCGCGTTCTGAAAGCATTGTCCCCATGTGTGGTTCGATGCTGTATGTATGGGACAAGGGTCCGAAGATTGTAGTCTTTGTTTGTTGTTGTTATTGTTGTTACGTTGGTTGTTGTTGTTCAAATTGTTGTTTTGATTGCCATTGTTGTTGTTACGTTGATTGTTGTTGTTGTTGTTGTTCGAATTGTTGTTTCGATTGCCATTGTTGTTGTTGTTTCGGTGATTGTTGTAATTGTTGTTGTTGTTGCGGCGGTTGTTGTTTTTGTTGTTGTTTTGATTGTTGTTATTGTTGTTGTTACGGATGGATTTTTGGTGTAGTCTTTCCATTCTGGTGATGATTTGATGGAGTTCATTGTCAAAGGGTGAATTGTGTTTTTCATAGGTGTGTCTCCATTGTTCAGGCATGGATTCGTAGATCAAGCTCTTGAAGTCTTCGCCATCAATGTTAGCAAGATTTGGGTCATCGGGAGCACTGGGAAGCAGAGGAAGAATGGCTTTGTTATGGTAAGATACCATTGAAACAAACTTGTTGACTGTCATGTTGGAAGTTTTCTGGATATTGAGGATGAATCGTTTGTGATTGCGGTAGGCATCAAAGTTGTTGGAGAACTTGAATTGGATGAGTTGTCCTATGACAATATCGAAGTTGTCTTCTGTTTCTTCAAGATCTTTGATTTGTTCAGTGAACCAAGCATCGTCGGAATAGTCATTGAGGATGTCTGGGAACTTGTTGAAGCGCTTGGCGCCATCGTCCCATTTGAGGGTTTGTCTGGCCTTGTTAAATTCATGAATGGAGTGAATGATTTGCATATGAGTGGAAGAGTGAGAAATGATGGGGACTTTCACTTTGGTTGTTTCGGTGACACCATCTTCGACTCTTGAAGTTTTGTATTCCACTTTTTCAATCATGTTCGGATTGAAATCGAACTTGAAGGGGATAAGATTGTAAGTAGTCATTGTGAATAGAATTGTTGATAGTTAGTACGGGTGAGGAAAAACGTTGATTAGAGTGTAAAGCATTGAATTGTAATACTCGAGTAATAGTGAAGGATAAATATCAAATAGAAGCGTTTATTCGACTGTTTAAACAGTGTCGTAAGCCTCTAAAAAGAGAATGTGTAATGGTAATTTGATTTAGTAAGAGTTTAGAATTGTGGGAATGATAAATCTGAAGAAAGAAACATGTTTTTGGATACTTTTGTATTCAATCGTATTAGATTGGGAGAAGCTTCTCATATACAAAAGTGACGTGTGATTGAAGTTCGAACTCCGATCAATCGTATTTTGGAGAAGGAGAGACGAGATGGCCAAGCACATGGTGGTAGTATTTGATTGTGGCTTGCACTCCGTTTGGAGGGAGTACAATTTTCTGTCGGCCGTTGGAGTCTACAATTTTCAAGTCGATTCCGTTGAAGTTTTCAGTTGTGTACCGAGGATTGGTAGAGATATCTACATTGGCTGCTTGGTCTTGGGCGAGTTGGTCAAAGGCTAAGGGGTACATGGGAATGTCTTCTGGGTAGTTAAGAAACAATTCGGAAAGAGAGAGAAGATCGGAGTCGGTTGAGTCAGTTTCAAGGTCCGAGTTGGCATCCGTTGGATTGGGAGCGAGAGTGGGAGGACCAAAGAACTCCTTCTTCTTCTCTGGAGTGTCTTGCTGGAGCGGGAGCCTTGAGAGGGCATCAGCAATGACATTGTCTTTGCCTTTGATGTACTTGAATACTGGGGAAAATTCTTCAAGGAGCATGCTCCAAGTCATAATTCGATGGCTTCTGAGATTCTGTCGGGTGAGATTGATGTGGTCTGTCCATACTATGATTTCAGCATCCCAAAGAATGTTTCGAAATTCTTTGAAGACTTCTACAATACAGAGCATCTCTTTATCGACCGTTGGGTATTTCCGTTGAGCCGAATTGAGTTTTCTGGAGAAGCAAAGGATGATTCTGCCATCTTGGCGGATGACAGCTCCAAGTTGGTAGTCAGAAGCATCAGTGTAGACATGGAAGGGCTTGTTTGGATCAGGAAAGGCAAGAAGGATATCGTTGGCAATGAGGGACTTGGCTTTGTTGAAGGCTTCAATGAGTTCTGGAGTTGGAGTGATTTTGCCTTTGGCTCTTCCAGAGAGGTCGGTAAGGGGTGCAAGGATTTCAGCGCGTTTGGGATAGAAGTTCCGATAGAAGTTAATCATCCCAACATAGGATCAAAGTTGGGTTGTTGTTGAGGGAAAAGCAAGTTTCAGGATAGGAGAAATCTTGTTTGGATTTGGTCTAATACCATCACGAGAGATAATGTGGCCAAGCCAGGGTGCTTGCGATTGAAACCAGTGGCACTTGGAGGGCTTGACAGAGAAGTTGTGGGACTTCAGTAGGGACAGGACAGAACAGACTGATTGACAATGGGATTCGAGTGTATCTGAGAAGATACCAATGTCATCGATATATACTTCAATGTCCTTCAAGTGTAGGAGCATTTGTTCCATACAGCCTTGGGCCCAACTTGGAGAGTTAAGGAAGCCCATTGGCAATCGGAGTAGTCGAAACTTTCCAAACGGAGTAACAAGGACACAAAGCCAGGTGGAGGCTTCATCAAGTTTGAAGGTGTGGAACTGCATGCTGACATCAATAAGGGTGACATATTTGAAGCCTCTTCTTCTGTGGAAGATATCTTGGAGCTTTGGAAGCGGGTAGTGAAGTTTCTTGGTGACTTTATTGAGTTCTCTGAAGTCACTGATAAGTCGACAAGAGCCATCTGGTTTTGGCACTACAAAGGTTGGCATTCCCCATTCAGTTGCATAGCATCGTTCGAGGATACCAAGTTTCACTTGTCAATCGATTTCTTTCTTCACTGCTTCTTGTTGGTGCAGTGGAATAGAATAGGGTTGTTTCACATGATATGGAGTTGTGCCTTCTTGGAGATCAATGTGGAAGGTTTGATTAGGGAAAATGCCTAATTCCTTGTCATTCAAACCTTCGAAAAGTTCTTCATTTTGGAGGAGTATTGGTAACAAGGCTTGTTTCTCATGGTAGGAGAGATGGTTTTGTTCGGTGACTAGCTTGTGGAGGTCAGTTTTCTCATACTTGGTGGTTCCATCCACATACGATTGTTGGATAGACTGGTGGGAGTAACTTTCTGCAATGGCATGTGGTTCTGCAGACATGACCTTGTGGAGCAAGGACTTGTTGTCAAAGTAGCTTCGAGGGTGGAAGTCCATGGTCTTCTCATACCATTCGATGGTGCAAGTTTCGAAGTCCATCTTCATTCGGAGGTCTCTCATGGTCTTCCTTCCAATGAGGAGATGGTAGTTGATGTTCTGAGAAACTACAAAGCATTTGATTTGTAGGACTTTCATCGAGTAGGATAGTTCTGGAAATATGGTGTTCTCCAAGGTTACATAGTGGTTGCAAGTGGTTTTGCCATTTGTTGTTTGCATTTGGATTGGTTGGTCTAAGAGATACTTCTTGATTCCAGAGGGAAGTGCTGATTCCACTATGAGGTTGTCGGTAGATCCGGAATCGAAGAGGGTTTTCAAGTAGTACTTTCTAAGGGATCCATTGATTGAGTTGCAGACACTTACTGTGGTTGGAGCAAGGTTGACATCTGTGTTGCTGGGAGCAACCGCTTGCTTGTTGTTGCCGGAATCGGTCTTTTCAGAGGGAAATCTTTGAAGATCCGAGTTGTAGTATTCTTCATCTATTTCCATATCCACATGGAAGAGATCCGGCCAAGGGGTTGCAGGTATGGTTGTTTCTTCTGGTTCGTTGATAAAGACACACATGTGTTGTTCTGGTTCATGGTAGTTACTGCCATGTGAGGAGGAGGTAGTGGATCGATTGCTGTTATTGGAACTGCTGCGATCATTCATATGCAAGTCGGTGTTGTCTCTGTTGTTATTGGACTGATTGGAGTTTGCGCCATACTTGTTGGTATAGCATTGACCCCAAGTGTGATTGGTACCAGGATGGATAGGACATGGTGAGTCATTTGAGATCCTAGTCGACCCTTTGTTGTTGCCTTGGTTGTTGCGTTGGTTATTGTTGCTGTTGTTGTTGTTGTTGTTGCGTTGGTTATTGTTGTTGTTGTTGTTATTCCGATTGCGGTTGTTGCGATTATTTCGATTGTTGCGATTGTTGTTTCCATTGCGGTTGTTACGATTGTTGTTGGCATTGTTGTTGCTGTTGTTGGTGTTTTGAGATGGGTTATCTGATGATTTCTTCTTTGGGTTTTGTGCATATTGATACCTTTCGAACCTCATCATCATTTCAGAGAGGGAATCTCTATGAGGAGAGTGGTGTTGTTGATAGGTGTGTTTCCAATCCTCAGGCAGTAATTCAAAGATTAGATTCTTGAACTCTGTTTCCTTGATCTCTGCATCTTCTGGTGGGTGTCCCGGAAGTAGTGGGAGGATAACATGATTGTGGAAGTTGACTTGTGCAACAAATTGGTGTACTGTCATGGTGGTTGTCTTCTTGATGTTGGTAAGGAATCTCCTGTGATTCTGGTAGGCGTCAAGGTTGTTGTCGAACTTGTAGTTGACAAATTCTTCCACTGTGACTTGGAAGTTATCCACAGTTCTCTGTGGAACGTTGGTTGATACATAGCTATTCCACCAGCTACTGTCGTTGTAGTCTCTGAGGAGATCTACGAACTTGTCATAGATTCTTGGTCCTGTGGTTAGGTTGAGCATCTTCTTGGATCGGATGAACTCATTGATGGTAAAAAGGATTTGTAGTTTGGTTGATCCTGCAGTAATCAAGGGGATCTTGATCTTGGTAACTTCTTGAACTCCATTGACTTCTTGGGTGTTCTTGAATTCCACTTTGTCGATAGACTCTTGATCAAAGTCATACTTGAAGGGAATGATGGAGTAAGACATTGTTTCTCTTGTTACTGGACAATCTTCAGGGTCAGATGTTTGTTAGTTGTAGTGGTAATTTTTGTTCGTGTAGTTGAAGTAGTCTTTACCGGTAGTAATAAGGTCGAATCAGTTATTCGACTGTTTAAACAGTGTCGTATGCCTCTAGAAAAAGGTACTAAAATAAGGTTTATGTATTGGTTAAAAACTAAGATTGTAAGCTAGCTTTGTCAACTACTCCGAGGAGCCGTTGAGAAAGCTTGTAACAGTAAAAAGGCGTTGAATGGAAATTCAACGTAAATTGCACATAGAGAAATTGGATATGTTCTTCATCCAGTCTTCAATATTGAAGACCGGCTTGCGTGGCATTGTATTTCAGATTTTCTCGAATCGTGGGTAATTTCAATCGTGAGCGTTGGAATACCACACAGGTGGGTATGGTGAATGAGAAAAATTTCAGTCCGGTATTCCACAAAAAATCTGGGTTCAAGAAGACAAAAACCGAGGTACAGATCCGATCTGGGTACCGGTAGGACCAAGAGATTGTCGTACGCCTCTAAAAAGGTACTAAAATAAGGTTTATGTATTTGTTAAAAACTAAGATTCAGATTGTGAGCTGGCTCTGTCAACTACTCCGAGGAGCCGTTGAGAAAGCTTATAACAGTAAAGAGCCGTTGAATGGACATTCAACGTACATTGCAAATAGAGAATTTGGATATGTTCTTCATCCAGTCTTCAATATTGAAGACCGGCTTGCTTTTCAGATTTTCTTGAATCGTGGGTAATTTCAATCGTGAGCGTTGGAATACCACACTCTTCTCCTTCTCGTAAAAGTTCGATTGGTGGCACAGAATTTTTGTTAGTCGTGTGCGACCAGTATTGCTTAGATAAGAAATTTTTAGTTGGTGTGATATGGTTTCAGATTTCGAATGTTCATGCGTTGGATCACGTGATTTCTTAAGAGAAAGGAAACTGTACCATTTGTGTGAATTTGCTGTATGGTGTAGGGGCCTTTGCTTCTTGCGTCAAAAGCTCCAGGGATTTGCTTTTCATTTTTCACCATAACTTGATCTCCTACACTGTAATCATGAAGCTTCCTGTGGCTGTTTTCTTTCATAGCATTCTTGTCGATTTGAGCTTGTCTTTTGTTTCTGACCATGGCCAAGTCAGTAATTACTGGAATCGGTAGAAACATGTCTCTGTGGAATACAAGGGCTCCGGGTGTCATTCCAAACGTTTTGTTGATGGTTGATCTAACTGCAAACTGAGCCGATGCGAAGATGGTGTCAATAATATCAGTTGCTTCCTGGAGAGTTCGTGGAGGGTTGGTGTTGAGCTCTGTTCTCATTGCAGACTTCATCGTATCGTGGACGCGTTCAAGTACTGCATTGGATTGTGGGTTCCGGACTGAGCAGACCTTGGCTTTGATTCCTAGGTTGGCAAGATGGAGTTGGAAGTCGTTGCTCATGAAGTTGGTTCCTTGGTCGATAATACAATTTACTGGTTTTGGGTATCTGGAGAGCCAGCCATTGTCGAGGGCATGAACTGCCATGAGGCCGGTTGGGTTTACTTGTGGGGCTCGAATGATTTCAAGGAGGTTGGTGCACATGTCCATGATGGTAAAGCCATTGAAGGAGACTGTTCCATGGCCAGGGATCTTGATTTTCCAAGGGCCTACTCCATCGATTGCAATGGTGTCCCAAGGAACATACTGGTGTTCTTTGGTGGGGAGCTGTCCGTGGCTTTGGTGGCTATTCTTGTATCGTTGACACGTGTCACACGTTTTGCAGAAGGCGTTGATTTGTTCCTTCAGGTTTGGGGCATATACAAATTGGTTGATGGTTCGATACAATCGTTCTGCGCCGGCATGGCCAAGCACGTGGTGGTAGTATTTGATGGTGGCTTGCACTCTGTTTGGAGGGAGTACAATTTTCTGGCGACCGTGGTTGGAGTCTACAACTTTCAAGTCGATGCCATTGAAGTTTTCAGTTGTATAACGAGGATTGGTAGCAATATCGGCATTGGCTGCTTGATCTTGGGCGAGTTGGTCGAAGGCTAAGGGGTACATGGGAATGTCTTCTGGGTAGTTAAGAAACAAGTCAGAAAGAGCGAGAAGATCGGAGTCCGTTGAGTCAGTTGCAAGGTCCGAGTCATCCGTTGGATCGGAACCGAAGAACTCCTTCTTTTTCTCCGGAGTATCTTGCTGAAGTGGGAGCCTTGAGAGGGCATCAGCAATGACATTGTCTTTGCCTTTGATATACTTGAATACTGGGGAAAATTCTTCAAGGAGCATGCGCCAAGTCATAATTCTGTGGCTGGTAAGATTTTGTCTGGTTAAGTTGACGTGGTCTGTCCATACGATGATTTCAGCACCCCAAAGAATGTTCCGAAATTCTTTGAAGACTTCGACAACACAGAGCATCTCTTTGTCAATTGTTGGGTATTTGCGTTGAGCCGAATTGAGTTTTCTGGAGAAGCAAAGGATGATTTTGCCGTTTTGGAGGATGACAGCGCCAAGCTGGTAATCAGAAGCATCAGTATAGACATGGAAGGGCTTGTTTGGATCAGGGAAGGCAAGGAGGATATCATTGGCAATAAGCGATTTGGCTTTGTTGAAAGCTTCAATGAGTTCTGGAGTTGGAGAGATTTTGCCTTTGGCTCGTCCAGAGAGGTCGGTAAGGGGTGCAAGGACTTCAGCTCGTTTTGGGTAGAAGTTTCGATAGAAGTTGATCATCCCAACAAAGGAACGAAGTTGGGTTGTTGTTGAGGGAAACGCAAGTTTCAGAATAGGAGAAATCTTGTTTGGATTGGGTCTAATTCCATCTCGAGAGATGATGTGGCCAAGCCAAGGAGCTTGGGATTGAAACCAGTGGCACTTGGAGGGCTTGACAGAGAAGTTGTGACACTTCAGTAAGGACAGAACAGAGGAGACTGATTTGCAATGGGAGTCAAGGGTGTCTGAGAAGATACCAATATCGTCGATGTATACTTCGATGTCCTTCAGGTGGGAGAGCATTTGTTCCATGCAGCCTTGGGCCCAACTTGGAGAGTTAAGGAAGCCCATTGGCAATCGGAGGAGTCTGAACTTTCCGAATGGAGTAACAAGGACACAAAGCCAGGTGGAGGCCTCATCGAGTTTGAAGGTGTGGAATTGCATACTGACATCGATAAGGGTGACATATTTGAAGCCTCTTCTTCTGTGGAAGATGTCTTGGAGCTTTGGGAGCGGGTAGTGGAGTTTCTTGGTAACTTTGTTGAGTTCTCGGAAGTCACTGATGAGTCTACAGGAGCCATCTGGTTTGGGCACTACAAAGGTTGGCATTCCCCATTCAGTTGCATAACACCGTTCAAGGATGCCAAGTTTCACTTGTCGGTCAATTTCTTTCTTCACTGCTTCTTGTTGGTGCAGCGGAATGGAATAGGGTTGTTTTATATGATATGGAGTTGCGCCTTGCTGGAGGTCAATGTGGAACGTTTGATTAGGGAAAATGCCTAATTCTTTGTCATTCAAGCCTTCAAAAAGTTCTTCATTTTGGAGGAGTATTGGTAACAAGGCTTGTTTCTCTTGGTAGGAGAGATGATTTTGGTCGGTGACAAGCTTGTGGAGGTCAGTTTTCTCATACTTGGTGGTTCCATCTACATAAGACTGTTGGATTGATTGGGCGGAGTAACTTTCTGCAACCGCGTGTGGTTCTGCGGACATGACCTTGTGGAGCAAGGACTTGTTGTCAAAGTAATTGCGAGGATGGAAGTCCATTGTCTTTTCATACCATTCTATGGTACAAGTCTCGAAGTCCATTTTCATTCCAAGATCTCTCATGGTTTTCCGTCCAATAAGGAGGTGATAGTTGATGTTCTGAGAGACTACAAAGCATTTGATTTGTAGGACTTTCATGGAGTATGATAGTTCTGGGAATATGGTGTTCTCCAAGGTTACGTAGTGGTTGCAAGTGGTTTTGCCGTTTGTTGTTTGCATTTGAATTGGTTGGTCTAGGAGGTTCTTCTTGATTCCAGAGGGAATTGCTGATTCCACTATAAGGTTGTCGGTTGATCCGGAATCGAAGAGGGTTTTCAAGTAGTACTTGCCAAGGGATCCGTTGATCGAGTTGCAGACACTTACTGTGGTTGGAGCAAGGTCGATGTCGACATTGTCCTTGCTAGGGGCAACATCTTGCTTGTTGTTGTCGGAATCGGTCTTTTCAGAGGGAAACCTTTGAAGATCTGTGTTGTAGTATTCTTCATCGATATCCATATCGACATGGAAGAGATCCGGCCAAGGAGTAGCAGGGATGGTAGTATCTTCTGGTTCATTGATGAAGACACACATGTGTTGTTCTGGTTCATTGAAGTTACTGCCATGCGACGAAGAGTTAGTGGATCGATTGCTGTTGTTGGAATTGCTGCTGCGATCATTCACGTGCGAGTCGTTGTTGTCCCTAGTGTTGTTATTAGACTGATTGGAGTTGCTGCCATACTTGTTGGTGTAGCATTGACCCCAAGTGTGATTGGCACCAGGATGGATAGGACACGGTGAGTCATTTGAGATCCTAGTTGATCCCTTGTTGTTGTTGTTGCTTTGGTTGTTGCTGCGTTGGTTGTTGTTGTTGTTGCGTTGGTTACTGTTATTGTTGTTGTTGTTTCGATTGTTTCGGTTGTTGCGATGATTGTTGCGATTGTTCCGATTGTTTCCATTTCGGTTGTTACGATTGTTGTTGGCATTGTTGTTGCTGTTCTGAGATGAGTTATCTGATTTCTTGTTCTTTTTATTCTGTACAGATTGGAATCTTTCGAATCTTATCATCATTTCAGAGAGAGAATCTCTATGGGGCGAATGGTGTTGTTGATAGATGTCTTTCCAGTCCTCTGGCATCGATTCGAAGACTAGATTCTTAAAGTCACTTTGATTGATATCTGCACCTTGTGGAGGGTGTCCCGGTAGTAATGGGAGAATAACATGGTTGTGGAAGTTGACTTGTGCTACAAATTGGTGTACAGTCATGGAGGTTGTCTTCTTAATGTTGGTGAGGAATCTTTTGTGATTCTGATAGGCATCAAGGTTGCTGTTGAACTTGAAGCTGATGAATGCTTCCACTGTCGTCTGGAAGTTGTCCACAGTTCTCTGTGGAACATTGGCTGTTACATAGCTGTTCCACCAGCTACAGTCGGTGTAGTCTCTGAGGAGGTCTACAAACTTGTCATAGATTCTTGGTCCTGTGGTTAGGTTGAGGGTCTTCTTAGATCTAATGAACTCATTGATGGTGAAAAGAATTTGTAATTTGGTTGATCCTGCAGTAATCAAAGGGATTTTGATCTTGGTAACTTCTTGGGAGCCGTTGACTTCTTGGGTAATCTTGTACTCAATTTTGTCAATAGTCTCTTGATCAAAGTCATACTTGAAGGGAATGACTGAGTAAGACATACTGGTCTTCTTATTGTTACTGGACAATCGTCGGATCGGTTCTTGTTAGATGTGTAGTAGTGGTAATTTTTATTCGTGTAGTAGTTGAAGTAGTCTTTACCGGTAGAAAGGGGTCGAAGCGGTTATTCGACTGTTTAAACAGTGTCGTACGCCTCTAAAAAGGTACTAAAATAAGGTTTATGTATTTGTTAAAAACTAAGATTCAGATTGTGAGCTGGCTCCTCTGTCAACTACTCCGAGGAGCCGTTGAGAAAGCTTATAACAGTAAAGAGCCGTTGAATGGACATTCAACGTACATTGCAAATAGAGAATTTGGATATGTTCTTCATCCAGTCTTCAATATTGAAGACCGGCTTGCTTTTCAGATTTTCTTGAATCGTGGGTAATTTCAATCGTGAGCGTTGGAATACCACAGAGATTCATTTCGGGAATCACCCATTTTGACCACAGATGGATTTTTACGGTACTACGGTACGAAGTAATCTTACGAAGTACGGAGTAGTTTTTTTATCCCCACACAAACGCGTTGAAAACTGACGACGGTAGCCTCGACTTCTAAAATATTCAATACTTAATATATCTACCGTATGTACAAAGTGAATAAATTTATTCCTTTGGTCGCAAAATTTTATTAGTTTAGAACTGCCGGGAATCACTCATTATCCCTGATCGTAGGACTGTGCGTTACGAACTTCCCGAAGTAGATCATACAGCAATACGCAATTGTACCGGTATTGGTTCGGTGCTGATAATTCTTTTGTTCTCTTAGAGTCTTGTGTGATATTTTTTGGAAGAGTAGATGGAAATTTGCTTTTCGCTTTGCGCCATCGGCAGATCATGTAAAATACTTCTTACACAATGGGTCATTCCCGAAATACTTTTCTGCGTAGTACTCAGATTTTTGTTTTTAGTATTTTAGGAATGAAAAATTTTACACAGATTTTTTGGCGGGCTAATGTATAAAATCTCATTTTGGAATGTGGAAATCTCATTTTGGAATATATGTGGATTTGTTCGTATGGATAAGTATAAACAAGTAGAGGCGCGAAACATGTGGATTCCAAAAAAAATGTGTATCACATAGATCCTTGTCCACGTGAGCTCACATTTACAAGGATCTATGTAATAACTGACTGGTCAAGTAAACAATTCCCGATCTATGTACTACATAAAAGTATTTTGGGAATGACCCAATCTTACTACACTGTATGAATACCGGTACGCTAAGATTACCAGTGTCATAAATTAACAATATTCTCACCCCTGGAACTACCTAAATTGGTACCTACTCGTTCTGTACGGAGTATCTGGACATTAGAAGAGTGAGGAGTTCTATGTAGGTACAGCCAATGACTAGAACAGTTAATGACCTGAATGGTACTACCGGTAAGAGTTCGGGGTGCTTTATGGAAGTTTGGAAGATTGGATCCGTGTCTTCTCGGATCTTTTTGTGCCAGATTCTGACACGGCCCTTGAAGGCGATCTTTCGTAAGAACCTATCGGTGCGTACATTATGTGCCTATCACTTGGCGATCTATTCACACTAATACGGTTGTGCCCATTGATTGCAGATTCAACAACGGCTTGCCCGATCTAATCTATTCATCAAACTTACTGATTCCTTTCGTCCTGTTCCTTACCGTATCAAAAGAAACGTCAAAATCATGCGTGTTTCGGTTTTCTCTGTTGTCGCTATCATCTCGGCGATGATGCCTCTCCAGGGTTCCGGCGAGTATCTTGGCGCCGTTTCTTCCCGTTCTTCCCTGGATGCTCCGTCCTCGTTCGCCCTTCGCAAGAAAGTCGCCCTTTCTTCCGGTGCCTCCGTGTTTGGAATCCCTCGAGGTGGAGGCATCGTGGCCGCCAAGACCAAAGATGGCGAACCCACGCCATTCATCACTGAAGACAACATGGGATGGGCGATATCATTTGCCCTTTCCGCTCTTTACCTAGTTTTGTTCTGGACAAATCCTGCCGGTAGTCCTCCGAATTGCGACAGCAGCATGGCTGGCTTCTGCGTCACAAACATAGAAACTATTATCGACAGTGACGGGTGGCACCAGACTTGTCCACAGATCATGAATTCGCACACCTGGGCTTTCGTCATCGACATGATCTTCACCGCTCTGTGCTTCATTCTTCCATCCGAGCGCGGGTTATTGGTTCGGGCAGGACTGGCCTCAACAATTGTTTCGCACGGTCTCCTTCACGGTGTGCTTGGTTATGGGATGAAGTGCGGAGCGGGGCTTCCCGGTGCCGAAAAAATCTTTGGCTTTTTTGGTGGCTTCATCTCCTTCATGATTCTGCAGCTTTCTAGCACCGTGCGTCCTCCGAAGAGCATCGTGATCGGTATCATCGCCGGATTCGTCACCGTGAAGTTGTCGGAGGGCAACAGAGGCGTCTCTTCGATCTTTTTGATCACCCAGCTATTGGCCTCCGCCGCGGCGTTGTTCGCTCCGAATGGATTGGCAACACCCGCGGTAGGAAACACCTTTGTGGCTCCCTGTGCGGTCAGCATCCTCGAGCTCATGTTCTGTTGCAACGACGGGCAAAAAGGTTGGTTCAACAAGATCGGAGGACACGTTTGGTACGATTTCTTCTTGCACATCTCGGTCCTTTCGGCTCTGAAAGGCTCGCCAGACAAGGAGTAAGCACGGCCAATCTAATCCAAACCAATCATGAAAAGAAGAGCTCGCTCACGGTGATACGAACCACCAATACTGAAATTAGTCGACGGTTGATCGGGTTTCAACCCGAAAAATACCAATCTTATAAACTATACCGTTGTACTTTATTTTAGTGATTTATAGTGCAAGTACTATACAGTACTTTGAAACCTCGAACTACGTAGTGAAATGTAGTTTTCCTCTGTGCGTGGGGCCGTGATGCCTCGGGGGAACAAACGAGACGAACATCGCCTCAAGCCACGAGCACCACCACCCCCGTAAGCGTTCTCCGACAACGAAAGGATCGGGGTAAGGTGGCGCACCGGTACGGTGAGTGTATTACTGGTTGCTGTGTTCGACCGAGGCCACCCTCACCCTCGCTTGCCATCGCCATCGCCATCGCCAACTGATTGGTTTCCTCGCGCCCCAACCCAACCAACACCGCTGCTGCCGCCGAGCCGCCTGTGACGGATTCGGGAGTGGATTGGAGTGGTGCAAATGGGCTTATCGTGTTGTAGAGGTAGGCACCGTGCCGTATTGTATCGCATCGCATCGCATCGCATCGTATAGGAATGAATGGATCAATCAATCCATCCGTCGTGGTTTCGAGTGCTTTTTCGCTGGCAGTTTCCATATCATCCCGGCACCATGGTTGGTACGGCACGGCACGATGCGGTACGGCACAGTAGGATCACTTGGGGACTATCGTTCGTTGTGAGCTGGTACAGAATTGTGGGATGATGGGTGATGGCACATGGCACTTCGTACTTCGTGCTTCGTGCTTCGTGCTTGACACCATTATTCGTATCCTGCAGCACTTAGTAGAGGTCACTACGGTAATAACGCCACGGTATTCACAGTTGTGCCCATTCCGGTACCATGTCTTCTGATTGATTGATTGAATAATTGGTTCGATTGAGACGGTCGTGTGTTTTGTGTTTTGATTAGTGCTTTGCAGGGGCCCTATGGAGTTGTTGTGTACGTAGTTTTCTTACATATTTGTAGTATTCTATGATTCCATTCAATGATTCAATACCACGATTGAAATCTATGAATCAAATCAATGATTCTATTCAAAATTCCCTGCTTCCTGAGCTCGCGTGTTTACTAAAAAACCTTAGTCTATGATTCAAATCCATGATTCAATTCCATGATTCCTGATTTAAAATCATGATTCAAATCCATGATTCAATTCCATCATACGAGTCTATGATTCAATTCTATGATTCAATTCTATTATTCAATTTTGATTCAAGTCTATGAGTCAGGCAGGTCTACGAGTCAATTATATGATTCATTTTCATGTCTCAAGTCAATGATTCCATTCCATGACTCAAATCTAGAATCAATTCATCAATCCAAGTCTATGATTCTAATCCATGATTCCAATCCATGATTCCAATTCATGATTCAAATCCATGATTCAATTCCATGATTCAATTCCATGATTCAATTCCATGATTCAATTCCATGATACAAGTCTATGGTTCAATTCTATGATTCAATTTTGATTCAATTACAATTTTTATTCAAGTCTATGAGTCAGATCTATGAGTCAATTATATGATTCATTTTCATGACTCAAGTCAATGATTCCATTCCATGACTCAAGTCTATTATTCAATTCTTCAATCCAGGTCTATGATTCAATTCCATGATTCAATTCCATGATTCAAATCCATGATTCAATTGTATGATTCAATGATATGATTCAATTCCATGATCCAAGTCTATGATTCAATTCCATGATTCAAATCCATGATTCAATTCCATTATACAAGTCTATGATTCAATCCTATGATTCAATTCTATGATTCAATTTTGAGTCAAGTCTATGAGTCGGGTCTTTGAGTCAATTATATGATTCATTTTCATGACTCAAGTCAATGATTCCATTCCATGACTCAAATCTATGATTCAAGTCTTAAATCCAAGTCTATGATTCCAATCCATGATTCAGTTCCATGATTCATGATTCAATTCCATGATTTGTCGTATGCCTCTAGAAAAAAGGTACTAAAATAAGGTTTATGTATTGGTTAAAAAAAAACTAAGATTGTGAGCTAGCCCTGTCAACCACTCCGAGGAGACGTTGGAAAGCTTGTAACAGTAAAAAGGTGTTGAACTGGAATTCAACGTATATTGCACATAGAGATGCACATAGAGAATTTGGATATGTCCTTCATCCAGTGTTCAATATTGAAGACCGGCTGGTGTGGCATTGATGCTGATGTCAGATTTCAGATTTTCTTGAATCGGTGGGTAATTTGAATTGTGAGGGTTTGAATACCACACTCTTCTCCTTCTCGTAAAAGTTCGGTTGGTGGCACAGAATTTTGTTAGTCGTGTGCGACCAGTATTCATTAGATAAGAAATTTTTAGCTGGCATGATATGGTTTAAGTTTCGAATATTCATACGTTGGATAACATGATTTCCTAAGAGAAAGGAAACTGTACCATTGGTGTGAATTTGCTGGATAGTGTAGGGGCCTTTGCTTCTTGTGTCAAAAGCACCAGGAATTAGATTTTCACTTTTCACCATAATTTGGTCTCCTACACTGTAATAATGAATCTTCCTGTGGCTATTCTCTTTCATAGTATTCTTGTCAATTTGCGCTTGTCTTTTGTTTCTAACCATGGCCAAATCGGTGATTATTGGGATCGGTAGGAACATGTCTCGATGGAAGACAAGAGCGCCTGGGGTCATTCCAAACATTTTGTTGATCGTTGATCTAACAGCAAACTGAGCGGACGCAAAGACACTATCAATGATGTCTGTGGCTTCCTGAAGAGTTTGCGGAGGATTGGTATTGAGCTCTGTTCTCATTGCCGACTTCATTGTATCATGGACTCTCTCGAGTACTGCATTGGATTGCGGATTGCAAACAGAGCAGACTTTGGCTTTGATTCCAAGGTTGGCGAAGATGGAGTTGGAAGTTGTTGCTCATGAAGTTGGTTACTTGGTCAATGATGCAATTTACTGGTTTGGGATATCTGGAGAGCCAGCCATTGTCGAGGGCATGAACTGTCATGAGGCCGGTTGGATTTACTTGTGGGGCTCGAATGATTTCAAGGAGGTTCTATTGAAGGAAACAGTTCCATGGCCAGGGATCTTGATTTTCCAGCGACCTACTCCATCGATTGCGATAGTATCCCAAGGGACATATTGGTGTTCTTTGGTGGGGAGTTGTCCGTGGCTTTGGTGGCTATTCTTGTATCGTTGACACGTGTCACAAGTTCTGCAAAAGGAATTGATTTGGTCCTTCAAGATTTGCGGCGTATACAAATTGGTAAATGGTTCGATACAACCGTTCTGCACCGGCATGCCAAGCACATGATGGTAATATTTGATTGTGGCTTGCACTCGGTTTGGCGGGAGTACAATTTTCTGTCGACCGTTGGAGTCTACAACTCTCAAGTCAGTGCTGTTGAAATTTTCAGTTGTGTACCAAGGGTTGGTAGAGATATCTACGTTGGCCGCTTGATCTTGGGCAAGTTGGTCGAAAGGCTAAGGGATACATGGGGATGTCTTCTGGGTAGTTAAGAAACAGTTCGGAAAGAGAGAGGAGATCGGCGTCCGTTGAGTCGGAGTCGAACGTTGAAGTTGAAGTGTTAAGGTCCGAGTCATCGTCTTCCGGATTGGGGATGCGAGGACCGAAGAACTCCTTCTTCTTCTCTGGAGTGTCTTGCTGGAGCGGGAGCCTTGAGAGGGCATCAGCAATGACATTGTCTTTGCCTTTGATGTATTTGAATACTGGGGAAAATTCTTCAAGGAGCATTCTCCAAGTCATAATTCTGTGGCTTGTAAGGTTGTGCCGGGTTAAGTTGATGTGGTCTGTTCCATACTATGATTTCAGCGCCCCAAAGAATGGGTTGGAATTCTTTGAAGACTTCTACAATGCAGAGCATCTCTTTATCGATAGTTGGATATTTCTGTTGAGCGGCGTTGAGTTTTCTTGAGAAGCAAAGGATAATTTTGCCATCTTGGAGGATGACAGCTCCGAGTTGGTAGTCAGAAGCATCAGTGTAGACATGGAAGGGCTTGTTTGGATCAGGGAAGGCAAGGAGGATATCATTGGCAATGCGGGACTTGGCTTTGTTGAAGGCTTCAAGAAGTTCCGGAGTCGGAGATATTTTGTTGCCCTTGGCTCTTCTGGATAGGTCAGTGAGTGGTGCAAGGACTTCTGCGCGTTTTGGGTAGAAGTTCTGATAGAAGTTAATCATCCCAACATAGGATCAAAGTTGGGTTGTTGCTGAGGGAAAATGCAAGTTTCAGGATAGGGAGTAATCTTGTTTGGATTGGGTCTGATTCCATCTCAAGAGATTATGTGGCCAAGCCAAGGCGCTTGTGATTGAAACCAGTGGCACTTGGAGGGCTTGACCGAGAAGTTGTGACTCTTCAGTAGGGAGAGGACAGAAGAGACCAATTTACAAGTGGGATTCAAGAGTATCTGAGAAGATCCCAATGTCATTGATGTATACTTCAATGTCCTTCAAGTGTAGGAGCATCTGTTCCATACAGCCTTGGGCCCAACTTGGAGAGTTAAGGAAGCCCATTGGCAATCAGAGCAGTCGGTATGTTCCAAATGGAGTAACAATGACACAAAGCCAGGTGGAGGCTTCATCAAGCTTGAAGGTGTGGAACTGCATGCTAACGTTGATAAGGGTTACATATTTTAAGCCTCCTCTTCTGTGGAAGATATCTTGGAGCTTTGGAAGTGGATAGTGAAGTTTCTTGGTGACTTTGTTGAGTTCTCTAAAGTTACTGATGAGCCGACAGGAGCCATCTGGTTTTGGGACTACAAAGGCTGGCATTACCCATTCAGTGGCATAGCAGCGTTCGAGGATACCAAGCTTCACTTGTCGAATCAATTTCCTTCATCACAGCTTCTTGTTGGTGCAGTGGGATGGAATATGATTGTTTTACATGGAATGGAGTTGCAGCCTTGCTGGAGATCAATGTGGAACTGTTTGATTAGGGAAAATGCCTAATTCTTTGTTATTCAAACCTTCAAAAAGTTCTTCATTTTGGAGAAGTATTGGTAACAAGGCTTGTTTCTCATTGTAGGAGAGATGGTTTTGTTCAGTGACTATCTTGTGGAGATCTGTCTTCTCATACTTGGTGGTTCCATCTACATATGATTGTTGGATTGCTTGATGGGAGTAACTCTCTGCAATAGCGTGCGGCTCTGCAGACATGACCTTGTGGAGCAATGACTTGTTGTCAAAGTAGTTCCGAGGGTGGAATTGCATGGTTTTCTCATACCATTCGATGGTGCAAGTTTCAAAGTCCATCTTCATTCCAAGATCTCTCATGGTTTTCCTTCCAATGAGGAGGTGGTAGTTGATATTCTGAGAGACTACAAAGCACTTGATTTGTAGGACCTTCATCAAATAGGATAGTTCTGGGAATACTGGTGTTCTCCAAGGTTACAAAGTGGTTGCAGGTGGTCTTGCCATTTGTTGTCTGCATTTGAATTGGTTGGTCTAGAAGGTGCTTCTGTGATTCCAGAAGGGATTGCTGAGTCCACGATGAGATTGTCTGTTGATCCAGAATCAACGAGGGTTTTCAAGTAGTACTTGCCAGGGGATCTGTTGATTGAGTTGCAGACACTTACTGTAGTTGGAGCAAGGTCAACTTCGGTGTTGCTGGGAGCAAGATCTTGGCTGTTTTTGTTGGAATTCGATGTTTTCAGTCGGAAATCGTTGAAGATCTGAGTTGTAGTAATATTCTTCATTGATGTCCATGTCTACACGGAAGAGATCCGGCCAAGGAGTTGAAGGGATGGTTTCTTCTGGATCATTGATGAAGACACACATGTGTTGCTCAGGTTCATGGAAGTTACTGCCATGAGAAGAGGAGCTAGTGGATCGATCGCTGTTGTTGTTGGTACTGCGATCATTCACATGCGCATCGGTATTGTCCCTGTTATTGGACTGGTTGGAATTGTTGCCATACTTGTTGGTGTAGCGTTGGCCCCAAGTGTGGTTGGTACCCGGATGGATCGGACATGGTGAGTCATTGGAGATTCGTGTTCCGCCCTTGTTGTTGTTGTTGTTGTTGTTGTTGTTGTTGTTTCATTTGTTGTTGTTGTTGTTGTTGTTGTTATTGCGTTGGTTGTTGTTGTTGTTGTTGTTGTTTCGATTGCGATTGTTTCGATTGTTTTGATTGTTGCTTCCATTTCGGTTGTTACAATTGTTGTTGGCATTGTTGTTGCTGTTATTCCTGTTTGGAGATGGATTATCTGATGATTTCTTTTTGCGATTCTGTGCATACTGGTATCTCTCGAATCTCATCATCATTTCAGAGAGGGAATCCCTATGGGGAGAGCGGTGTTGCTGATAGGTGTACTTCCAATCATCAGGCATCGATTCAAAGATTAGATTCTTGAACTATCTCTCCTTAATTTCTGCATCCTCTGGTGGGTGTCCTGGAAGTAGTGGAAGGATGACATGGTTGTGGAAGTTGACTTGTGCTACAAATTGGTGTACTGTCATGGTGGTTGTCTTCTTGATATTGGTGAGGAATCTTTGATGGTTTTGGTATGCATCGAGGTTGTTGTCAAACTTGTAGTTGACAAATTCTTCCACTGTAGTTTGGAAGTTATCCACAGTTCTCTGTGGAACATTGGTTGATATATAGTTGTTCCACCAGCTACTGTTGGTGTAGTCTCTGAGGAGGTCTACAAACTTGTCATTGAGTCTTGGTCCGGTAGTTAGGTTGAGCATCTTCTTGGAACGCATGAACTCATTGATGGTAAAAAGAATTTGTAGTTTGGTTGATCCTGCAGTAATCAAGGGAATCTTGATCTTGGTTACTTCTTGAACTCCATTAACTTCTTGTGTATTCTTGAAGTCTACCTTGTCAATACACTCTTGGTGGAAGTCAAACTTGAAGGGGATGATGGAGTAAGACATTGTTTCTCTTGTTACTTGACAATCGTCAGGATCAGTTGGTTGCTCATTAGATGTTGTAGTGGTAATATTTAGTTCGTAGTAGTTGAAGTAGTCTTTACCGGTAGTAATAAGGTCGAAGCAGTTATTCGAACTGTTTACACAGTGTCGTATGCCTCTAGAAAAAGGTACTAAAATAAGGTTTATGTATTAGTTTAAAAAAACCTAAGATCATGAGCTAGCCCTGTCAACTACTCCGAGGAGCCATTGGAAAGCTTGTAACAGTAAAAGGCGTTGAACTGGAATTCAACGTATATTGCACATAGAGATACACATAGAGAATTTGGATATGTTCTTCATCCAGTGTTCAATATTGAAGACCGGCTGGTGTGGCGTTGATGCTGATGTCAGATTTCAGATTTTCTTGAATCGTGGGTAATTTGAATCGTGAGGGTTTGAATACCACATGATTCCATTCCAATCCATGATTCAATTCCATGATTCAATTCTATGATTCAATTCCATGATACAAGTCTATGGTTCAATTCTATGATTCAATTTTGATTCAATTACAATTTTGATTCAAGTCTATGAGTCAGATCTATGAGTCAATTATATGATTCATTTTCATGACTCAAGTCAATGATTCCATTTCATGACTCAAGTCTATTATTCAATTTTTCAATCCAGGTCTATGATTCAATTCAATGATTCAATTCAATGATTCAAATCCATGATTCAATTGTATGATTCAATGATATGATTCAATTCCATGATCCAAGTCTATGATTCAATTCCATGATTCAAATCCATGATTCATGATTTAAAATCATGATTCAAATCCATGATTCAATTCCATTATACAAGTCTATGATTCAATCCTATGATTCAATTTTGAGTCAAGTCTATGAGTCGGGTCTTTGAGTCAATTATATGATTCATTTTCATGACTGAAGTCAATGATTCCATTCCATGACTCAAATCTATGATTCAAGTCTTAAATCCAAGTCTATGATTCCAATCCATGATTCAATTCCATGATTCAATTCTTTGATTCAATTCCATCATCCAAGTCTATGATTCCATTCTATGATTCAATTCTATGATTCAATTTTCAATCAAGTCTATGAGTCAGGTCTATAAGTCAATTCTATGATTCATTTTCATGACTCAAGTCAAGGATTCCATTCCATGGCTCAAATCTATGGTTCAATTCTTCAATCCAAGTCTCTGATTCAATTCCATGATTCAATTCCATGATTGAATTCCATGATTGAATTCAATGATTCATGATTCAAATCCATGATTCAATTATATGATTCAATGATATGATTCAATTCCATGATCCAAGTCTACGATTCGAATACATGATTCAATTCCATCATACAAGTCTATGATTCAATTCTATTATTCGATTTTATTAATCAATTTTGATTCAAGTCTATGAGTCAGGTCAATGAGTCAATTATATGATTCATTTTCATGACTCAAATCAATGATTCCATTCCATGACTCAAGTCTATTATTCAATTCTTCAATCCAGGTTGATGATTTGATTCCATGAATCAATTCCATGAATCAATTATATGATTCAATTCCATGATTCATGATTTAAAATCATGACTTAATTTTTTGATTCAAGTCATTGATTCACTCCAATGATTCAATTCTATGATTCAATTCTATGATTCAACTCTAGTATGATTCAATTCTATGATTCAACTCTAGTATGATTCAATTCTTTGATTCAAGTCTACTCTCGTACGTACCGGTACGTACCTTACGAAAGGAATTTAATAACTCTCTCATCTGGCAACAACAACGACGAAAACAATCTTATCAACCTGTCGTACCGTAGAGCCTCATTATTCTCTAGAGCCTGATTATTCTTGACGCGTTCGATTCTATCGCACCTCTACGATTCGTATGAGAGTACCATACGGTACGGTAGACACGAAAGGAATTTAATAACTCTCTCATCTGGCAAAGACGACAACGAAAAGAATCTTATCTATTCAAGTTAAATCTTGTGGTTATGTGCAACCATAAAAATGAGAGCTCGCTACCATAAAAATGAACGCGCGCCACTAAATATTACTATTGCTTTTAGACAAACAAGCATCTCATTTCCGTAAATAAATGTTTGGCCTGTATTTTTAGCGATTTTTAGTCATAGAGTTTGTACCAAGGCTACTTCTTGTTAAAAACTGATTTTTTAAATATTTCTATGTATTCCCCCCCCCCCCCCCCCTTGTATCAACTACCGATACGTTTTTAGATAGACGAATAAAAGATTATAAGTGATGTAACATTCACAGTCAATCCCCTGCAGCATTTCTGTCATGATGTGTTGCGAGACGTCTCCACTGATTTTTACTCCCATGGGTAGTCTCTTGTATCAGAACAGGCCGTATGGCGTTGTGATGGTGCATAACTTCTGACTCTCTTCGTCCAGCTGAAAGCAATAATACTGGATGGATAGATTGATCTTTGTAAAATATGTGTATTTTCCTCTTCGATTCATGATATCCTGTATCCGCGGTAGCGGGAAAGGCGTTTGTTTGATCCTGTTGTTAAGTTCCCTGAAGTCAGACACCCATCTTACTCTGTTGTCCTTCTTGGGGATGATGAAGGTCAGAAATGCCCATTCGGAGGGTCCACATGGTTTGAGGACACCGTCTGCTATCAGACTGGCTAATTCCCTCCTGAATATTTCTTCTCTCTTGTACGCGACTGGGTATGGTTTCATATGCACTGGCTCTGCGTCCTTCTTTAAATTGATGTGTATTTCCCTGTGTGGGTAGCACCCTAGTTCCCCATTGAACTCTACTTTGTGTTGCTTCAGCATTGCCTGTAGTTTTTGTTTTTCCTCCGTTGTCAGGTGGTCCTGTCTTCGTGTGACCTCTTCAGCTGTCACTTGTTGATAGCTTCTCTCTAATATTTCTGCTGTGGTGTTGGTATTGAACAACATTGCATCCTTGGCCTCTTCTGGGTCCACACAAGTAACTCTCGTCGCGTCTCTCATGGGGATAGCTATGCCCAGCCATCTGATTTCATTGGTGTCGAATAATATTTCTATGCCGGCCATCTTAAGAAAATCTCTCCCCAGTATGATATCGTATCTGCACTGTGGTGAATCAAAGATGAATGCTAATATCCCTTGAATTCGTCGTCCGTTCACGAACTCAGGTAGCTGTAGCTCATCAAGCCGCACTTCATGTGAGGTATCGAATTCCCCATTGGTCGTTGTTGTCATTCTTTTGTGCCCTATTTGCTTCGGCTGTATGCGGCTGCTTATGCTCCTACCTCCAAATCTTCCTCCTCGGCCCCCGTTGAATCTACCTCCTCCTCGACCTCCACCGTGGTTGCTGTGTCCTGAGTACGTGCTGTTATTGTCGGATCCAACGTAGTTTGGATAAGGCGAGTTCTGGTTCCTTGGGTTCATGTAGCACTGCTCCCAAGTATGATTTCCTTGTGGATGGTTTCTGCACTTCCTTCCTGCTCCTCTTTTACCATGTCCCTGGCCTTGATTACTTTGCCCTCTCCCGGGTCCGCATCCTTGTCCTTGTGCGGGGCCTTGTGGCTTCCCTTATGCTCCTGCTTCCTCGCTCTGTCGGCGCTGTCCTTCTTCCTTGTCATGTAGTCTCGGATCTGCAATATAGATACCTCTCTGAAGTTCACTGCCGTGTCCATGTAGGCATCCTGCCAAGATCTAGGATGTGCTTTGAAAAACATTCTCTTCCTTTGCTGCTCGGTGAGGTCATTGTCATCATCTCCTGGTAGCATATTGATGTAATTGAGGATGGTATCGATTCTGCTGAAGTGGTTGTGTTCTGAAACTTCCATGGGCTTGGCCATGTGCTGATGTTCAAATGCGGCTATCATGGTCCCCTTTGCATCCGGATCTGGCGTGATGGCATTAACGTAGGCTCGCATTGTGCTCTTGAATCCTTCTTTGGTATGTTCTATCTCTCTGCCCGCTAGAGTCTCATTCCACCTTTTTCTGGGCCCTCTTGATAGGCATTGTCCCCACTGAGTGTGCCAGCGGGCTACTGGCATTCCCAGATCATTACATGCATCCAGGAACAGATCATACGTGTACAGAATCTCTTCTACTTCCAGGTTCTGCACTCTTTGGATGTTTTTCTTACCTGCTGATTGATTGGTGGCTCTAGCATAATCAACGACGATCCTGTGGCTGCCGTGGTCCTCCGTAATATCAAAGGTTCTCTTGTATTGGATACACGGTTGGAATTGGGTGTTCATCTTCTCGTTGTTGTTGGGGTCGCAATTGCATCTTCTTGTTTGTAGCTTAGTAGTCTTAGTGTAATTACAGTGTATCAACTACCGATACATTTTTAGATAGATGAATAAAAGATTATAAGTGATTACTGAAATTGATATGTAAATGTAATTTGATCTGTGGAAGAGTCATATCTCCCCTTCTTCCGGGAGCATCATCTTTTTCCGGTCATTATTGAATCTTCCTTGGGTCATTAGGATTCTCTTCAACCTGGAATCCCGACTCGTCGATCGGTCAGTCACGAGGATTATTGTTACACCCCAACCCCCACATAAACTCCGTCTAGAAGGTTACGTTGTCAACGCTTAGGGTTAGTGTTAAACGTTCAACTAACAACTCCATCAATTCATTCTTGCCACCGAAGTGCTCGTTTTTATTTTTATTGATTGCTTCTTGTTTTCATTCGTTCGCGCCAAATTTTGAAGGTTGCCTTCTGGCGTCAACCCGGCGCGCCAAGCAAGCAAGTCGGTCAGTCACGCTAACGTCGAATCGAAGCAGTTCGGTACGGTAATCATCGTACGGTACGGCAATACGCAACCCGCATACGAAAATCTACGAGTAAGATTATGGTGGTGGGAAGCAATTCTCGTTAAAGGGTGCGAAGCAGCGCAACGCAACGCACAAACACAAACATTACACGGCACTACACTCTAGATGCGTGGGTTTCTGCTGCAACATCCTATCCACACCGTGCATAGCATAGCATCCTTCCTGTGCACCGCTCACAAGCAATAGGATAGCTTCCGGCAACAACAACAACAACAACAACAGCGTCCCACTCACTCTCTCTCTCTCGGACTCGCAATCGCTCCAAGCAACACGACTCACCAACTTCCTTCCTAACTTCCAGCATGGCGAGGAGCACGTCTCTGTCCTCGTCGTTGACGACCAGCGAAAGCCTCACTGTGGCCTTCCAGAAACTCGTTGTCGAGTATTCCGGATCGATCGCTTCGAAAGTATTCTACGACGTTTCCGTGGAGGTCGTCTCGGGGGGAAAAGAGATCTATTTCGGATCCAACTACAAGGTGAAATGGAAGCACGTCACCGGTCTGGAGGTCTGGCACGACGACTTCGCCGAGGGATTCAGTATGCTCTGCCCCGCTTCCGGTTCCGGTTCTGCGAAGGACGACCGCCGCTCCTTCTTGGTCAAGTGTCCGATCGACGGACCGGTTGGGTGGAAGCCCTTTGCGTCCCTGCTGACGGCGGCCTACCAGAAAGAGTGCCGCAAGCGCCGGCGCAAGCAGGAGCGTCTCGCAGCCGAGCAAGAGGAACTGAAGGAGGAAGAGGTGCGGAAGCGGAAGCAGCGATCGGGGCGCTGCGGCAGCCGCAACGGCAACCGACGATCAACCTACTCGCGTCGGCCGTACGACTTCATGCGCAACAACGCGGCGAACATTGCCCACAACGCCGAGGTCTGGTCGGACGACGAAGACGAGAAGGACCGAAACCGTGCGCAGCCAGACGCAAGCGAAACCGAAAACCCACCGCACGGGTCCGAGTCCGAGTCGGAGTCCAAAATCAAGCCCGAGCCCGAGGAACCGATTGCGGATGGCGGTGTCGAGGTACAAGACAGCGACAACGATAGTGATAATAATAATAATAACGACGGCTACGTCCGGCGCCGGGCACCTGTCTTGGAAGATTCTGAGTCCGATGACAGCAGCTGTCGTGCGTTCACCCGTCCAGTAACCCGTCCAGTAACCCGTCCATCCATCCTCTCTCCTAAGAGACGCAGCACAATGCCTACGAACGAAGATGACAATGAAAACGAAAACGAAAACGGCGACAAGGGAGCCTCCGTTACGACAACCAGAGCAGCGGTTCAGCGCGTGGTAACTCCCGCGTTATCCACCACACCGTCTCCCACCAAGAATCGGACCATGCCAAAACCGCGACGGTACCTGGAAGAGGATGACGACGACGAAGAGGAGGAGGACCGTCCCAAGAACACCAAAAAGACTCCGATCAACTCCTTCTTTCAACCCCGATCTATGGCCGCGGCTGCTGGTTCGCGATCGGTGACGAAGAGTGCGAATGCGACCACAAACCTTCCCGTCGGTGCCCCGGCTCCCAACGATCGTTCCGAGAAAGGCGAATCGCCGTCCCCGGCAAGCGCATCCGCATCCTCATCCTCCGATCCAAGGGAGGACGAAACCGACACGACACCAAACACGACAACTGCAACTGAAACCGCAACTGAAACCGCAAGCAGTGGTTCGAGTTCCGATGCCGGCAGCAGCTCCAAACCAAATGCGGAGTCGTTCTTCGCTCCCCGGGCCTCCAAACCGAGCACTCGCCCTTCTCCCACCAATAGCAACGGCGCAACCACGACAGCAGCAGCAACAACAACAACAACAACAGCAACAACAACAACCACGAAACGGCTCGGCCCCGCGAGCCTTCAGAGTCCCAGATATCCGAGGAAAAAGTCGAAACGATCCACCGCCACCAAGAACGCTCTGCGTGATGCTGCTGCCACCAACCCGGACGGCGACGAAACCATCACGGCGGTGCCGACCGAAGCCATCGAGCCATCTTTCCGGTCTCCCGCGCACCGGACCCACGACTCGAACCGAAGCGCATTGCACTCGGATCTCGTAACATATTCGCAGAGCAGGGTCCACGACGGAAGCCGTGCGGGTGCCAACGACGACGGGGAAGACGACATATGGGAGCATTATCTCTCGTCCTCGTCGGACGACGGACATGATTCCCAGTCGGGGTCGCAGTCCCCCTCCCGACCCCTCTTTTCCGCGTCGGCTTCCAAGCGAATCCGGAGCAACAGTGTCCACGCCTCGGCGATTGCGAAACGCCACCGGTTGAAGAGCTTGGGACCATCCAAGAGCCAGCTCGAGACCCTGAAATTCGGCGACGGCGACTCCCGGGAGATCCAGGATCCGTTCCTGTCTGAGCTCGACGAAGAATTCGAACGATCTCCCCCCCAGCCGCAGCGGCTCTGGACAAAGGGCGAACGGGTCACCACCAACCGCGAAAGGTCATCCGGCTGGAGGGGACTGCACAACGACGGCAACTCGTGCTACGTCAACTCCTCCCTCCAGCAGCTCGTCTCGGTGCCTGCCTTCATGGAGGCCCTGGTGGAACGTCGTGCCGGACACAAGCTGGTGGGAGAGCTCGCGAACCTGTACGAGGATCTCTTCCGGAGTTCGGAGCCTGGGGACAGATCTTCGGCCACGGTGTCCGCCAAGGGGGTCAAGACCGTCATGGACCGCCTGACGGACCGCTTCCGGGGGCGCCAGCAGCGGGACGCCCACGAGTTTCTGGGAGAACTCATCGATCGGATCCACGAAGAGCTGGTGCCCTCGTCCAGGGGGAAGGAAAGCGGCCGCGGGAACAACAACCAGGACAACGACACGGGCACGGGCTCGTTCGAAGCCGCGTGCCGAAGAACAGACTCGCCAGAACGAGGAGCGGCATGCCCACCAGCCGGCAAAAAAGCAGCAACAGCAACAGCAACAGACGTCGAACCAACGGACGAATTCTTTCGCTGGAATGTTCGGGTCTGTTTAGAATGTAAACACTGTGGCTATTCTCGGTACGTTGGCTACAAGATTCTCTGTGCATTGCTCGTGCGTGTGTGCGTTTGTGTGTTTGCTTTGGCGATAATGAACTTTGAACTCAACTACACGTACTCTCGCACGAACGAAATAATACTGTGTGAAACACTACGAACTCTCGCGGGTCTACCTTACAGCTCGAAAGAGGAGATGCATCGATACCTGTCGATCGACATCGGGCACGAGAACATCAATCCGCGGGAGCCCGGATTCGTCAAACCGGCGGTCGACTCGTGCCTAGCGAGATTTTTCAGCCCCGAAGACCGCGAGATCGACTGCGAAAAATGCAAGGTTGGAAAGGTCGCGACCCAGACCATGACTATACGTTCCCTCCCGAAGGTCATTCTGCTGCACCTCAAACGATTCATCGTAGCCGAACGATTCGGCGTGGGAACCGGTGCCAAAGAACTTGTCCTGAAGAAAAACAAGGTGCCGGTGGAACTGAGCCATACGCTGTCGATCGACCAAACGCTGCTGAATCTAGATGACGATGACGGCGACGGCAACTTCTCCGGAAGCAAATCGTACAAGCTCCGTTCCGTGGTTCATCACCTTGGCAACACTCTCAAATCGGGACACTACACGACGGATGCCCTGCGGACCAACCCCTTGGACGGGAAAGATCGATGGGTATCGTACGACGATGGGAATACAGGCGAGCTCGAAGAGGAAACGGTAGTCGGATCGAATTCCAACCAGAACACGGCCTACATGCTCCTGTATTCCGAAAGCTAGGCTAGACGCCGTTTCGATTCGATTCGATTCGATTCTAATTATTTACTCTAATGGAATATAATGTTGTTGAATCAAGTTAATCACGGATCGCGTACAGTGGACAGATTGCGTATGACAGATAGACCGGGGAAGATGGGCCAGTTCATTTTTCACTGTGGCTTTCTCGATGATGATATGCCTAAAGAAGGCCGAAGTTCTAGAGGTTGGACAAGGTCACGATATGGAGGCCTAGTCGTAGGACATGGTAATAAAGCTACTAGGGATGTGGAGAATAGAGTTGAAGATCTATGCACCGAGGATATGGGCTGGAAGAGCCTTCTCGAAGAAGATCCAAATTGGTGACAGGTAGAGGTTGTGAAGTGAGTTGCAGCTTGGGGGCGATAAGCTGGGATTATTAGGAAAGAGAGAGCCTGTCTCATATTTCAGAATTAGAGAAAGTAGAATCTAATAAAGTAAATACTTCAGTTAATCCGTATTCCAACCATCTCAACATTCTTCGAAGAATGTTGATTGATATAGTAAGTGTTGCGAATCGGTTGACTGTAAGCGTACAAAGAAATATCAACCAAACATAAGGCGGTACCGGGAGAAGACATTAACCATGGTCGTCAAGTTGAGTTTGATCAAGATGGATCTCCCTCTATTCAAGAGAAATGAGGAGAAGGAGTTTGTGAAGCGCCGGCCCCTGTTCCAAGCCCATGCAATCCAGAAGGGGTTTGGTTCAGGGATCAACGTTACACAAACGAGATTCGGGGTTCTTCGGGAATCACGCGCATATTTGAGTCAAACTCCATTGGTCCCCCTTTGTAATTTCACCCTACTACTTATTGAAATCAATGTCAAACTCCTAATATTTTGATGCAGAGTTCATTTTCCTACCCTGCTGGCATCTGTTTCCGAATTTGTGGCATGTTACTGAGTTTGATGCCTGAAACAAACAGTGCATGGCCACAATTTCTCGATCTCAATTGGCTCCTCATTTTTATTTTTATTACTGGCTATCGTAAGACGTTACTAGTAACGATGGTCCGCACTCTTAAATATCAGGTTTATTGTAAACATTGCAATTTGACTTCTCCTCCAATTACTAAAGGAAGGGGAAAGAAGAAGGTTACCAAGAAGATGAAACCAACCTTGTTTACAGTGCAACTAAGAAAGAAAACAGGAGTAGTTGTTTCTCCCGGTCTTCTGGACCATATTTTGAATGACGCATCATGCTATTCTTATAACAAGCAATCTTTGGGTGTAGTCGATTTTGCATTTTGCGTATTCATTAGAAAATTGAAGAAGCTTGAGGATGCTACTCAACAATTATATCTAACGAACACCCGTAACGGTCCACAGAGTAGTGGCGGCACATTACCAGAGGTGCTTGACACAGATAAAGAAGGCAATGTCATGGATGTTGATGATTCCCATCCTGATACAAACATGGCAATTATGACGCCCAATGCCAGGAGGCATGTATCAGATGAACTGATGGTAAAGATCAAGCTAATGTAAATTATGCGGAATCATAGCATACCACTAGTTGCAGAGAAGGAATTGTACAAATGGGCTATCAAATTGGAGCGTCTCCATTTATTTTCATGGACAAAAGGCAACAACCTCGTACAGACTACTAGGTCAAGAGTTTTGAGGGATATTTCCGAAACTGTGCCTGAAATAAAAGGTGATGGGTTTGAACCTCATCTTCGTGACTGGTGTTCTAAGAAATCCACGACTAGTGATGATCCCGTTCGTAAAGAAATCTACGTTTTGTCATTCCAAAAAGCACTTCATTCCCTAATAAAAAACGTCACGTTGGTAAAAGAAGAAAACCTGTCTTTCCCCCATGCTGAAGACTCAACGTTACCAGTCCGGTTTTCAGAACTACAAAGCAATATTGATATAGACAAACTCCACCATGGTGAATGATAGATCAATACTTGGGAAAAGAGATGCAAAAGAGATTCGAATGAAATTTTGGTGCCTATCATTCTCTACATGGATGGAATTGCAATTGACAATAGTGGTCAAAGCACTCTTATCCCACTGAACATGACACTTGGCATATTCAACACCTTAACTCGGAACTGTCAGCCGGATGCTTGGGAAACTATATATTTTCATCCAACAGGTTCACATGATAAAGGTATTGAATCAATTGACAATGTGAACAATCTTCACTCTGGCCTTCGTTGCGCTCTTTCATTTTTGAAAGAAGCCTGTAACCTAACAGACGGTATTGAGTGGTCTAATTTGTCTTGGAACAAGAAGAAATGGTCCGTTTGAATGAAATTGGCGGTCGCGTATTTCATAGGCGATACTCCCCAGCACAACCAACTTTGTGGACATTATCAAACGGTCAATACAAAGATGATCTGTAGGCATTACAATTGTCCAAGAGCACTTGGTAACAACTCTTGTGTGAATGTTCTGAAGATTCCTGTTTCAATTGAAAGTGGGAACATGCAGGTGCCGAATCACAAAAATGGGGAAGAGTATCAATCCGTTTGGTTATGGAAGATGTCCAATTTTACTTCCCCGACTGTGGAGGAAGGAGTGAATGTTGAACAGTATTTCAAGAATGTCTCCCATCATCGTGTTCATAACGGTAACACGTTTCATGATCTTGATTTTGGAGAAAACCCACATAATATTCATCTAGCGTCACCAGGAGAGAGGCTCCATATGCACCAACTTGGTTGCGCAAAGCGAGCCACAAAGACTTTCTGTGAGGATTTTTAAGGTAATAACACGCAGCTACTAGGTGAAATGGACTGTATTGCAAGTTACTATGGTGGTGCTGGTGTTCAGAGGCAATCCGATCGCAATTTTCTGCGAACCAATTTTCCTGAGTTGATACATACAGCAAAGAAGGAGGGGAAGCAGTACATTGGCATGCTTTATATTCAGATGCTTGCACTTTTGTCTGCTGAAGGTTGTCAATTGTTGTTGTCCCCAAGAACAACAACAAATCTTGAGAATAGGAGCCAAAAGTGTGAGGAAGAAATTGACGGACGTATCTACGCCCTTGAGTTGTTGTTGGGTATGGAAGAGTTCCTTAAATATGCTGGAGCATTTGATGAGGTTTTCAAAGAAGACAACAAGGGTGTTTTAAATCTTGACAAGATGGTTGTTCATTTCATTAACTGTATAAATAACTACCTACAACAAAGTAAGGGAGAGGGTAACAATCTGGTGAAGAATCACATGTATTTTCATTTATCACAGTACATGAGATTATTTGGTCCTCCAACGGGATGGCACTCCGCAGCTAGTGAGAGCAACCATAAAACTAAAGTGAAGGCTCTTGCAAAGAGAACCCAACAAATCAAATCCATGTTAATCAAACAAACCTGCAAGCAAGTAATGGAATACCGCACTATTGATTGACTTGACTGTGAATTTGATCTGTTTCATCACAAATCTTTTACAGGAGTAAGTCATCCTACAGAGGGTGGTCGGTCAGCCGGGTCTAAGTTTTCGATTTCAGTTAGGGATGGTTTGCCTTACATGAAGTGGGACAAAAAGAAAAATGCAAGTGTGCCATGGTTTCCATCGGATGTTCTCAAATTTTGTTGCGATGTGGTTCTTCCAGCTGTGGGGACCAACACGCTTTGTGGATCCACAAAGCACAAGAGGTATGACAATTATTGCCGGTAGGGGTTTATTTTTTGCGCTCATCCATCATTTAAGTCTGATTCTGGACAGTTGTCAAACGCATGGTACGACTGGGCAAATTTTCAACTAGACCTACTGGACAGATGTGGTCTGCAAGTTTATCCATGTCAGATTCTGTGCCTGCTTCACCTTGAAGCCCCCCCCCCCCCCCCCCCTGGAAGTTCTGTCAGCAGGTTTGAATTAGTACACGATGGTTACTACGTTGTGGCTTGTTGCATTCTTTTTGTTGACCCAATCTCAAGCAAGAGGGCTCAAGGGAGAAGAGACTGCCACGCATTGGTGAAGCAAGGTGTGTTGCGCAACAAATTATATTTGTTTGAGTGCAATGCGATTGAGTCTGAAGTTGCCGTGGTCTGAAACCTTGGTAGGAAAGATCACTACTTTGTCCTTGGAAATAGGGAACAATGGTTGTTTCATTTCCGTGACACAATGGCTGGTTTAGAAACCAAAAGAATGGAGTCAATAGTGAAAGCCGGGGAAATCAGTAATGATTTGTAATCCTTCTTTCACCGGCGGTGCAGGTAAGTGACGGTGAGGATTCCATTTTAGAATTCTTTGATTGCAAGTTCGTACACAACTTTCTTTATTGGTGCAACTCCATTGCTGTTTATTTCAACATGGTTGATTGTTGTTTCATTTTTGTTTAATCCCTGAACAGTGTATGACAAGAAATAAGCTAAATGTTTGGAACGCCGTTGCAGGATTAAGTGCCTGTAAATGGCGCTTTTGATTTAATTACCTACGTGTCTGCAACGGCGTTGCAGATTGAATTCCCTTGAGTGGAAAATAAGCACAATGTCTGTAACGCCATTGCAGAGTTAAGTGTCTGGAACATCGTTACACATTGAAATCCCTTGAACGGAAAATAAGCACAATGTCTGGAATGGTGTTGTAGGGTTAAGTGTTTGCAACAATCAGGCGCATTGATGTGCCTGGAACAGTAAATAAGCACGATATATGAAACGGTGTTGCAGTGTTAAGTGTCTGGAACGGTGTTGGAGATAACAATTCTCTGTAAGGGAAAATCTGCACAATGTCTGGAACGGCGTTTCAGGGTTAAGTGTCTCACCTCATCGGCTTCTTCTATGTACCTTCTACAGTACTTTTCAATGATTGCCTCTTCAGTCGTTGTGCGCCACTCGTTGAACCAAAGGCTTGTCAGACAGGGACGGTTACCCGGGTTAAAATTTATGCATTCCTTTATGTGTTTTCTGGCTTCCGGCGTCAGGTTACACCATTGCTTTGGTGGGAAAGTATGACCATCCAGTTTGAGCCTCTCTCATTCTCCGGATTGTACTAGTCATTCAATACCCACGTTGTTGTAGCACTGTATGTCCTCCGTTCCTTTCAATGCAGGATAACCACATAAAATGTATGCCATAATGATACCCATAGCACACACGTGGTCAATGCCATCAGTGTCGCCTTCCTCATAGAAAGGAAATGCTACCTCCATTACGTACTTTAAGCATTGTTCCCAAATCTCCAAACCTTCTTCTTCTTCATCGAAATTTCCTTTTTGGCTGTTGAGCCTTGCTCTCACATTGTCAATCTTGTTGCATCTATTAAGGATTGTGAGTACCAAGTGGCCACTTTGGGCACATATCGCATTGAACCCAGCTTCAAAATGATATAAGAATGGGTTCGGCTCATCCTTTCGGTTGCCGTGATTGAGCTCATTACTTCTTTCACAGTACTTCGTGGAATCCAAACAAAACCTTGGCTTCAAAACCTTCCTCTTGTACACTGATTGGGGTGTTGTGTTCTCCATTTACCTCTTACTTCTAACATTGTCCCGCGTTTGGCAAATACTCTGGTATTTTAGTACAATTACTCGTTGTAATCTGTTTACGGCTCATCCTTACCGTGTAGCGGGCGTACGCTGCTGACTTTTGGCCAGTGTGTTTCTAACACGGATTACACGTACACACCGGCATCTCCACTGGACACACCAACTTTTTGATACAAAAGTTGACAAAATATAAATAGTGTAACATTCGCTGCTTGGTACAATTGGTTGATATTGATGACACTGTGTGGTTGGATTGAGTCCCCCAACACGAGTGGAATTAGCCATCGAGAACAAAACACTCTGGTGTCCTCCACTTGGTACATTTTGTTCACAGGTACACACATGCAATTTTTTTTGTCATCCTTCCCTATTCATTCTAGTATCCAGGATCCTTCATGATGAATAAAAAACAATTACACATAGACCACTATCAGTGATATTATTTGCTCATATTATGTATGGTGTAGACTATGAAACAAACTTTACATTTTTCAAGCTGATACTTTAGACAGTACAAATTTTGGAATAATTTTTCTCCCTGGACATACATTTACCAAACTGGTGAGTCCTAATCAGTTTTTGAGTGCAAATGTGTGTCATTGGCTGCAATTTCAGGTTCAATATTGCTCATACTATGGATGGGGTAGACTATGAAACAAAATGGACAAGTGACAAGCTGATACTTTAGACAGTATGAATTTTGGAATAATTTTTGTCCCTGGACATGCATTTACCAAAATAGTGAGTCCTAATCAGTTTTTGAGTGCAAATGTGTGTCATTGGCTGCAATTTCAGGTTCAATATTGCTCATACTATGGATGGGGTAGACTATGAAACAAAATGGACAAGTGACAAGCTGATACTTTAGACAGTATGAATTTTGGAATAATTTTTGTCCCTGGACATGCATTTACCAAAATAGTGAGTCCTAATCAGTTTTTGAGTGCAAATGTGTGTCATTGGCTGCAATTTCAGGTTCAATAGTGCTCATACTATGTATGGGGTAGACTCGTATGAAACAACCTGGACAAGAAACAAGCTGATACTTTAGTCATTATGAATTTTTGAATAATTTTTGTCCCTGGATATGCATGAACCAAAATAATGTGTCCTACTCAGTTGTTGGGTGCAGTTGTGTGTCATTGCCGCCAATTTCATCATCAATAGTCATGCTCATACTATGTATGGGGTATATAGACTATTAAACAACCTGGACAAGAAACAAGCTGATACTTTAGTCATTATGAATTTTTGAACCATTTTTGTCCCTGGACATGCCTGGACCTAAATAATGTGTCCTACTCCGTTTTTGGAAGCAAATGTGTGTCATTGCCTGCAATTTCATCATCAATAGTACTCATACTATGTATGGGGTTGACTTCATTGTTCCATGATAATGCATCGTGTTCTTGTGCATCATGATACGAACAGATTGGACAGTACTACTACTAATACTAGTAGCTAGAAGAATCTGAAAACATAAAAGTAAGCACTACGAACAGGTTGGACAGTAGTATTACAAGTAATATTGGAATAATATGAAAACATTAAAGTAATACATTATACTAGTAAATATGACTTATGATTCTTTGTTACGTCAACAACCATTTCTTGGTAAATATCAACCCAATGTGGAGAAGAAGTACTACTACTATGATCACTTCTTTGCCGTTTTGCCACTCTTCATTGTGTTCTATGGTGATGCATGGTCACTATGCATGAGTAGCCAATACAGCATTGTTTCAATCTATTAATAACTCAGACAACTTGGTGTGCTGGGCTGTATTCGACCCAACACGATCGTAAGGGAACCAGGTTGCGCGTTTCACTTTTGTACCATCTGGTAGTTTCTTGTACACCATGTATCCAGGGTAAACAGGATAATGGTCATTCCTCTTAGATGCATAACTCTTCACTACACCAGTTCCAGGTGGTGGAATACCTGTGATTGTAACCTCCCTATCAATTGCAAATTTAGGATACAAGATCACGGGATCAGGTTCTGCAAACAACACCTTCACGCTGCCGGAGGGCTTTTGCGTTACTACGTTGTTGGGTAGGGGACAAGGAACTTGCAGAAGGTATCCAAGATCTTCAAAATGGGCAAAAGGCTCGGAGAAACCTTCCTCTCCTTGTACTTGGCCTCTCCATTAGATTTGTCTGATCCTGAGTTCCTACGTTTGCGACCTTGGCGAAGGAAGGACTTCTCCTTTGCCTTTATCTTCGTGGATGGGTTGTCTTGGACTGCGTTGGGGATGGCGGGATATTGGTCCTCGTTTCCTCTGTCCTCTCCTTCTTCATCATCGTCTGCTTCACCTTCAACACCTTCAACAATTCCGGAGTCCGAGTCGACTGTCAATTTATCTTCCCAAGGAAATTGAAAGAATGATTCCACTCCATTGAGCCCTTTGTTAGTGAATACTAGCCATCCGACTGGAATAGGCGCCACTTTTGTTCGATGAAGGTCTCAAAGTTTTTCATGTGCTTCTTGAGGAGGTCCCACTTTGCAATGTCGGCTGGATTGTAACGTTGACTCCTGGGTACCTTGATTTTTTTGAATAGTCGGATCAAGGAGCCGCCATTGGATTGTAAAGTCTTTTCATCCTCACCTGACACAAAGCTTACTTCCAAGTTTGCTTCTGACGTGTATTTTGTGTTGTGGAAAACCGCACACAGAAGTTCCTTTGTCAATGGAACGAACAATAGGCCCCCAACCGGTAGATAATTGTAAGTTGTGAGAAATTCACAGAGACCTCTCAAAACACTTACAACCTTTGAGTAGTATTTCCAGTCGCGTGATAAAAACATCACGGAGTACGAATCCCTTATGTTCCCAGAACAATCGGTCCTCCACTGTGTACGTGCAGTTCTCATCAAAATTAAGGAACCTTGTCACGGATAAGCTGTAGTCCTCTTTCGCGAGTGGGTAAGTATGTTGACACTCTTCACCTCTTAGAAGCTCAGGTGGAGTTTGTTCTTCAAATTGAATGGATCAAGCACCATCGTTGGTGAAAATGAATAACTGATCTTTGGGGTTAGGTTTGCCAGGATTGGAGTTGGACGACAATGAATGGTGCTCTGCTTTCAAATGTTTGTCGAAATTCTCGTGTGCCTCATCAACGTAAACAGATGTTTTTTCTTCCTTACCCAGTACTGCCTTCAGTATTGCATTTGAAACCATAATCCTAGTAACCAGGACACGTGTACCGTTAGGACCATGCGGCAACCGAGATGTTAGAACATTGTCAAGCAATTCTTTGCAAACAAGATTCACCTGTTCAAGTTGGTCCTGCGTGGAAACCACATTGTCAACCCAGGACAAACTCAGGAAGGTAATGTTGCAACAATGTCTTTACGTGTTGTTTGACTTCCGGAACAAAATTGTCGACAAATATTTCCTGTTCCTCCAGCAACTTTGCAGTACAAAGAGTCACCACATTTTTTGCAAAGTCAACACCTACTCTGTAACACTTGTTCAGAGTTTTCTGGTGCTCCATAATCTTGCAAAAGTGAAGAGAAAATAACAGTTTAAATTGAATTTTCCCCACCAAATTGTCAACTCCTGGTATTTTGTACCATCCAACTAAAACGAAGACTGATAGAGATTGGGCAATAGTTCCTTGCACAAATTGTCATCAAGGAATTATGACTCATTGGCCAAGTGGTCCAGGATGACTTCTTGAAAAATTTGTGCCTTCTCTCGTTAGAAGCGTACCCACAAATACATGAGGACCTTTTGAAACACAAGGGGTGCCTTTGACACATCGAATGGCCAATCCAACTTGTGGTATTTTGGGGAATCAGTTGAGGGGACTAAGTCAACTGCTGGTGCACCTTCTCTTGTTGTTGCGCAGACAACTTCCTGCCCCCAAATTTGATTCATTGTTTTGTCCAACTGTTCAAAGGAGTGACTTGCTGAAAGAAAATGCCTCAGTGCGTGGTGAAAGGAAAGACCTTCAAAGAATGAGACCATCAGCTGGACGTATTGCTTCCCTTTCTTTACATCATCTTTAAATCATTGATAGAAAAACGAACCTTCCTCGTCCCGTGAAGGTGTAGGTGGGAATTCGACACAGCATGCGTACCACCAAAGTAGGCTTCAATAAACTTTGATGTACTTCAGTATGGTGCCGTAGTTAACAACATTCTTCAACCAAACAGCATGTGATGTGCCTTTTGCTACTTCATCTTGTCCTTCAACTTGGGTGTACCCTGTTAGACCTGCTGTACTAGTATCATTGATTTGGATAACAGAGTTGAGCACTGACTGGAAGGTGTTCCATTTATCTTTCATCTCGTAGTCCTTGAAAGAAGTTGTCAGCAGCTCCTTTGGATCCAAGATGCAGACCTTCTTTATCAACTGTGAACCCAAGTCACATAGGAAAAGATTTACCATCGCATCAACAATCCTTGGTATAGGACCCAATGATGGCTTGTCACCTGTTGCTGTCTTGCTGAAGTCAGGACGGGTTCCAGAAGAAAAGAGTTTTGTGACAATGAAAACCTTATTCATGAGCTGACTAAAGACTGATGCAATGTCCCAACTTACGGCAGTGATGAGTTTGTCAGTCAAAATATTCTCAGAGAATCCGTTAGAACTCTGTTGCTCAAGACAAGCTTTGACACGCCTTTTCATCGCATCTGTGTGAACCTTGTATTGGGAGTCATCCTCAAATAATTCCAATAATAAGGTACCACCGCAATCATTGCCCAAACATGGCAGAGGTTGTGTACGTGTGACTTCTTGATCTGGTGTTGGGGGAACGGCTGCTGGTGTAAGACAACCATCACGACTCTTCTTTTTTTTAGCCTTTTTTGTTCTTTTGGGTTCCGTCTTCTTTGGTACTGCACCCCCTGGACTGACCAGAGGAGCTTTTAGAGAATTTTGACACAACCTTGGTGGTGCTTTGGGTGGGGCTGTGGTGTTGACTGAGGCTGCTGCTGCATCTCCTGGTGGTGCAATAGTATTGTCTTCTGACCCTGTGGTTGCGGCTGCCGCTGCATCTCCTGGTGGAATAGTATGGTCTTCTGCACCTGCGGTTGTGGCTGCGGTTGCGTCTGTGACTTCACCAGCGACTTCATCTTTGGGTGAAGTAGACATACTTCTCGTCCTTGCAATTGTTCGATTGACAATTTTGAGAACAACAAAAAAAATTGTGTCAAAGCAATCTAAGTTGCTACAATTTGATAACTTGTCGCATAACAAATCAGAAAACACAACCAAACACGACATAGCAAGACATTCCGAAATGATGAAACAAAAAACATATTGAACAAAACTTCAAACCACAATGCCTCTAACAATGAACAAACATCATGCAACAATGTACAAATATTTTGAGATTTTCTGTCCACTTTAACGGCAAATAAATAGTAGAACCTGCAACGCCGTTCCAAAAGAAAACTTCAAAACTGACCAAAACAAACCATAGTGATATAAAACACTGATCCTCAATTTTGAGATACAGTGCTCTATGTTGAGATTTTCCAAACACTTCTTTAGCACCCAGTAACATTCATTTTGAGATTTCAAATTTAAACATGGTTTGAACAGAAAGCCTGCAACACTGTTCTGGTAATACAATTCTGAAACGCCGTTCCATGATTGTTGACATGAATTGTACAAAAAAAGGTTTCACCCCTCCAGCATAAGTTATTACTCTCATACCTACATTACTACTACTATCATAATACACCCGGACACACAAGATATTACTATACTTGGGCTAAGACTACTATCAGTGGAACATACCATTCCTGGGGTGGGGTACACTATAATATTAGACACCATGCCAGGATTTTGGTCCGCGTCAGGATTTTCTTGAAACTGCATTCCAGATTGTCAGGGTACGCGCAGTAAAACGAGGGGCAGGCAACAGTACAACCCAACACAAAACTGAAACAATACTACAAAACTAAGTAGTAATACTGAAATCCTCAGGATGCAGCAGTAACTCAGGCGCTTACAGCACTAAGCATTTTAGCATGGTACAACAGTGTGAATGAAAACTAAAATCAGCATACTCCAAAACAATTCAACTCCCATAAAACAAGCACGCCAAATACATGAAAACGAACAGTTGGTAAGTTCCTTTTTCAATTTAACAAAAAATAATGGTGGAACACGTTTCCACACCGATGGTTCAGGGTACAACAATTGATACACAGAGAACAAACAGCCCAGCGAGCAGTGTATCAGGTAGTGAGACACAAAACACAAATGATAGCACACCAGATAAAATCAATAGCACCAGTAACAGCAGCAGTGCAATAGATGAATCGCAAGAGCGTACTGACAACAACATTAAAAATTACATTACTGCGTATGTCAAGGAAGAAACATTCAGGCAAATGAAATTCCCAATAACGGACGAACAAGGTAGACGATACATAAAGTCGATTATTACCATGATTGTCCAATTGAATCATGACAACAAACTATCAGCAACATGGAACGTCTATGCGCTGACGTGGAGTGGAATGTTCTGTAGAGCAGTAACTACATGTAGGCGCAACGCCCAGACACTAGCGAGGAAAAATTATAAAGGTAAGAACCAACAAGAATAACATTGTTCCCAGTAGACACATTTTCAAATAACTAACCATATCGTATTGTTCACATTGATGCATAGACGATAAAAGAAACAAACAGATACCGGATAGTTTCCCAGGAACAGTTCTAATCAAGGAAAACAAAAACACGAACTCAGAAAATAGGTACAAATTACACGAAGGCTATTGATGAAAAAATACACCGGAATTACAATATTTCTTCAAAAGAATTCTTGGAGCAGTGTCGCCTAAAGAGACGGACTTCAAAAAAAAATTGGTACGAACAACAGTCAGTAACATTTTCACTTCGAGCGATGAAGCATTTGCTCTGCTTTTCCTTTACAACAACTACAAATTGTGGCTCAACACAACAAAGGGGACAAGGATAAGAAAGAAATTCACTGACAGTAAGTCAGGAATTAAGGAGGGGTGGAGTGACAAGGGACAAGACCTTTACGTATATGTCAAAGAGGAAATAGAAAAACGAAGGCAAGAACAACAAACGAAAGATTTAGAGATCGAACTACTTCAAACATACCAACAGCAAAGTGGGTATGATATGAAACGGCATCAAAAGCAAGCAGCCAAAATGAAAGAAACCAAATGGAAGCAAAAATATAACATGATGGACACTCTTGTTGACAAGAACCACAAGGACTACAAATATTACCTCGCAAACGGACACAAATTCTAAAAGTAAATAACAGTGACAAAAATATAGTACAGCAGTTAGTACTTCATTGGAATCTAATGTGGGTAGCCGCAATAAATTGGTCTGCTGTTAAAATTGCATAGTACAAACAAGATTTATTAGTAGTACAAAAATATGTTTGTTGCCTTTTGGTATTTGATATGTACTGTGAGTATTGTGAAGTGGGTGTAACAGAATACACTGCTGTTTATCAAGAAGCTCATATATATGTTAAGAAATTCGTATCAACGCTACAACAATATCAGTGTACATAGAGGATATTATTACCAAAGATGAGTTTCGTGTCGAAAAACAAAAAAACAATCAAATGAAGAATAAATATTATTGGGGTGAGCATGAAACGAAGTTGTACAATACCAAAATTGGGAAGCACCACGAGAATGGGGCAGCAACTATCCTTGCAAAAATAGTCCTACTTGAAATTGTTGCGCGCAAAAATACATAGAGAATATTTTGTGATGCGCGCAACAAAAAAATTTTGGAATGTTTTAAATACATTGCACAAATTTGATGCAACCATGAGCATCATTTACGTGACAAAGTCTGAGAAGTGCAAGGATCTGCTGGACAAGGAACAGCCAGAGCCAAGTGAAGTCCATACCAAAAGACAGAAGAACGCTATCATCATGGTCAAGATGGAAATTTCAGCCTTCACCATTGCATTCTCCAAGAATGAGACCCTAAACTGTATTGCGTGGGTCAAAAAAAGCAGGCCAGAGGCTTGGCTAGCCAGAGAATGCCACCTAATTGTACAAGAAATCTTGGATGCTTGGTGGAGTAGCAAAGAGATCTGTACTCCATCTCAATGTCCAACAGCGAGAACCCAAAGACATTGTTCTCACAGACAACAGCAATCAAGTAGAAGTGGCAAGATAGAGCCACCTCACTGACCCATGAGGACAAGCATGCAGCCATTTACATTCAGGCCCCCAAGATCTACTCCCAACAACATTTTTGGGTGTAGGAGAAGGTTGATGCGTGAGAACAAAAGGGAATCAACCCTGAATGAGTAAAGGAGGAACATGTATGATTTATACAATTCAAAGAAGAGCAGCAGCCCCACCCAAGAGTTGAGCTTTTATGTAGCTGAAGAAGAAGAAGAAGAAGAAGTTGACAGAGACTCCAGCACTACTTCACCGCCGACATATTTGAGGTCAACCAAGAAGAAGAAGAACCGTAACAGCAGGAGAAAGAGCTACGCCTGTGAGAAGGAAGGACATGTCAAGGGGACAGTCTGACCCTGCAGAAGTGCTTCCATTGTGGGAGAAAGGGGCATAATGATGCTAACTGTTGGAACAAACATCTGGAGAAGAAACCAAAATGGATGAAAGGCAAATCCAGTAGGCACAAAGTGGCCAGCATCATGATAGATGATAAGTTAGCTCTAGTAATGACAGCTGAAGAATGTTGTGCACACTGTAACCACAGACACTATCCAGGATCCCATGGTGGGGTCAGAGAAGTTGAACAACAAGAGGTCAAGTTTGATCCAAACTTTGATTCAAACTTGCAACAAATTCAGAGGAATGAATATCCACAGGCAGCACCAAAAGCAAACAAATTTGGAGTAGAAAGCCAATTAAAGTTGGAAACCTATGTAGATGCGGTAGGAAAGGCAAGCATAAGGAAGAAGCTTGACAGAATTATCACCAATCCAACGCATATGTTGAAAATAGAAACTTCCAGAAACGTGACAAGTGGAACTCCCACAAGCCAGCAGGTAATCGTACAGGAATGGGTTGCTGTGTATCAGATACCAGCGGCAAAGGTTGGAGCCGTGCACCTCAACACACTTATCAACAAGTACCACCACCAATGATGGGAGAAGTGACTCATGTTGTAAGACAAAAGAAAGATAGCACCAATGGAGCCGTGACTGGTGCATTGAAAACAGTCGTGAAAACAGAAAACAACAACACCAGGCGTGGAAAGAAAGAGTCAATTGGCGAGGAATTGCAGCTCACACGTGACCTTATATTGATGTGCCATCATAGCAGGTAGCACACCATCTGAACAAAGAATGTCACGTCCCACAAAGAAATTCTACTAGACGAGTTCCGGCCCGGTTTGCCTCCGGTACTAGCCATCAGTAGCACAGCACTTTTCTGTGTTCTACTGAATACAGCACTATTTCACTCTTTCCTCCTCGAATAGTGTGGACGTTAATGTCAGTGTCAACGTCGCCAGCACCAGATCGAACATCGGCAGTAGTAGCGAGGACTTCGTCTTTCACTACTAGTAGTACTACTACAGCAGCAGTAGTAGAGGACGAGGACTGCTGGTAAGAATATTTTAAGATCGCTGCATACTATTTTTCGGAAGAGAGACATTACTCCACAATTCGTGTCCGGGCTTCTACTACCGGTGAAGTGACGTAAACTCTACAAAATTCTTCCTCTCCAGCAGAAGCGGCAGATGCGAAATAATTGGAGATCCTCCCAAGGTGGCGGCTTGGAGGGATTCTTTCGATTCTAGACATAGGTACCGTAACACTATGATCACTTTTTTCGCATCGGTTTCGATCCACGGATTTCGTTATCCGAACTTTGAGAACAATCGAAAATCGACATCACCCACCGCTAAAGATGCATCCGTGACGTCTCCCGCGACCAAACCAGATGATGGATCAGGTGGGATTGAAACCTGTCGGGCCGTGGCGCGGTATTTTTCGCTCGAAAAACTCGTAATTTTGTTTTAGATTTCTGTCATTGCCGTGAGAGCTCCGTGGCTCGGAAAAAAGAACAATCCCGTCAAGTGATGCACCACGTCACAAACAACCGCTTCGATTGGCGGAGATTCCGCGAAGTCAAATTGTCAATCCCACCGTTTCCCACATCCAACAGTGATTGACTACTACACATACGAGTTACTTGTACGGTACTGCGATGATTGTATCGGCTGTAATCAACGCTGACATGACAAGCCTCGTAAAAATTTACGGAAGAAGTTCAGTGTCCAGCCGACAGACACCTCCTCCCTTTCTCGCTGAAAGGTTTTGTGAATTTCGCGGCGACGGTAATGTTACCGGTAGTTACACGTACCGTATCGTACACAAATCCCCGGCATTGTAGAAATGAATCAAAGAACCCATCAATCAAGTCGGTGCATTCATAGAATCCAATCGTTGGATTATAAAACGGAATCAAGCAAACAAGTCAGTAACAAAAGCAATTGATGAAAATGTTGACTTCTGTGATTCTAAAGCGCTCTTTGACGCAGATCGGCAGGCCTTCGGCCGTATCTCCCGCCACCCGTTGCGTTCGCTCCGTTACCCATCGTTTCGCATCGTTTGGTGTCGGAGATCAAGCCGGCGGTACCACGGAAACACACCGCAGCAACAGCAACAGCAACAGCAACAGCGACCACCAAAACAACGGCACCATCCAATTTCAAATGACGCCCCACCACGAATTTGGCTCGGCTTCTCACCGCCACGAATACGAATACGGAAGTGCTCCGATCGGTTCGAGCGAGAATAACCCCGAAGACCATTTTGGCGCGGAATTGTTCTTGGATCAAACCGCTGCGGCGGAGCAGATGGTGAACATAATGGAGAATTCCTATTACTTTGCGTCCTACAAGGCTGGGGGTAGCCAGGTAGGAATACAGAGAAGTCGATAATCAAAATCTCGGTTGGTTTGTGCTGAACGTGGTTGTCTGTTGTTGTGAACAGCGAGCCCACATTGTATATATATTAAGCCATAGACTACCATAAATAATATATACTGAATGTATAAAATGATATGTCAAGTTGAAATGAATGCATTGAAACAATGCTTTATATTATTTTAGTCCCTTTTGATCGAATGAAAGTAGATTAACTAACCAACGAGTTCGTACATGATCATGTATGCAGTTCGAGATGCATCCTGAACTGCCTCTTTCGATGTAAGTTTCCTGACATAACTGTCGTTAAACCTCGTCCATTGTCGATCATCCCCATCATTACTCTCATCGTTTTCGTCACAGTCACTGACATAGTTACTGGTACCATTCTCACTCTCGCTCGTCGGCAGCTTTCGTCGTTTAGCATCTGCTGTGTAATGACCGCAGTTTGCCGACGATCCAATGTGGTTCACAACGCTACGTATTTCGTACGCCGCACTCTCCGGGTAAGAGCAATCCAGCGCTAAAAATTTGCGGAAGCCAGCCTCCTCGTCAGCGTGACGATACATCTCGTTGACAGAGATTTCGACATCCATCCGCTCGTCAAAGGACACCGATGATTGGTCTTTTCGATACGATACTGAGGAATAATCTGGGCTGTAGTCGACGATGAAACGTTTCAGATGAAGAAGCAGATTTCGCGGAAGCTGCGTGATTTCCATCGTTTGGAGGGCGCTGGTGTGAAAGCATTTCTCGCACTTTATTTCTCTCTTTTCGGGTGCAAAAAATTTGCGTAGTCCATCTTCTATGCTGCTGGTCGAGTGGGATCCAAACTCATTGATGGGGTTGTCGTCATCGGATCCAGCGCTTATGTCAAGCGATAAATGTAGGTAAGTTTCAATGTGGCTTCTTCGAAACTTACACACCTCACAAGTGAGACACACGCGAACTTTGGTGGTAAAATCAGAAGTAACGGGAGAAGATTCTTTGTCTTCCTCTTCCTCATCATGGTGTTCATCTTCAATAATCTGTTGCTCTGGAGTTGCTCTGTCGAGACTGGCATCGGTGTGTTGAACATCCTCGTCATCTCCTGCAAATCTGGTCAACTCAACCCCAATCGAACTCATCCTTCCCCCCGCAAGCTTGCATTTCGGTTTTTCTTTCTTCGGGGTTGATTTCACTACCTCAGATGCCTCTGTTGCAGCAGACAGATTTTCCTGACCGTGCAGAAGAGTTTCGATGTCCGAAAACTTGAATTCACTGTACGATTTTGACTTGGGTATTAAGTTGGCTTCAATTCCCTCGCCAGAGCATTCTGCCGTATTTAACTCTTCCTCGATCTTGTCTAATCCAACCGAATTGTTATCCTCCAATACCTTTTGTCTCTTGAACGGAGAGTCTTGTAAGTCCAGATCGGAATTAACCTCAATATTGCTGTGGTCGCAATCAATAGTTTCTTCTCCAATGCTTGACTTCTCTACGGTCTTATCATCATCCCCTCCTTCGGCGTCGATACTAATCTCTGATTGCTCGCTCAAACCCAATGTCTCTTCGTTTTCCGTTGTTGACATGTCTTCGTTTTGGTCATCGCCAGGGTCTGTTGCTGTGGATGCTGTTGATTCTGTTTCCTCGTCTTTTTCTTCTTCTGGTATTGGCTTGTAGTCTTCATCAATAATGTCTAGCAACGTCGTTAGAAATTCATGTGCATCTTGTTGAAAATAGCCCAAAAACAAGCTTGTCCGCGAGTCTATGCAGCCCTTCAGTTTGTCCGGTCGAACTGTTTCTCCTTTTTCAAGTCGTTCCATGACATCGAGCAAAGGACCCCTCAGAGATTGTTTCAACTCATATTTCGTTTCTGCGATGTTGTCCTCGCTGACATTGTCTCTTGGTGGAATCTTGGCCTTCAGCTCGGCCGGGAAATGATCCAAACCACACAAGAGCTGGATAGCGCTTGCCATGTAACACGTGTTTCCGAGATTCTCCAAACCTCCATACGGGGATTCTTTCGATGGAGATGCAATCGCGGGCACTATTTCTAGTGGTGTTACGGCTGGTTGTGTTGGCGGAGTAAAGTCTTCGACGTCCGGAATTGTTTCCATTTCCAGTTCGTTCACATCTGAAATTATCAGTGGAGAGGCAACGGCATCTGCTGAATGAGAGTGATCGTTGTCAGGAATGTTCGATGTTGCGTTGGCAATGTCCAAGGCGGAGGACGGTTGCTTGTTTTTGACTTCGTCTGCCTCATCATTGTTGGTTGAAATAGCGAGATCTAGGGTGCGAGCCACGGTCATGAGCGAATCCATGAATTCGGTGTTCTTGTCAACGACATCGTCACTCTCGTTATCAATACGCATATTGCTCTCCGTATCGCTCAGCTTTTCCCAAGTCGGTTGCAATGATGAAACACTCTTTTCATCTTGGTTGCTGGGTAATTGGCAATCATTTGTACTATCAGTGCTGCCCTGATTGGTACGATTCACGGAATCACTCACTGAAAGGGGTGCTGTTTCTGCTTCTGTAGTTTCATTCATGCAAGGGTCGTTGTCCCCATTTCCATATGAGTCGGCTTTATCGTGATCAATGTTGATAGCGTCGTCGGCTTCATTGCTATCACTGTTGATACTACAATCTTTCCCCCCCTCTACCTGGAGACGACAAGCAGAGTCTAGTTCATTATCGGTTACTTGGTTTCGATTGTGTAAACTCCCTTTTTCGTCATTACAATTGCCATTGCCGTTGTCATCGCCATCGTCATCGTCATCGTGACAGTGACTTTCGTAATCGTCGTTGCTGGGATCAGCAAAGTCGATTTGTTTGTGAAACGGTAGTACTACAGCCATGATTATTGGACGTTACTTTCGATGTTGTTTTTGTTTCGGTGAATCTCCTTGGTCGTTTGCTTTGGGTTTGGTAATGGTATCGGTTTATTGATGACTAGTAATCGGATGACGACTCCTATCGCACAATTTTTACACCAACACGCTATTATTATTGCTTATTTTTACAAGCTTTTTCCACGACGAATGGGAAATGGCTCAAACGTGGTCCGTCAGCTGCCGCAGAAAGTGTACCAGCTAAAGCACGAAATAACAGAAAGTGCCCGAAACAAAGCAAACCGGTAGAAAATTACTCGTAATTGCATGAACAAACTAACTAATTTTGGGTCTTGGTACGGTACAAATTCGTACATTTTTGAAGTGCCTCTTCGATACCGTACGTAAACACGGGACCGGTGGTTTTTGCACTTTCAATACCCATACCTACCGGTACTCGTACGGTACCAACGTGAATTTTGCCGAACGGTTCGTACGTGGTGTAGGCATTCCAGCCGTCAAGTCGTGTGAAGGGGTTATTGTTCAAGTAGTGATAGATCGATTTGTAGGCAGTAGATACGACTGTCGTACGATTGTCTACGGTCACTACTGTAGATAAGACCTTACTATCATCTGTTAATTAATTTACTTGCGCTCAACATCAGTCGTTCGTTCGGTTTCTTCGATGGCCTTCATCTTTCCTTTCCATTCCATAAATTGAGAGGTCTGTCCGACGTACTTTCATTTTTTTTGGGACCTGGGGCCCAGGATTTTTTTTTTCATTCGGCCCGAGAAAGATTATGCTGTGAGGTCTTGGTAATAACGGCACGTCTCGTATACCGGGGTACAGGATTACACAAAACGGAGTGAATGATGTACTCGTAATCTTACCGGTATATGCAAAAACGGCAAAATCATCTTAACCTGCAAACGTGACTCGACAATTAAAAGCGGGCAGGGCAGGCACTCAGCCGGCAAACATTTGAAATTTGTTGCATGTGTTTTCCCCAAGAAAAGATGGAAATCAAAGTTATATCATATTCGTTACTGAATGTAAATTTAAGTAAATCGTTTCTCACCGTTTCTCCTTGTCTGCACACTGCTAGCTAGGGTTTCGGATTATGCCTTCCTTACTTAATTTTTGAATGGATACCGCGCATGGTGATCATCAGTTCGTTTGACAGAAGAACAGCCGGAATTGAGAGTCTATCAAGTATCCCACAGGAGCCAAATTCTGTACCAGAAATACTGGTATCGGTATTTTTGTAGCCGATCCTCGCCAAACCCAAGTGAAGGTGCACGACGACACCAAATCTATCTTTCAGACATAGAATCATCCGACGAGAGAACGAACACGCGATCATTGCGGAGAGAACAAACACGATCAACTGTTGTAAAGACGAAGCAACAACCGAAAGCAACTGTCTTTTCAACCTTCTTCACCACATTAAGTTTTCGTGTCACATACGCATACACATCTTTGTAGGAAAATTTCCGAGGCATCGGCGAGGGAAGAAACATCGAAACATTGTGTGCAATTGACAAAAACTTGACGAATCAATTCGACATATCAATCTAGGAAAGGGACTTCTGAATCAGATCGCTACAAAATTGTAGCCAGAGAAATAATATAAACAGAAGTTCGTCAAAAAAATAGAAAGAAACACATTGTACGATGATATTCTCTGCCAAGGCGATAGCTCTTCTCTTGACCCTCCATGGAGGGACAAGAGCGGATGATTTCAACTATAAAGCCACAAAGGGGGATAATTACGGCCCTAACGATTGGAGACAAGTCAGTTGTAACAATCTAGAAATTTGCGTAAGTTGTGAAAGTGTTTCTAGAAAGTTCAAGTTATACGGAATCTCATGCGAATGAACATACCACACAGAGCGTATCAGTAAATGTGATAGTCGGGTCTTCAACCCGCATGTTCATCTAACTCGAATTGGAATTATTGCCATTGCCATTATAAAATGCAGGAGGGATGGCCAGATAAGCATGAAAGTTCCATCGGTTGGGAGCTCGATGAGAATCAATGTAGATGGTGTCCCGAAACTGGAAATAAATGTGCTCAAAACCATCGAATGTCGCCCGTTAACCTGGTTCGTGATCGAGCAATTGAAGGTAACCCCAACTGGAAAGACTGCCCCGATTGGCACTGGTACGTACTGTATGACAGCTCATTATACGTTAGCGAGGAAAAATCTAAACGCTCTTTTGACTCATCATCACTCTCGTCCCCGACTTCACAGGATGAATTTCGAAGACGGTTCATGCAGATGGGATGATATGGAAAATAGTTTTGAAATTGCGAAGCATGCACTTCAGATTCACACACCGATGAGGCAAAATGGAGATATTAATTGCGCCAACGCCGAAGGTGAACGTTTGTATCCTAGATTGGATTACAGTAAGGGTTTTCCTGATTGGTGGCATCTTGACAGAACGGATATTAAGACTCCAAGTGAGCACACACAGCATGGGAAGAGGTATGCAGCAGAGGTTACTCTTGCTCATTTTTATGAATTGGATCATTGGAAGAATCAGATCGGATATGTCACACTTTTCATGCAGGACTATCCAAACCAAGAGCCATGGCACTACCTTGATAAGTTGATCTGCCAGTTCCGCCGGGAGGAAGAGAAACAGAGAGCAAAATGTGGCTTGCCACCAGCACCCGTTTATAAAATGTGTGAGCTGTACCGTGGACAAGAACGCACCGCCGAGGATCTGGAATTCTCTGAAGAAGCTGAAACTTCTCCTGAAAATCCAATATCTGAACACAGTCAGATTGTCCGCCCGAACCCCATCCCATTGGAAGATTTTGGAGGAAACCCTGATGCTAAAGTGTTTCCGTTGCAACTTTGTCAGGGGGATTGCGACTTCACCGAAGACTGTGCGCAGGGTTTGGTTTGCCATCGGCGCGAGGCGAATGAAGCAGTTCCTGGCTGCATCGGTGGAGAAGAGGACAGTGGTACTTCCGATTACTGTGTTTTCGATCCTTTTGGTCCCGGTTACAACGTGCCAACGACCAGTCCAACACCTTCTCCAACTGAGACACCGAGTCCAACCCTCACTCCATTTCCTCCAAAACCGGCTGTAGACTTTGGTGGCGATCCCCCTAGTGATGTATTTCCTCTCCAGCGATGCCAAGGAGATTGTGATACTGATGAGGACTGTGATGACGGTTTGATTTGCTTCCAACGAGTTTCAAATCAAGCCATCCCCGGATGCATTGGAGGTGAAGACAATCCAATGGTGACTGATTATTGTGTTCTTGATCCCCTCGGAGCTGGTTATTTTGAACAAGACTCAGCTCAACAGGACTCAACGCCTCCCACCGCCAATCCCACTGCCAATCCCACTGCCAATCCCACGTCTGTTCCTACAAAAGCTCCTACTGTGACTCCAACTGTAGCCCGTACTGGAGCTCCAGTTGGTACGAAACCACCCACTAACATCCCAACTTCTCTTCCTACTACAAGAGCCCCGGTATTCGCACGACCCATCGGACCTCCGAAACAATTGTGGAATCGTGGATGGGAACCAAACTTTTTGCTCGGCGAGTGCGAAGGAGATTGTGATGAAGACGGTGATTGCATGCCGGGTCTTGTTTGCTTCAACAGAGAAGCTTCCAGAGTTGCTGTTCCCGGGTGCACTGGCGGAGAGCAAGATAATACGTTGACTGACTACTGTGTCTACCCACAAGTAGACCCTGAGCAAGCGGTTGAAATTACTGTCGGCACCAGTGACACCAAAACACCCACGAAACTTCCAACAGCTGCGCAAACAAATCCACCTACAAATCCACCTACAAATCCACCCACAAATCCACCCACAAATCCACCCACAGAACCTCCCATGGTCGTCTCTGATGTGGTAACACCAAAGTTCGATGATGAACCTGTTCGATTGAATAGTATCTCTTGGAGTCCCCCCAGGAGCTTTTTACCATTAGATGTTTGTCAAGGTGATTGTGATGTTGACGGTGATTGTGGGCCAGGTCTTGTATGCTTTCAGCGTTTTACTCCACGAACCCCAGTTCCTGGATGTGTCGGTGGAGAGGACGATTTATCGTTGATGGATTACTGTATTATTGACACAAGTAATGCCACTGAACCAGCATTAGTCATTGAGGCGTCAATCCCATCTAGTACCGTGGCACCTCGACCCATTCCTGCTCCGGTCAGTTTTGTTGACGTCTCGCAATCCCAGTTGTCGTCGAGAAACAATGGACCGCCGCCATCAGTCGATTGCAAAGCATATGCTGACAAGGGAGTAAATTTGAATCGCTTTTGCGACAATGACCATGTGGACATGTGCTGTAAGAGTCCAAGATCAGACAGTAACTACTGTCACCAAAACTACGGCATCTTCGGAGATGATATTTACTCTGTGTGCCATCATTGTTGTCAAGAAGTTCGTGGAGAGTCATTCGAGGTAGGAGCACCCAATCTTCCCAAGGATGGACTTGAGCCATTCACAAACGAACAGTGTGCAGAGCTCGACAACTCGGCTAGAATCTGTAAGGAAAAGAGTTGTTGCGATCCAAATTACGCAGATACGCAATACTGCCAAAAGCAAATATCAGAGAATGAAGGAAATTGGGAGCGGATATGCTGGTCTTGTTGCCATCCTTCTCGAGAATTCGCTACTGATAGCAGCCGACGTTTGTTAGAATCTGCGGGTCCTTCAGCGAACGATATGACGGAAGAAGAGATGAGGCGCTGGCACAAAGAGAATCCACGGGAGCTTGGCTCAAAAGATGTCACGTTCAACCACACTTCAATGCATCGTGAGCTGATAGTGAGAGAAGAAAACTTCGTTGAGAAGGGCTTGAAGGACGAAGATGTTTACTTCCAAGAGCTTCACAGTGCTTTCCAACGACGACAGCTCCAAGTTCCAGTGATGGAGAATTATGAAGATGTCCATTGGTGGCCGTATGAGTGGCTCCTCAAGGTTGGGACGGAGTATTACTACCGATATGAGGGTTCCATGACAGTTCCTCCTTGCTATACAGTCAATCACTGGCGTGTCATGAAGGATCCAATCAGGGTCGCGAAGCACCAGATCACCGAATTGGAACGATTGCTTGCTTGGCGCATCAACGGCAAATGCCAGGCGTCAACAGCCGGCAAGGCGCGCAGAGACAATCCCGACGCTGTCGATGTGAATCGGCCTCTCCAAGAATTGCAAAAGGGGCATCGAATGGTCTTTTGCGAATGCCAAGATTGGCCATCGAAATTCCCGCAAGAACGAGCATGGTGCGATAAATGGCAGAAACGGGATCCCGAGCTTCGTTTGTTCGACAATCCCTACAACTGGGAACAACAGGGGTTTTAGGAGAGAAAAGAAGATGATTGGCATCTGCTTGCTTCTCTCCAAATTATTATTGTATTTATTTTTTATTCATAATCAGATTAGCGACCGTGACGTCCACGAACAAGAAACGTCGATTCTCGGAACGAAACAAAGTCTGCGAAACAGAACTAGTGTTTTTAACAACAATGTACTAAACTAAAGCCAATGGGGTTTAGATCATTTTCCTTTCTTTATGGGAATTCAAGATAATTAGTTCTAGGGAGGTATGAATACCAGTAGCTAGTTGCAACATGAGTGTAAGACGGAGTAGACCTATGCAAGAATCAAGCATCTTCTTCAGTCTCAGTATTTTTCATTGTGCGGAAGTACGAGTACGTACTCGTACTTCTTCGTAATTGACAAAATTGGCGGATGCTGCGGTGATGGTGAGTTGATACTATACTACACGTAGTAATTTTTTAGGGGTATTATATCACCTCAGCCTCACAAGCATTTTCAACATTAATATGGATATGTTAGGCTATGAAACAAAAAGGAATAACATTGGCATGATACTTTTGACATCAACACCCAAGTCTCGCTATCTGGATTCCTCCCACTATAGATAAGATAGTAGTAGACTATGCACTGATAGAAACAAGAACGGAAATTGCAATGATTATTTGTACATCAAAACCTAACAAGTCTTGCAATTATTGTCAACATTCTTCTTCATACTAAGGTAAGATAGACCATAAAAAACAGGACCTGCATTCACATGATACTTTGCTTAAACACCCAAGCCTTGCCATTTGCATGATTCGTACTAGATAAGATATTCTATGATAGAAACAGGAATGGAATTGACAAGAAAATCTATTCATCAACATGCAAGTCTTGCTATCTACATTCTTCACAACACTATTGATAACATAGACTATTATGGAAACAGGTGTGGGTTTGACAATGAAATCTGCATATCAACACCCAAGTCTTGCAATCTGCCTTCTTCACACTATGGATAAGATAGACTATGATAGAAACAGGAATGAAATTGGTATGATACTATTTGCTATCTACATTCTTCATAATATATAAGATAGACTGCAATAGAAACAGGAATGGCATTGACATGATACTATGCTCAGCAACACCCAAGCCCCCCTATCAACATTCTTCACACTATATATAGCATAGACTAGGATAGAAAAAGGAATTAAATTGATATGATACTATGCACATCAACACCCAAGTCCCCCTCCTATGAACATTCTTCACACAACAGATACGATAGATTACTCCCTCTGTCCCAAAATATTTAGACATTGTGGCCACTTTTGGGTGTCCCTAAATATTTAGACGTTATGAATTGATGTGTGTAGGAACATGTAGAACTAGTACTAAATTGATCAATTACGGAGTATTCTAAACATCTTTTGTGTTCAGGAGGGCAGCCAATGTCTCCTGAGCAATAGTCACAGTGTCAGCATCACTAGTAATAGACACAGGGAGTCTGTCCTCTTTCAAGAGTTTTTCCTTGCCCATATGACGGAGTTTGTAGCTGTTGTTACCTTGGACTTTAATAGACTCTTCCAATGCACACTGAAGAGATAAAAAGACGCTGTTCAGAGCAATACTACTGGTCTCAACCAATGCTTCCTCCACATGTGCAATCAGCAGCTGGCCGATGTTCTTGGCCCTCTTCTTCTTGTATTGCAGAGCCTGGATGGAAGCAAAGAAGCCCAAATCCAAGACATTGAAATCAGGACTATTTGGTGGTTGTGTTGTCACAGTGATATACCAACCAGCTTCACGAGACGTCTCTCTCACTGCTGCCCTAGATTGCACATGATGGGTTTTGTATTGTCCTCCTGTATAAAAATAGGCTTACTCTTCCAACTGACTGGAAACTTCTCTTGAATTGCAGGGAGCACTTTCTCCAACATCATCTTCTGGTATTCTGCAGCATTGACAGAAGGGATGTTCTTTGTCACCATTGTTCCTCTTGGACGGTTCACTGAATTGCGCTGAGCAGGTTCCTTCACAACAAAAGGCCAAATAGCTAGCTTCCCATCAAACCCGGTGTTGCGTGTAGTGTCCATGCCTTGGACGAGCAATGGCACACAGAAACATAACTTTTTCAATGAACCTTTTTGACTTACAAGTAGAGTGTGGTTCAGGTTCACCAGAGCACAAGTAGGTTTTTTGGTTTGTTGTCTTCACGTAGAACCACTTCTTGTCAATGTGAACCGTGTCATACATATCTTCAAACTTGCCACCAGGTTTGATGAGAGACAAAGGAAACTCAACTCTTGCTTTTTTGTTTTTCTCTGTGAGGAATGGTTTCACAGCACCACTGTGTCTGAGTATCTTTCCCTTCTTAACATAGTTACCCAAGGTGGTTCTGGCAATTCCACTTGCAGCAGAAAGAGTACGCAAGTCACACCTATCTTTGTAAGAGACTTTCTTGACAGCCTCTTCCACAGCAGCAAAGGTGCTCTTTCTTCTGCAGTTTTTCCTATTGGTAGACACATCCCCAGCAGGGCAGGTTTCAGGATCCACTGTTTCCAGGTACAGCTTCCAAACCCTAGAGCAGCAGGTTCTTGCAGATACACCAAACAATGCAGCGGATTCTTTGAAAGCCCCCTTTGGAAGCTTTGCACTAGTGGTGCTTTACGCTCGTTCAGAGTCAGGTTTTGATTGCAATGGGGAAGTACTTCATCAGTAGGAAGTACTTCAAGGCTTTGTGGTGGTGCTAGGCTTGTCGTGATGCTGGCGTGTTGTTGTTGTTGTTGTTGTTGTCCGTGTTGTTTGTGTTGTTGTTATGTGCCTGTACAATTGTGAGAAAAAGGAATGGGTTGATTGTTGAATGCTATTGGTATTTCCTCTCTGCTTCCATTGCAGATTGATTTGCGACCGTGCCCGTGTGCTTGCCCGTGTGCTTGCCGCTGCTTTGGATTGATCCGCGCCGTCTTTTGTAACACTCCCCCTTGTAGAATCTGTAGGCCGTCTTTTGCAAGACTCCCCCTTGTAGAATCTGTAGAAGAGTACATTCGTGACGGTGCCTGTGGGTCTGTTGTGTGTAGCGTCTAGTGTTGAGTGTTGCAAAAGATGGCACGGATTGATCCACAATTCGCGCCGTCTTTCTTGGGGTGCCACCGTTCGTTGACTTCCTTCTTGTTGCTTGTCTTGTTGCTTGTCTTGTTGCTTTCGAAACTTGACACTCGTTGTCCTGCAGATCTGTACCCCCCCCCCCCCCCCCCTGTAGAATTGTACTATGTGACATAGCCCTTCTTTGTTTCAAAGGGACAGAGATGCTGACTGACGTACTCAATCTGATCTGTACTCAAGTGGATCCATACTCAAGTGCTTTGTCGGAAGTGCAACTGAACTTGATGACGAGCAGTAGAGCAGCAGGTGCTTGACGTTTGCTGGCCCGCCGATCTGTAGTACCCCCCTGTAGAAGCCTACTGATCCTTCTTTGTTTCGCGTTCAAACTGACAGAGGTGCTGACAGTTGTGCTCAATCTGATCCGATGGAGGTGCAACAAGAGGAGTAGAATACTTGGATGACGCACTTGATGATGGCGTTGACCAACAGAGGTGCTTGGCGCTCAGGCGCTCAGGCGCTCATTGATCTGTGCCCCCCCCCCCCCCCCTGTAGAAGTGTACTGGTGATCCTTCTTTGTTTCCCGTTCAAACTGACAGAAGTGCTCAATCCCATCCAGTGGAGGTGCAGCAAGAGGAGTGGAATAGAGGGTGTGTTACTAATGGAAACACGTGAAAATTACCGTGTGTGAAAACGCAAGTGAAAATCACCGTGTAAAAACACGAACAGAAAAGAGACAAAAACGCGATCAAAAATTTGCGCGATCTAAAATCCTTCATAGTACTATTGGCATTGACATGATACTTTGCACATCAACACCTCAGTCTCACAATCATTTTCAACATTATTCATACACTGAATAAGACATAGTACTACTATGATAGAAACAGGAATGGCATCGACCTGAAAGCCTCCACATCATTTCAAGTCTCACTGTCTACACTGTCCAAACTCTAGACAAGATAGACTATGAAAGAAACAGGAATTGCATTGATATTAAACTTTACACATTCTCTCACTATCTACATTCTTAACACTATGGATAAGACAGACCATGGAAGAAGCAGGAAAAGCACTGAAAACAAAATTTGAACATCAGCACCCAAGTCTCTCTATCAGCATTTGTCACACTATTGATATGATAGACTGTGAAACAGAAAGGAGTGCTGTTGACACTAAACTTTGCATGTCAGCATCTCAGTCTCTCCATCCTTTTCCACGGCGGTCTTCACAATATAGACGGGATTGAATAAAATAGAAACAGGAATGTCATTGACCCAAAGTTTGTATATTACTAACACCTAGCTAAGGGTCACTATCCAGTACATTCTTAATACTTTAGATAATCTGCTGAGACTGTATGAGTAATCTGATATTGTTCTTTCATACACAAAGATTCATAGTAGGCTTCTATCATCTAGTTGTGGTGGATGAATCCATGGAACACTTTTTACTAGAGAATTCACCAGTAAAAACTGCATCTCAAGGAATACAAAAATCAGGGGTTTTGGTAGTTTTGAGCTACTATGACTGGGACCATTTTGTGTGCATTTAGTATTGTACTCCTGTACATACAAAAATAACGTTGTACTTAAATAATGGCGTTTTCTCATTGGAGTGGAGGAGTAATATTTTTGACAACAACTCTACCTCGCGGGCCCTTCAAGCGCCAATTTTTTTGTTCTTACATTGGGTGATTCCAAAAATAGTCTGGGTAGAGACCCAGATTTAATCTGGGTAGGGGCCCAGATTGAATTCTTTACCATTTTGACCCAGAAACTGGTCGACATGAGCTCATGGGTGATTCCCGAAATACTTTTATGTACTACATAAACACGAAATTTTCTACTTAACCTGTCTTAATGTTACAAATTTTTATAAGGGAATCCACATGTTTTCGCGCCATACTTATTCATACGAAGAATTCCACATATATTCCAAAAGGAGAAAAAATGAGATTCCACATTCCAAAATGAGATTTATGCACTTTCCCGCCAAAAAATTTATGTACGAAATTTTCATTCCCAAAATACTAAAAACAGAAGTTTATGTACGTTACAAAAAAGTATTTCGGGAATCACCCAGCTCATGTCGACCAGTTTCTGGGTCCCTACCCAGATTTGCTTGAAATCGCGCATGGAATTTTGTTTTTTGTTTCCTGTGCATGCATGCTTATTACTTAACGAAGTAGGAAGTATAAATTATATTAGTCATGGACAAATTCCTTATTCCAAAAATGAGACTTTAGACAAAAGCTGGGTATGGTGATTTTCATTCTCGAAATACAAAAATCTGGGTCCCTACCCAGACTATTTCGGGAATCACCCATTGGCATGTCAGGTGGCTGTCTGTCCTTGGATTTGAATGGGACACACAAAAATCTGACCCCAATTAAGATACTTTGCCCGGAACGATATTGTGAATACGACGAGTAATCTTACGTACCATCGGTGCCGAACCCTCCGACGTCAAGTACTCCTATGTATTTCCTTGAGATATTTCTTCGGTGGCACCAATTTCGATTGGTGATCTATCGCTAGGATTAAACCGAGACAAATCCAAACAACCACACAAACGCAAACAGTCTTTGTGGCTGGAAAACCATTCGTTGACGATCCAGTATCCAACTTCCAGTGTCCGATGTCCGATGTCCGATGTCCGATACCCAGTTCATTTCAATAATGAGTACGAGAAATACCCCTCTTCCTTCGCCTTCGGAGAGCACCTCGCTGCTGCCCTCGTTGGGGATGGACGACAAACACAAGGATCAGTTCGCCGCAGAACACAAAACCGTTATCCCAAAACGACAAATCTGGGTTCTTGCGATGTGTTTCTTGATTGCTGCTGCTGCGAGTGTGAGTCTCGATCGTTTTCTCCTTGGATCCGACCAGGGCACAGTGGCAGTGGCAACCACCCACCGGGCCGAAGCCATCCACCACCACGGCCGTCGCGATCCGCGCAGCGATGATTCGAAGCCGAAGCCGGGTGATCGCGTCTTTTTGCACATCTCGGACACTCACGCGGATCCCTATTACGATTACCGCCACTATTTCGAACCGTCCAAGCAGATTGCCCGTAATCCCCTCTTGTTTTCCAAGAGCAAACCGGCGGCAACGTGCGGGGCCCACTCGGAAACCTACGCTTCGATTGTGGACCACTGGAACGCGACGTCGGATCCGGGCCGGACGTGTCCCTGCGGACACTACGGAGCGAATCCTCCTTTCTCCATCCTGGTGTCCCTGGCCCGGGCCATCGAGGATCAAAACCCGGAATTCGTGCTGTGGGGGGGCGATTTTGCCTCGCACAACGAGCCCGGGTCCAACGCCGGCGAATCGTGCTCGACCGCCAAGAATGCCGCCAAGGCTACCGTTTCGATCCTCAACACCGCCGGCAGGGACCGCACACGCCCGATCCAGCACCTGTGGGTCTGGGGGAACAACGACGTCCTGCCGAAGTACGAGCCACTAGCACAGGACTGGCTGGAAGAATTCGGAACCCACCTGGTAGACGAGGGCTGGCTGACTCCCGACGAATACGAAACGACGTGGGTTTTGGGAGGGTTTTACCGGCGCCACCTCGGCAACGGGTTGTGCGTGATCAATCTGAATTCGAATTCCTGGACCGTTCACCAGATCAACGAAGACCACCACCGAGCGCAACTCCAATGGCTCACTGACCATGCCTTTGTGAGAGGGAGGAGCACCGACGAGCCCTGCAACGAGTTTCTCATCAACGCGCACGTTCCTCTGGGGTGGCTACGGACCGGCAAGGGGCACCACAAATGGACCAATCTCGAAAAGGCCGTTGCGCTGGAGTACAGCGACGAATATCGCGCGGTCATCGATGTCCACCACCAGCACATAATCGCGGAACTCTATGGACACATCAACAAAGCCGATGTGCGACTGACCCACAGAAAGAAATCAACCGACAAAAACGAAAACACGGATCACGGGAAAGATCCCGTTTCTATATCGGCCGCTGGGGATCCTATTGGTGACATTGACGAGAACATCGGGTGCGACGCGAAAATTGTTTCCTTCACGGTTGCGGGCATCGCCCGGCGTGGCAACAACGATCCCCAGTTCCAGCGAGTGATTCTCGAACCCAAGGACGGTGTGAAACAACACGGCATCCGAGACATTGAGGTTTACAGCATGAAGGGGAACGCCTGTTTCGAACCGAACGCTTTCACCTTCGCATATACCTTCCGAGACTTGTTCCAACCCGATTTTGACGACGGAATCAACGTCGATACGTTGTTGAACTTTGTCGAGAACGAATCGGTCCAGCGGGAACGAATCGAACAGCACCTGGCTCTAAGCAGCATGCCCTACACCAAAAAAAGCCTGAAGGATCCCGACTTTCTCGCTGCTGTCCGATCGGACCAGACCGGGTGCGATCTAGCCGAGTAATCGATGCATCGAGTCCGACACAACGGCTGTGGCCCGGGCTGGGGAGCTCACCTTAGTCGACCAAAAATGAGTGCAAAAAAAGCGAAGAAGCAAAGAACGGGGGGCCGCTGACAATGAAAAATTCACTCGCATCATGTGCAAAGGAAGCAGTCATAAGCTGTTGCTCATTCTTCTCGTAACTAGTACACGTATTAGTATCGTGAAGCTGGAAACTCGATCGGGCCCATTAGCTGCTTATGCTTGCCCCGCTAACGATGAGGTAGAAAACGAAGTTCAATTACGGACTTAAAATATTAGATTAAATATGTAATGAAAACTCAATTGTGTGTGAATAGAGTGTAAAATAGGTAGATGAACAAAAGGAGCAGACGACAGCGACCAATAGGTTCGAATGGCATACATGCCAGTTACGTCAGTTGAGGTGCTATGTGACATCAATTGATTCGTGTATTTGATAACAAGTACTGATGTGTTAGCGATAACCAAGTGCATCAGTACACAGATAAATTCAGCTCCCTTGATTCTCCCTCTCTTTCAATGTTACCATCCCATTGAAAGTTTCTGGTTACTAGCTTCAAAAGCAGTGGAGCCAAGCGGCTTAGTGCGGAAGTCTACCTTTTGGAGTTGATTAGGGCAGAACTGCAGAAGGATCTTGTCACGTTGTAGCCACAATCGAAACCAGTGGAGGCAAAGGGTATAAAACTTTGACCTGGGCATGTGTCTGTCAGGTTCTAAGGTACCCAGAATAAGAGCACCTTGGTTGTCCTCGTGAACGGTTGCTTTAAAAGTGAGCAGTTGGTGTTCGGAATATTTCAAACCTTTGACTACATCATCAACCGCTGCCAACATGGGAATGACAGCTCGAAGAGCCATAGATACTAGTGCAGTGTATTCAGATTCCAGCCATGGTGCTGGTTGCGATGTTGGATTGTAAACACAATACCCACATAATAGGGCATGATGCAATTTCAATTACATAGCCAGTTCTAGACTTAACAGCATCAGGGCTGGATAGAAGTTCAGTGCCCCAACCACATATGAAGGCGGCATCCACGTAAACGTCCTTGAGATCATCAGTATTGCTGCTGGGCTTGAGGATGAGTCCTCTTTCGCCTTTGAGATAGGCTCTGATTTGCAAGAGGCGGGCTAGTTCATGGGATCTATTTGGGCTGTACACAAACTGCACAACACAAGAGGCAGCAAGTCCCATGTCTGGTTTGGGGTGACCTTGAAGGTAGTTAAGCTGGCCAACAATATAGTAGGGGTAGCTAAACAGGGCATGAGCTGGTTTGCCTGACGTGTTGATGGAAAGGAAGTCCAAGCAAGGAGTTTGTGTTGACTCCCCCTCCTCCCCAGTGAGATGCAAAGCCTCTATAATGCGCTCTGCCAGTCCCTTTTGGGTAAGGTGAATGGTGCCATCCTATATTCTATTGATGTGAACCCCGAGAAAGCCAGAAATGGTGTCTTCCTTGCCATAGTGCATACCTAGATCAGACATTCATGTAGTCACCCAGTCAACAATAGCTATGGAGTCTTTGTAGAAGATCAATGAGTTGTCCATGCAGATAAGAATGATCACGTCCTTGGAGATAAAAAGGCAGGGGTCAGCCACAGACTGCCGGAAACCTAGCTTGGTGAACTGCTCAACTGTGTAGACAAAGTAGTTCCAAGGACTCTGGTCCAAGCCATACAGAGGCTTCTTGAGGCGCCAAACCATGCAATATACCTTGAAACCGGGTGGTATTTCAACATAGATCTCGCAGTCAATGCCGGCGTGGATGAAGGCAGCAGTGTAGTCAATTTGCTTGGTTTCAAGGTTTAGCAGGATACTCATGATCAAGAGCAGGCATACAGTGAGCCACATCACAACTGGGCTGTACTAGGTCTCAAAGTAGTCAACGCCTTCCTTCTGTTTGAAGCCTCTAGCACCGTAGCAGCTTTTGAGCTTGTTAACTAAGCCAACAGGGCAACGCTTACAGCAAAGTGCCCATATCCCAGAGATAACCTGATGGTGCTTTAGGCAGGGAACAACATCAAACATGTCACGTTCCACCAGGGTTGAGACTTCGAGTTCCATGGACTTGATCCAGCCCGATGATGTGACAAGGGTACTCAGTATTGCTGGGTTAAGGTAATCCACTAGGTCATCCAGGGATAGGTTCTGTTTGTGCTCTGCCATGAAGGCACATAAGGAACTGTTTGTTGAGGACATGAGACGCACCAGACTAGTACTCCAGTTGAGAGTTGATAAGGATTGCTGGTTCAGGCGTTCACCTGAGTCACAAGGAAGCGTGTCAGTGCAATGGAAGTTGACCTGGCAGGAACCTGATGGCCTGTGAGTGCCAGCAAACATACTTTACATGGTGAGTCTATCCACGGGCTTGCAGATGCAATGCGCAGAGGGGCTGGGAGATCTTGAGAGACTTCTGGAATAGCTTGAGGAGAATTGACTGTTGGAGAGTCTGCATCTCCCTCTGGATTGGAGAGCATTGAAGAGCCAGTGTCAGTCACTGAGACAGGAGAGAGCAGAGACTCTGGAGGAGATGGGGATACAGCTCCCTCTGGAGTGGTAGTGGATGCATCCTCATGGAGCTCAAGGGAGGTATCCACAAGAAGAGAAGCCCAGACACCTGAGATGAATTGGTCATTGGAATATACTGTGGAGAAAGAGTCATCAAACAATACATGATACTGTGGAAATACCTTTCCTGTGTCAGGATTCAGAACCAGATGGGCTGTTGAAGAATGGTGTTTGCTTACACCAAGGTAGATACCTCTGCAACTTCAAGGATTTCACTTTGGGAGCTTCTTGCCATCTTGGAGAGTAGGGTCAAGGACATAGATAGGACAGCCAAACACATGAAGGCGCTGGAGGTTATTATGGTCGCCAAACTTGTTGTTTGAGAACAGTTCAAGTGGGTTCCAATAAGTAGATGTGTTACAATTTTGCTCTCGAGCAACTTTGTCCGACGTTCCAAATTTCCGATGTTTCAGTACTAAAATCACGTAGATTTCTACACAAATCTCCCCTGCCATATCTTGCCCACTTCTCCACCGCCACACCCGACACCAGGCCCTACACATACTAACCAAGAACCGGCCTTTTCGATTTTGCTATCAGCTTGGTCAATTGGCGCTTTCCTTGGCCTCTGTGGTTGCCAATTCACCATTGTCGGTCGTCGTCGTTGTCACGGTGGTCGTTGGGCTTGCAAACCAACACTAATTTCCTACACTGAATCCAGTATCTCTTCTACCTACACTGGATCCTGTAGACGAGTACTAACCCCACAAAGCTACTTCTTCGGTCTGTTTCCGCGAAGCGCTACCACTTTGATCTGTTTCCAAGCTTCTCCCCCAAGGTTCTTAAGTATCTTTACTTAACAGCTCTATCCTGTTACACTCAACGTTCTTCATTCCTCAAGCTTCTTTTGAACTGTTTCCAAGCCCCCTAAGTGCTTTTCACTTAACATTTTGGTTTCCGCTAAAGTTGACGAACATACACATACGGTACCCCTCCCTTCTAGAAGGATCCTTCGTCCTGACCCTTAAGTATTTGCAAGTTGAGGTTGTGCTATACTTTATATAACCCTCTGGTTCTTCAAGTCTCTTTCCCTGTGAGCTAAGAGAGGTCTCACAGGTTGAGCTTCAAGTTCCCATCATTCCTTCCCTGATCTCTAAGTGCGAATTCACTTATGGCCCTGGCCCCTAAGTGTTTCCGCTTAAGGCTCTCCTTCCCACATGTACCTTTCAGGTGTGCCCTACAGCTGGCATCTGTTTTCACACCTACAGCCCCTTGGCTCCTAAGTGGTTTCGATTAGAGGCCAATTCTACATAGGACCCTTCTTCCAGTGTACCACCCGGTTCTTCAAGTCTCCTGTGAGAGATAAGAGAGGTCTCACAGGTCGAACTTCAAGTTCCCTTCTGTTCCTTCCCTGACCTTTAAGTGTGAATTCACTTAAAGTCCTGTTCCCCAAGCAGGTGTACCCTACCGCTGCCATCTGTTTTCTTATCTACAGTCCCTTGGCTCCTAAGTGGTTACAATTGGTGCCCGTTTCTACATAGGATCATCCTTCCAGTGTCCCACCCGGTTCTTCCTGTCTTAAGAGAGGTCTCACCGGTCGAACTTCAAGTTCCAGCCTACATACCATGTGCCCCTAAGTGTTGTTCTTTGATGATTCCCATCCTACATAGGACCCCTCCAGTGTACAGCCTGCCTTGTTCTTCTTCCTCCAAGACCATGGCCCCTGTGCCCCCCACTAACTGAATTCCACTTAGGGGCTTCCATTTCCTTACCATAGGACCAGCCCGCCTGCTTCTTCCACCAAGTCATGCCACGCTGCTCCTACATACCTACGTGGGTAGGACCCCAGTGTACCCCCTTCCTATGTGTATACCCTTCCTACCGTATTGTTGTCGGCTATGGCGGCAAATTGGATCGACGATGCTTCCGATCTCTTGCTTCTTCCACCAAGCAAGCCGTGTGGCGCTTTGCCCTTCCTATGTGTATCCCTTCCTACCGGTACTGTTGTCGGCGAAAACCCTTCCTAGTGCTGTTGTCAGCGGCAAATTTGATCGAACACCCCGACGCCAACCCTTCCTACTGTTGTCGGCGGCAAATTTGATCAAAGAACTTGACGTGCCGGCGGCAAATTCGATTACCGTACGATCTCTTGCTTCTTCCACCAAGCAAGCAGTGCACCGCTACGCCCTTCCTATGTGTATCCCTTCCTGATTTGATCAAAAAACTTGACGATGACACTTCCTACTGTTGTCGGCGGCAAATTCGACTGAAAAACTTTTACTTCAATTGAAACTTGACGACGACCCTTTCTACAGGTGTCGGCGCCCTTCCTACCGGCGCAAAAATCCATCGAAGGTCGGCGGCAAATTCGATCGAAAAACTCTGACCCTTCCTACTGTTGTTGGGGGCAAATTTGATTGAACGCACCTCCACTACTCAAACTCCCCCACCTTGTTCTTCTTCCTCCAAGACCATGGCCCCTGTCTTCTTCCATCCCACATAGCGTAGGACCAGCCTGCCTGAGTGGTGCCATGCGGCGCTGCTTCCTATGTGTATACCTTTCCTACTGTATGATTGTTGGCAGTTGCCTTCTGTTAGGCTTCTGCTTGAGGCATTAGTCATCAGTTTGTTCTTTGTACCCTCCCTTCCAGCCCGCCCTGTTCTTCTTCCTTCAAGACCATGGCCCCTCCTGTCTTCTTCCATCCCACATACCGTGGGATCAGCCCGCCTGAGTGCAGCCATACGGCGCTGCTCCTCCTATGTGTATCCCCTTCCTACTGTATGATTGTTGCAGCTGCCTTCTGCTAGGCTTCTGCTTGGCACATCATTCGTCAGTTCGTTCTTTGTACCCTCCCTGCTTGCTTTCAGGATTTGTTTGAAAAATTTGTCATTCTACAACTTGGGGCTTAAACTCTCTTTGATTGAGGCGACGTTAAAGTCTGGATACAGACTGAGTAGTTTAGATCCACCTTCTGTGGTTAAGGTTACTTAAATAAGTATATTATCCAATAAGTAGATGTGTTAGGGAGCCGGTTCCATAGATAGACATCATGGTCAGCAGTGAATGGCCATGATAGACGCTCATTGGCAGCTTGTGGCCAATGGAGCATGAAACGAAGGAGAAGGGCTTTTGCAATGTTGAACACCAACTGAATGTTCCTCTCTGCATAATTCTGATGGTGGGCGCCAACGCTGCTGTATCTAAAGGTTTGATGCTGAGCCAGGCAGTCAGTCTTCCAGTTGGCTGAGTGAAAAGGATTGTTGTCTGCAACATATTCTTTTACTTTTAGACCAAGGTCTGCACAGTGTCATTTGAAGGAATGCTTGGAGTTGACTGTTTCAGATGCTGTGATTGAGAACTGGTGCTGGTGATAGATGTATGAAGTAGCATTATCCACAAAGATGGCACCTCCAGTGTATTGCCTAGAGGGCATTTCTTTGCCGTATGTGTGGGGAAGTTGGCCGGGAAGAGCTGAGCAGTAGAGGTCTGTGAAAACACACTGAAAAGGTTGGAGGATATCCCAACTGAGAGCACCTTCTTGTTTCATAACGACCTTTGTGATGTTTCCTGGAGAGAACCTTCTTCATTTGTTTAGAATATTGACAAGCTTTGCACAGAGGAGAAGGGCAGCTAGAAGTTTTGTTGTTGTGAGATTGGATCGCTCTCTGTTGGAGGCCGTTGAGGTCCTCGGAGGAGGAAGACTTTGCCAGGATAGATTTTACATGAGAGAAATCGATATGTCTAAGGCACTGGTGCCACAAACATAGTTCCTGCTGGGCAGCCATCAGATTCCAGTTGGATTGTTTGAGAATGTTAGATTTATCCAGAAGTGTAGGACAGGTAATGAAGTCAGAGGTGTGGAACAGAACCGCTTCATTGAAGGTTTTGAAGGTGGACTAGCAGAAGAATGATACCAGGTTCGTGAAACGGTTTGATGACCGTTTGTGAATTGCAAGAGAGCTGTTGTGCAAATTTGATGAGCAGGACTGGCCCTGTTTCGTCAACATGATTGGAAGGTTGCCGTTTGTGTGGTATGAAAAAGGGAGGACAGTTCCACATGCCATCAAAAGGGAGACTCCCGCAGTGTTGCAAGTGACAGAGCTACCTTTGTGCTCCTGAACATAGATATTGGAGGAAAAGAGACAGATGTTAGCTGATGGAATGAGATAACTGGTTGTGATAAGTCCTTTTTTAACATTGTACATGTCTTCAATGTCCCATTGCAGCTTGCCTTGGCCCTCAACTGTAGTCCTACCACCAATTAGGCTGTCAAGGTCCGGAGTATCTGACTTAGTTAGTTTGGTGATGAAATCAGACCACCTAGGAGTAATGGTGGAGTAGTGGAGCAGGAAGCTCCGGTGTTGATATCAATTGAAAGGTCTTCACAATTGCTGGACATGTAAATTATGGGAGAGTTCAAAGAAAGTGTTTCATGGTAAGCTCTGAGAGTTATTTGCAGTTCCTTTGCTTGTAGAAGAATTTGCTTGTATTGTCCGGAGATTCTTGGTATATGAGAGAAGTGTGTAGGAATTGACAAAGCATTGAGCTTTAGTAGCATGTGGGAATGCTCCAACACACAGAAGGAAGAGAGAAATGACACAATGTCATTGGAGGTTGGGCAATAGTCCAGGCAGGATTGCCAAGGATGCAGGACAATAGAAATGTCATTGGAGATTTAGTTATAGTCTAGGCGGGATTGCTCAGGATTTTTAACGGTTAGAGGTGCTGTTGGGTAGAAGAGGCAATACAGTCCCATGTGTTGGGAGCAATGAAGCACAGGCTCGTCCCTTAAGTGAAAATTCCCTTGAATTTGGTGATATCAAAGATTGTGGGACATATGTGGCTTGTGATTGTTTTTGTGACCACCATAAAATGAAGAAAGGGTGTAACGGCCAGCGTGTAGGACAAGTACGAGTGGGACTCCAAGACAGAGAAGCAGAGTATAGAACCATTCTCCTTGGATGGAGAGTTTAATGTAGTCGAACACATAGAAATAGAGTAGGTCTGTAGCCGACCTTGCTGCTTGGTGGGTGAAACTGAGTACAGAGTGAAGAATAAAGAAACCATAAACTTGAACAGCTGACAGAGTGTAAGTCAGAGTGTTAATTTCCTTTTGAAACTGGCTGTTGAGCTGATTCATCCGAAGGCGAAGAAGAGCAACAAGAGCTACATGTGACTCAGGTGGATCACTAACTTTACAGAATTGCTCGCTGAGCTGGAAACTGCTACTGTAGGCTTTGCATAGATGCGTTTTGACAGTATCATAGTCAAGTGGTCGCTGTGGGTCCCGGAGTTTGTTAAGGTGCTCTAACTGTGCAAACCACTGAGTGACGAACTTGACTTTGGAGTCTTTCCATGACCTCAAATCAATATCCAGTAGCTTCTGCATGACAAGAGAGGTGTCGTATACTTTGGACTTGTTGGATTTAGTCGTGTAGAGCTACAAAATCAAAGAAGGCTTGCCTTCCATCCCTTGTGCTTGTATGACTTAGCACGCATGAGGAGGAGAGGTCACTCTGGAACACATGGAGGGCGAGAGTCCAGAAGAATGCGCACTGCTTGTCATGAAGTGCCTTGGTGTATCCTGTGAGGGGGGGGGGGGGGGGGGTCAGGCCACTTGGGATCAAGGAATGTAGCGATATCAATGTCAGTTGTTTCCAGTTTGGCCTTAAATTTTACAAGCCAATGTTCGAACTTTGCGTCATTTTGCAATGCAGGGAAAGTGGTTTCATCACAAGATTTCATGATCCAAGATTCGTATTTTAGCTGATCAATTGGCTTCGTTGACCGATTCGTTGCTCCATCTGATCTACGGTCTTCCATTACTACTCTATCGGCTGTGGAGTCTCGTCTAGCCCTGACCATTCCACTCCAGTATTCCTTGAAGGCCTCTTTGGTGTAATGGACACAATTTTCCCAGTCTAGACCTTGTTCAGTGAGTAGTTGTCCAAAATCAACAAATCGCTGTAGCTTTATCTGGACATGCCGGGTGAGGGATACTCTTGTTCCTCTATCTTGATATGTTAGGTCGTTGATCTCCTCTATGAATAGGAAATTTCGACCATGTTGTATACTGGCCAGCAATGAGTGCGTCACAGAGGGTGCTGTTGGATTCCTTTGGGACATCGAAGGAATCTTGTAGGAAGGTGGCTAGTTCTTGGTCGAATGAAGGGAAGAGATCTGAGATGGAGATGTTGTCCTCCTCATCCTCTTGATCTGGATCATCCAGTTGGCCGGTGGGTATATTTGTAGGTGGCGTTAAGGGTGATCGGGTTGCCGCGCTACCGCGACGGAGGGAGAGGAAGCGTCCAGGTGGTCTTGCTTCTTGTCCTTCCTCCTCGGGGAACGCTAGTCATCGATTGTCGGCCTCGGTCGTCGTTCGATGATCTGCTGTCGTAATTTTATCCGGGAGCGTGATTCTTGGATGGGGGGGGGGGGGGGGTTGCTATCGGCGTGTCCAATGCAGTGGGCTTCTAATAAGGACCTCAACGACTTGTAATCGGATTAGAGAACTATTGACCGTCGTCCGTAGTCGAGTCGATTGATGATCCATGTCGGATTGCGTCTTTGTCGAATTCTTCTGTTGTTGTCTTCTTCTGCAAGCTTCAACAAGCTTGCGACTGTTAATCTGTTAATTTCCTTTTGAAACTGGCTGTTGAGCTGATTCATCTGAAGGCGAAGAAGAGCAACAAGAGCTGTAGCTGCAGGCCGGTTGAGGTGCCGGTCTGTGATGGTCTAATATTTCTCTGATATCCACTACGATTGAACGCTAATCCAATCAGATCTATTCTGACTACCGGTGGGCTCAGTCAGTTAGATCTTAGGCTTGTAGTTCTACAGTAAGACGCAAGGGCGTCCGGTGCAAGGTTTAAGGTTGAATAATCAAATAATCTAAAAGTATGAGCGATTGATCTTGCTGGAGAGCAAGATAGCGCTTTAAAGATCATACTGCCGCTAATACAGCACGATACGAGTATACGGTAAAATACCGTGTTGTTGCTAATACAACACGGTATATTGTGTAATTCGTGTTGCCGCTAATACAACACGTAATTTGTGCAGCAGACAAACAAGTTCGTGACCAAGCGTCCGAACCTCTGCTGTCTTTTCTTGAAAACAGAACACTTAACAGAAGATAGCAGATGCTAGGTATCTGGCATGTGTTCTTTCTTCGAATCTCTAAGTATCGAATATTTCGATCATACGAGTGACGATCATTTTGGCTCGCAGGATTGAGCCATTTGGTCAATAATGAGATACTTGGCTCACAAGATCGAGCCATTTGGTCAAAAATGAGATACTTAGCTCACAGATTGAGCCATTTGGTCCATAATGTTAAACCTTATGATTCACGTGCAACTAAACTGGACGCGTGTGAGTAAAGTGTCCGCGCGCGTCTGAAAGAATGAGATACCATTGTACCATTGTTACATACTGTGACGCCGGACATGAAAGGAATTTAATACAGAGTTCTGGAGATGGCACTACACCATGCCTTTCAGTTGGATTCAAACCACTTGTGCAGATTGACAGTAGCAAGATGGAGTTACACTCTTCTTTCTTCTGGGTTTTTTGGATGGAGCAGAGAGACCACCTAGAATTTTAGAGGCAATATCGCTGTAGCCGGAGGCCTGAGCAAGGTGAGCTTGTTGATTGTTGCCACGTGCGTCAGTGCACAGATAAATTTGACTCCCTTGATATTGCTTGTTGTCTGTTGGACCATGGTTACTTTGCATCTCCAAAATCGTCCTATACATTCAAACATTGTGGAGATTTGAGTAATGGTCCTATTGACCAGGGTCCTTTGGTTCGCTCCACACAGGGATTGTCGTCCTGATCTGCGGAGCTAACAACAAGAGGCATCTCACTCCAATTAATACCATACAGAATGGAGAGTTTGCCGCTGACTCGCTACATCAAACAAGAGGCAACAGAATCAACATTGCTATTCAGGACTTTGCTGACCACTTAAGGAAATACTAGAGTGATGGAACAAGGAAATAATAAGAACTGCTGCCTTTATGAAACTATGCTCCGACGAGAGGCATTCCCAGCATTGCTTATCAATTCCTTTCAATTCATCTTCTTCGTGCAACAAATGCAGTATATTTTTCTTTTTAATCTGTCGTTTTCATGTTGATTGAGCTGTCATAGAAGTACTATTATTAACTTATTGGCCGCCACTGATGAATCATCCATTACTATTCTTACTTTTCCCTTTTGGAAACCAGTGTGGGTATGTACGTACTTTTCATATCACAAACTGTAAAGTAAGATACGATACTAAGGAAGATTTTTGTGCGATTGAAGATTCTTGCCCCATCCGAAGAAGAAACATCACGAAAACTTCGTAGGTAAGACGAACAGCGCGTTGACGCCACTCGCCGACGCCGTTACCGTTCACATACTCATAACTGGTGGTACGAGTACGGATACTATTTGAACTGGTTTACAATTCGACTATTGGGGAAACCACTAGTCATAGAATCGATCAATCAAAGTATTAAAGACAACAATCTGCATTCTTGCCATCAATTGAGGGAAAGAGAGAATACGGGAGGTTTGGATTTCATCGTATTTGACAGAGACTTCACTTCCTTTCCTGTTTCCCACTCGATGGTCGATCACTCTCCCTGAAATCTGACCCAGTGACACGGAACCTCCTTTGTCCTCATCGATTGGAATTTTGGAAGAATTCGAAGCCTGGCCAACACAAGACTGCTTGTAGTATTGCAGCACAATCTATCATGAAAAGGTCGACGCGAAACCCATCGTCGCCTAGACTATCGTTCCTACCGGTACGCGTCGTTGCCGGGGCGATTCTGTCCCATTCAGTGCTCTTCGGATGTATCTGTCTATTATTGCTTCGAGATCAGAACTTGTTCTGCTCGGTCGCATTCTCGCCAAGGTGTTATTCTCCCGTACGGAGGATGGATGAGGTGGTCAATGATGCCTTTGCTTTCCAACCCCGGGGAGGGCGGAGTCCGGTGTTGAAGGCCCGGGCAAAGAAAACTCCCAAGGAAGAAGACGAGGATAGTACAAAGAAGAAGAACGGCAAGTCCAAGCCAAAGAAATGGATCTTTGGTCGCAGGAAGAGTGTGGATGAAAAGACGGAAGCAGCCAAAACAAACACCAATGAATCCGGGTGAAGATTTCTTGGACGAAGGAGAGACGGAAGAGCAGGATTCGTCGGGTCTGTCCGAAACAACGTCCTCTAACAAAGGGAATCAAGAAAAAGAACCTGACGGCGATGGCGATGACCGAGAAGAGGCCGGCAAGGGAGAAGACGATGCGGCGAGATTATCCAATGATCAAAATTTTCCAATGATCAAACAATGGAGGGAGGCTGCCGCCAATTATCCAATCGAGACGGAAGAACAACTGCTCGACGATACTAATTCCACGACAATCTCCAATGAGAATGATGATGCCAATGGCAAAAATTCCAGCACTACGGACAACCAGGAAGGGATAGAAGCACCAACCGCAACCTCGAATATTGAAAACGACAGCACAGGCAACGTGGACTCCGGAACCAAAGTCAAACGATGAATCAATATCAAAAACAATTGCCGAGAATCAGACACCAAAACGAAGATTCGGTTTCTTTGGATTCCGAAAAGAGAAGAAAACGAAGAAAAAGGATGACAAATCGAGTTATGTCAAAGCCATAGAAACAGAGGTAACATCGGAACAGGCCAGAGACGATTCTAAAGTTCCCTCGATTGCGTCCGAAAAGTCATCGGAACTGGTCGTAGGCTTTCCTCCTCCGGAAGCGTCCGACACTGTTGACGTGGCAGAGGACACTCCCACCGACGACAAGCCAAAGAAGAAAAAGAGTAGCGCTCTGGGGAAGCTGGTTCGAACTTTTTCGCTGCTCGTGGCTATTTTGGTCTATCCCATTGTCGCGGACGAAGTCGGGGACCACATGATTGTTAGTTCCTCGCCGTCGTCTCCGTCGGAACCTCGCACGCGATCCCCACGGGAGGACGAACAATCCGAAACCGATGACTCGTCGGAAAAGGGCAGCGACGCCCGCGACAACGACTCGGAAGGGGGAAGCATCGACCCCAAAGACAAGCTCCCCGCGGCCCCCAAAGCACGGAGTTTTGCGGTTCCATCGGTATCTGCCAGCGCTGCGAGCAGCAACCCCAACAAGAACAGTGCCGGCTCCTCGTTGAACGATCGGCGCAGGATGGCGCTCTCCTTCATCTCGGAAGTCGTGGAGCAAGTCGGGCCGTCGGTGGTTCGAATCGACACCGAATCCCAGATGAACAAGGAACGAGGGGGGTATGGCTACAACAACAACAATCCGCTCGATTCCAATTTTATACAGCAGGGCCAAGGATCGGGTTTGATATTCTCATCGGAAGGATTCATTCTGACCAATGCCCACGTTGTCGAAGGTGCCACCAAAGTCAAAGGTACGAATGATTTCATCGAAACTCACTCCTGCGCTGCTGTCTCTGATTTCTAGCGCAACGATCAAACCATTTCCCATCGATTGGAAAACAAGTATTTAACCAGTTTGTTGTTTTTTCTTTCTTTCTTTCTTTCTTTCTTTTGACACACTCGTTGGTTGGTTTGTTCCGGGTGCAGTAACCCTGACCGACGGCAGAGTATATAGCTGCGTCGTGACGGGGACCGACGACATTGTGGACATTGCCGTCCTGAAAATCGTGTCCAACGGCGGTCCTCCCATGACGAACCTGCCGGTGGCCGAACTGGGAGACAGCGATCAGCTGCAGGTCGGGAAAATCGTGATTGCGGTGGGAAGCCCGGGAGGTTTGGACAACACCGTCACGATGGGGATTGTTTCCGGGCGGGAACGGTCCTCCATGATGGTGGGCATTCCCCACAAGCTCGTGAACTACATACAAACCGATGCTGCCATCAATCCCGGAAATTCTGGTAGGTGACCCGATCATTAATTTGAGATGTTTTGGAGCGTTGCCCCTGGAAGGTTTGTGTTGTCTTACCCGTGCTTTCTGCTTTCGCATTGTGCCTTTGGCTGTTGTGATTGTTGCTTTTGTCGTTGTCGTTTTGGTTGTGATTGTGATTGGATTTCGCAGGCGGACCCCTGATCGACGTGGAAAGCGGCCGGGTCATTGGCATCAATGCCGCCATCCGTGCCCACATGGAGGGCACCAGCTTTGCCATTCCCATCAATCGTGTCCGAGACATCATGCACGATTTGTCGAGCGGCAAGGAAATCCGGCACGGGTACATTGGCTGCCAGCTGAGCACCTGCACCCCCGACTGGGCGCGGGAAAACAACGCCAAGGCCTCCAATGACGGCAGCGGCGGCAGCGGCAACGCCAACACCATCCCCGAGGTGTACGGGGCGCTGGTGCACAAGATCTACGGAAAGTCTCCCGTCCATTTGGGCGGTCTGCGGGAGCAGGACATCATCCAGCAGATCGGTTCGGAGCCGGTGCGTTCCGCCAGCGATGCGAGCCGTTGGATCGACCTGGCCACGCCCGGGGAGAACATTCCGTTTACTATTCTCCGCAACGGGCAGGTGAAGGTGATCAGCGTCAAGCCCAAGGACATGTCGACCACCCAGAAGGAGATGCAGCGGGAGAAACAGCGGCGGCTCCTCGACGAGAAGCGGCGGTTTCAGGAGCTCGGGCCCTTTCGGTCGCTGCTGCGGGATTGATCGAGAACGGACACGCAACGCAACACGGCGGTGCCGGACGGTCGGCGCCGTGGGGCACTCCTCTGCTGCTCGTGCGGGATTCGGCGGGGAGGGCGTTCGGTCCGTTGTGGGGGACCGCTTACGCTTGCTAGGTTTCTCTCGTGCGACTGTGCCCATGGGAAAGCAGCACGAAGCCCTCGAACACCGGTGATCTTTCCTCTCGACGAACCGAATCCGAATTCTGCCGTCCGTTCTGCGCACCGGCGTTGATTCCGGAGCGCGTTCTCGTCTTTCCTCCTGTTTCGGAGCGCACGGCGAGGGCATCCCGATGGTGGCTTTTATGTTTGCCACCGCACCACACCGTGCCGTACCATAGTTTGGTTTCCCCAAACAACGAACGGGTTGCACTCCGAGTTGTGTAAGTGTCCACAAGGGCTTTCCTTTGTTTTGGTTCACAGGACTTGAACAGCATTCCTGACGTGCGGTTCCAGATATTCCGTGGGCAACCGGAACCTACCACACGCACGGTAATCTTACGCCTGCTTCCATTATTTGTGGAGAAGTGCAGTCTGTTAATTTATGTTATAGAGGGATCGTGAGTGTTGGATAATTTCACACATCACAAAGCTATTGCCGCTATGGCATGATACGTAACGGTACTCGTACCGGTAGGAGTATTCCATAATTTTTAGGCAGTTTTTGCGTACCGGTAATTACACGTGCATCACTGTGACGGAGTAAGATTAAGTATCGTATTGTACCGTACGTAATTACCGTACGAATGGCTCTTGAACCAAAAAATGGAAGAAGCCTTCTTCGAGCGAGTCGATTTTTGGCGCGAAACTAGAAACTTTTGTGCGTACGTTGACTCGAGTCTGCCAAGCGTGCCTTGTGTACTGTGTTGCGCGCAAAAGGAACAAGTACGAATTCCTACCGTATGTTTACCGAGTAAACTGAATGGATTGCAGTGCTTGCCTCCCAATGCGCAAAACGGTACCGTATCCTGCTCTAAATCTTACACACAGCACGGTGAGATTACACGATTTCTCGTACGGTCTGTTTCGTCAATTTCTACCGGTGTAGCCTTAACTTGCCTACGGTACCGGTACGAGTACGAGTACCGGTACCGGTACCGGTAGAGACACCAGAGCACGACCGACGATGCCAAATCTTGCCCTCTGGTATTGAATTCTCATAGATGATGATTCTCGTCGACTAATCTCGTTCACCATCGCTCGACAACTCCACTGAATTCTGATACAGTGTACCGTATATGCTCACGAAACCTCTCGCTAGCTAGCTATAATTACTCCCCGGCATTCCCTCTCGTTTGGTTTCAACAATTACCAGTATTAGTATTAGTTTCGTTCTAGAACCATAAAACACAAAGGAAAAAACACGAAGCACAATCCCAAACATGGCAGACACCGGCACCCAATCACCATCATCATCCACGCTCCGAGAAGAAATCCCGGCGATGACGAATACTCCTGCTGTCAAACCGCCACCGTCCGACAGCTCCCCGCGAAAGCGTAGCTCGGACGACTGCAAGGACGAGAGCCATACCAACAAAGTTGCGAACTCGAACACAAGCAAAGAAGACCAAACACAAGCCACCAAGCGCCCCAAGGTAGTTTCTTCGGATGGTGCCAACGAAAAAGAACAACCCGTCGTGAGCCCCACGGAATCCGCAGCAAGCAGCGCTCCTTCCGACTCAAGGGAACAAGGATCCAGATCTGCCCCAGAGAGCGAAGCTGCTTCTGCTGCTGCTTCTGCTACCGACGAGGAAGTCCTGGATCTGGCCGAAACCCTGGGACTGAAACCCGGTGCCCAGATCGAGGTGCAATGGGAAATCCACACCGATGCTTCGGACCCGGACGAACTCGGCGCCGAGGCAGAAGTAGAAGCAGACGGTGAACACAACGACGATGACGATAAAGACGAACAGGAACCCACCGTGACGCTCCACTGGTGGAAGGCCACGCTGCAAGAACACGACGGGCGCACCACCGATTCGGTGGCCGTCCGGACCCTCCTCTACGAGGCCCGCCCGGACCTGGGCTTTCCCGATCCGAGCTCCGAGGACGTGGTCTTTCTGGGCCCGGACGTCCTGGCGGCGTCGACCGACCCGGACAGCGCGGACTGGGAGCAAAACCCAGGAAAACGTCCGCAGGATGCCCTACCGGCGCGTCGATCCCGACGACGAGGTGGTGCGCTACAACGACGACCAGCTGGACGACCAGCTAAACGACCTGCTGATGGGGGCGGTCCGGAAGAACCAGGCGGCCTGGAGGGCGCTGCCAGCGGCAACGCAGGCGAGCATTGCCGAGAAGATCCGCCACAAGAAGGAACAGCTCAAGAGCGTCCTGCAGGCCCAAAAACACAAGGTGATTACCTCCGAAACGATCCGCGACATACTGGCCCAGACCTTTTGAGTTGAGGGACAGGAAGAGATAAAGACGGAGATGGAGAGGAAGTGTCGACGGTGTCGGGGGAAACAACAACAACAACAACAACACGGTGGGGAGTTGCAACGAGACGCACGTTGTACCGAGATCTGACGAGAGAGAAGACAAGAATGTGGGCCGGCCCCATGCGAGACGGAATCCCGATTGGGTAGGAGCAAACCCGAACATAATCTCTGCCACAATCGAAACACCAATGGAGGAGTGCTATATCGTCGTTCTCCTCGCAGTTCTTGGCAAACAATTCTTGGCAAGGCAGGGGATTGGTATACCGGTAGGGCAATTCGTTCGACAGCCGGGAACGAATTGGTCCGATGACACGTCAATAGTTCTGTAGTACCGTAACTTCTTACAAGATATTTAAACTGCAAGGGCAACCCATGCGTCAACCGTACTACACTTGTGGCTTTCGGTTTCCATAGAATTCGATGTCGAGGGACAATTCTTTCGACGTTGCGTTTCCTGATTTTGACTCTCCTTTTTTCAAGCCTTGTGTGGTGGAATGGAATCAGTTTTACTCAAAATGACATACCAATCATCCCGAGAACGATCCGGACGCTGGGACTGTCGTGAGTCACGGATACAACACTACCTCGGTTGTTGACAAGAAGTTTCACTGTCAACCGAGTGAATACTGTATTACCGTATCTTACTCCTATTATTATAATATTATTTGTACTTCGTAAGCCGCGTGTTGATAGGATTCAGAGATATATCGTATGTGAGATAAAAATACTGTAATGCAATAATTATCATTGCAATTTGGCACTTCTCATTGTTGGTCTCTCTCGCTCGGTACATACTATGGTAAATATTGAGTGAAGGTGCTATAGATATCAGTCCAACATTACTCTCCTCAGTGAATTATTGCCAATATTCGAAAAATAAAATTTTGAATTACTAGGTAAACAATTGCTGTGTGTGAAATGCATCAACACCACCAAGTAATGTTTACAAGGCAGAGGTGCATGGGTACCATGACTACTAGTAGTCTCAACAAAAGTAATCAAATCCTTTATATGAAGACACATACTATACTATTTTTGTTATCATACCAAGGCACACGAACTATTAGATATCAATGTCTGCTTTCAATAGTACTAGCAGCTTCTGGTATCCACTGAAAAGTGTCCTAGAAAGTATTGCAGAATTTTGGAGTTTTAAAGCTGGTCCGTGCACAATGATGCACCCCTGAGGGACAAGAAGGCTCGCAACTCTTGCATTGTTTTCAATACAATAGGAAATTCCAGCTCTCTATATTAAGCTTGTGATCTAAGACTGAGGTGCTTGCTATGGAATACTAATTGGGGTTCTATAGAAATAGGAAGATTTGTAACCACAACTTACTCTGTTCCAAAATAACCTCATGTTAACAAGCACATACAGAGTTGTACTTGGAGTAATAGGATTAATTTTCAACCAATCAGAACCATCCTTTTTGGATTGAACTCTTCTCAACCAACTCCTCCTGATTGGTAAAACATAAGATAATAATAATACACTTATTGAAGTAGCATTAACCACCAAAGGTGGATCTAAACTGCTCAGTCTGTATCCAGACTTTAAAGTCGCCTCAATCGAAGAGAGTTTAGGCCCCAAGTTGTAGAACAACAAACTTTTCAAATGAACCGTGAAAGCAAGCAGGGAGGGTACAATAAAGAACAAACTGATGAGTGATACCCTGAGCAGAAGCCTAACATGAGGCAGCTGCCTACAATCATACAGTAGGAAGGGTATACACATAGGAGGAGCAGCGCCGCATGACTCCACAACAGGCGAGCTGGTCCTACGGTATGTGGGATGGAAGAACCTAAGTGGAATCCATTTAAGGGGAACACATGGGCCATGGTCTTCTTGGAGGAAGAAGAACAAGGCGGGCTGTACACTGGGGTCCTATGTGAGATGGAAGAGCCTAAGTGGAATTCATTTAGTAGGGGCACAGGGGTCATGGTCTTGGAGGAAGAAGAACAAGGTGGGCTGTACATTGGAGGGGTCCTATGTAGGATGGGGAACCATAAAAGAACAACACTTAGGGGGCAGGGCCATGGTCTTGGAGGAAGAAGAACAAGGTGGGCTGTACATTGGAGGGGTCCTATGTAGGATGGGGAACCATAAAAGAACAACACTTAGGGGGCATAGGGGCCATGGTCTTGGAGAAAGAAGAACAGGGTAGGCTGTACATTGGAGGGGTCCTATGTAGGATGGGGAACCATAAAAGAACAACACTTAGGGGGCATAGGGGCCATGGTCTTGGAGAAAGAAGAACAGGGTAGGCTGTGCGCTGGAAACAGGAGGGCTCTACACAAAACCACTTAGGGACCAAGGGGCTGTAGGTGTAAAAACAGATGCCAGCTGTAGTGCACACCTGAAAGGTATATGTAGGAAGTAGCGCTTAAGCAAAAACACTTAGGGACCAGGGGCTATAAGTGAATTCACACTTAAAGGTCAGGGGAGGAACAGAAGAGAACTTGAAGTGCAACCCGGGAAGAGACTTGAAGAACCGGAGGATATAAAGTATACTGCAACATCAACTTGGAAATACTTAAGGGTCAGGACTTAGGACCCTTCTAGAAGGTTCTAGAAGGGAGGGTTATGTGTGTTTTTGTCACCTTCAACTTGAAAAGACTTAGGGAAACCATAACATTAAGTGAAAATCACTTAAGGGTCTTGGAAACAGCTTCAAAATAACCGTGAAGAATGAAGAACATTGAGTGGAACAGTGTAGAGCATTAAGTATAAAGATACTTAAGAGCCTTGAGGGAAGTGTTAGCAATTCGCGAAACTTCAACCAGTAGAATTAGTACTAAATTCAGTGTAGGTAGAATTAGTACTGGATGTATGTATGTAGAAGTGATACTAGATTCAGTGTAGGAAATTAGTGTTGGTTTTCATGCTCAACGACAACGACCGGCGACTGACAATAGTGAAGAGGAGACCAAAGGGATCCAAAGAAGGCAACAAGAGACTGAGCTGATAGCAAAATTGAAAAGGCCAGGTCTTGGTTAGTATATGTAGGCCCTGGTTTTGTTGGTGGCGGTGTAGAAGTGAGCAAGATATGGCAGGGGAAATTTATGTAGAAATCTACGCGTTTTTAGAACTGGAACATTGGAACATTGGACAAAGTTGCGCGAGGCAAAATTGTGATTGGTAAAAGATAAGAGATCTCAGTGGTTTGGTGCACCTTTCATAGGGACTTGAACAAGAGGAACACTTCCACAGCCAAGCTGAGACAATGAATTTTGGTAGAGGGTTTCTGGTGATAAACAGTACTAAAATGCTCTTGTACTTTCATTTGTGTTCCAAAGAGAACTGTATTTATGTTGGAGGATGTGCCATTTTCATTGACACTTGCATTTCTCTCTCTTTTTGTGTGTGTTTATATAATATGGTGATTTTCATTTGCTGAACCTCGCCTTCTTATTCATGTATGGTGGTTTCATCATTCTTGATGTTCAGCTGGAGTAAACTGTCTTTTTTATCATGGGGGTACAATGTGTGAGAGCACAAAGGGTAGTATTGTGTGCCCTTGTCCGTGATGGGATCATAATTCCCAGTCATTGATACTATTTTTCATCCCTGACATGCTTACTAGTAGTATTTTCATTATAATCATGATTACCAGTGATTTCTTTATATTCACCAGCCTTGATGATACGTTCACTATGTGCTAACATACTGTTATGAACATTATAATTACTGGTGAAATGTTTATATTCACCAGCAGTTCCTTCGTGCTTTCTCTCACTATTTTACCCTTGCCAGTGGTCATCTGACCCCCCAAATTGGCGTTTGGTCCAATTCCTGGTGGTAGTGCTTGATTCTGTTCAGCCACAGCTTTTGTTGTGTCCGGTTTTTCCACATCCAGGCATAATATCTCAATACACCCTTGTGTGGTGGTAGGACTTGTGCTTGGCTCATACTAGTCAATAGTAGGTCTCACCTTATTGTGATGGTTACCTGGGTGGTATTTCGTTGAATAGTATTAAATTCCTTTCGTACGTATGTAAGGGAACCACAGGCCAGTACTTGAAATTATGTAGATTCCTACGTAATTTATAGTACTACAGCTGAAGTGGTACGATAATGCCGATCGAGTCATATGCACCTCTATGAGCAAGATTGGAGTATATCCGTAAACAGGGTTGGAATGTTCGATGACTGCATCCAGCTCATATCTTATGGAAAATGACCGGGAAGGCCCATTTCTTTTCTGTTTTCACGATCGACGTTTGATGCTTAAGATTGGAAGCAAGGTTCCTTTTGTTTTCATGACGAAAACAAAGTGAATTGCCTGGTTCCGGTATAGCCATTTTGATACTTCCAATCATGTGTTTCGATACTCATGATCATAAGGGAGGTTCGAAGAAGCTTCTTGTAACAGCTGTTTTGATGATCACGATTAGAAGGAAGCTTCTCATGATAGCACGTGATTCTACAGTGCTGTTCGATAAGCGGTGTACTGTATTCATCACTGCACTAAAAGAGATATCATGCTCTCCAGCAAGATTACTCTCTCATCTCATCCTTTTAACATTCAACTGATTTATATCCCAAAATTCACACTAGTTGCTATCAACTACCTGTAATCTACATTACTAAGGTCTATCTCACTGTATCTGAACAAGTTCACAGTAAGAAGAGATCTGGCGTTTCCACAGTCTCACCTGTAGTTCGATTATCCGTTGTCGAAAGTATCCAACCACAATTGCCACACGTAGAGTACAATCGTTTGTCTACTAACACACTAACACAGCGTTTCTGTTCTTCAGAAGCCTTTGAATCAGACTCTCAACGGATCGGATTCAGAAGGAAAATAATAAATAGTCAGCCAGGTTATGTTTCCCCGGTTCCCAGAATATGTCAAATTGTCCTTGCCCTGCCCTGTCCTTGAGCCAGTGAATTTTCATGTCTACCAGTCGTTGACATCTTCCGTTTGATGGTTCCAGCAAGTATCCCCTGGGCTGTCATCATTTCACTTGCCATATATACAATACTCCCATTTGGGTGATTGGCTGCATAGTTTAGGAAATATATGCCGGCCTCGTGTGTTGATTTTGTGTCCTTGGCCAAAGCTATATCATTGAGTACATGGAGGTTTGTATTGTTGATGGCCCTGGCATTGAATAGGAATTTTCTGACCAACTTATGGATGAATTTTTATCTCCGCTGCAGTCAAGGTGGCCGGTCCTCCATGGGAGCATATTGTATCTGTTCCCCGCCCATACCTTGGCGTCATCCTTCACAAAGAAGGTCACATTCTTGTCTCCATTAGATGTATTCCTATTAACATTGCCAGAGGTTGTGAAGTATTAGCTCTTAATGATTGTAAAGCAATGTCAGTAAATGTTATTAAAATCTGGTATTACTTATTGTACATCATATTCCTATGTGGATCATATTTAAGAGGACAATTAAAATGAAATCAACAGAAACTGCTTGAAGACCAATTATTTTGGGATGAGTGGAGTAACTTGTGTGTGTGGGATTAATACCTGTCTGCTTTGGTAAGAAAGTAGAGCTACGTGGTGTGTATTCATGCTGACTTGGCTGAGCTACCTATGTGGGGCTCACTTACTAGTTGTTCTGGTCTCAACAATTTTACCCTTCCTATGTGGGTGCCTCTGCGGAGTGTTTTTGATACAATGATTGTTGCTTTAAAACTTTTTTTCTAAATTTGGAACCCTTTTCAATTCAATTCAATTCAATTCAATTCAATTGGAAGCATGTTTTGACTCTTGTCTCGTGTTATTCCTCATGTAAACCCTTGTGTGGTGCTTACCACGTTAATCTCATCATTTTGTTCTGTTCTGATTTGCCAGGTTGAATCTTACTTTCCTCCTCATGTATGGTGTTCTCATCAGTCTTGATTCTTGGCTTGTATACGCCGGCTTTTTAAATGATAGAGGGATACACAATGGTCTAATCAGAGAATGCCTACTAGCCTTCTTGTTATAATTACAAATAGGATAACAATTATTATCTTTCATGTTACATTTCCCAATGATTTTATCATTGACATTGATGATTCCTTCGCCGGCTTGCTTGTTCACCCTGTCAGTGAACAGTGGACAATGAAGGGCCCCAAAATTAAAAGAATGTGCAGATCTTGCAATTCAAATGACAGTGAACCTTGACATGAAGTTTTTTGGGATCATATGTGTATATGTAGTCAGCAAAACCAACAATTCAACAGTGTTTGACTTGCTGGTATTTTTTGATTCTAGTAGAAGTAATATCAAAGATTAACTTTTAGACATCAGTATTCAGTTCACCAAATGATTGTTGTTAACTTTAAGATATCAGATGGCAAAAAAACACAAACCCTTCATCACTATTATTATCATGGCTTCATTAAAATTCCAGAAGCGAATCAGTAACATTAATGACTGCAATTGTTATCTTGCAGAAAGTGGATCGTTTTTAGTTGGAGAAGCATCTGCACTTAATATGTCAATACTGAGAATTGAAAAATTGTGATATCATGCTTTCCTAAATGCTGAACAAAACACAAAACAAGATACAAGAGAACTTTTACATATTTTTTGAACAGTTCATACATCTAGTAGAACCTACAGCAATCATGTTTGTTGTTTTTCTTTTCACAAAAGAAAAGCAACAGTTACTATTGTTATTAAAACCCCAGCTCAATTTGCGCTGGTATGTATCTCAAAATTAAAGTAGAGTAATTTACAAGTATGAGCATAAGGTCCATCATTCCATCCATATTCTCTGGGAAACCTGTTATTCTCGTGACACAATGTTTCATTGTGTCTCTCATGTTAATCCTCCTGTAAACCATTCTGTGGTAGTATTTACTGTGTTATTCTCTTCATTTTGCTCAATTCTGATTTGATAGATCAAATCTAACTCTTTTATTAATGTATGGTGTATTAATCAGTCATGATGCTTGTCCTATGTCAACCGCCTTTTACATCATGGAGGGGTACATGACTGTGTGAGTGATTCTAACAGGATACTATTTACAAGCCATCTTGCCGTAATTAGCCATACTCATGGTTTTGTCCCCTGTGGAATAATAATCCCCAGCCTTTGCATTCATATAGCCCATGATTCCTTCATGTTTACCGGCCTTCATGACACTTTTGCCATCATAATAATGACAGGTAATTTCATTATGATTACCCTTATAATTACTGGTAATCCTGTTATATTAACCGGCACTGATGATAATTTCAATACCATTATAATCACCAGTGATTTCAGTACAATTACCCTTATAATTACTGGTAATCCCATTATATTTACTGGCACAAATGATACGTTCACTATCATTACACTTTCTGGCCCGGTTAGTCTACTGGGAACGTGCCTACCAACCGGTCTGTTCACCAATCAGTAAATAGTGTTTTTTTCTTGCATATCCAAGCTTACTGCAGGTTTTCTATTATCCAGTGTATCTTCTGCCAGGCATAATATCTCAAAAGTTACAGCTGATTGCTGGACTACTACTGTTTGTCCAGGGAGGATCATCATCTGCCAAGAGGAGGAGTGCTCACTTCTTTTCCCCATTCATATTGCTCACTATGCCACTTCTCTTGTTTGTTTGACCATGGAAATAGTTGATATTAAGTTGAAATTGCAGCTGAGTTCTGGACTACTGTTTGCAGGATACCTTGATCATGGAGAAACAACATCATCTGGCATCAATGAGGATGATTGAATTTGTTGCTTCTTTTCTATTTCTAGTATTGCTCACAACATTGTTGTTTCTCTTTGCTTGTTTGACCATGGGAAAATCAACCATGGCTCAAACTATTCAGCTACAAAAGTGCACTCCAGATTGAGTCCACTGGCCTCAAAGTTCACATTACAGCTTGTGGAGCACGTGTGCCTCAATGTCAAGCGTCACCAACGTCACACAAACAAGATTCAGGGTTATTTCAGAATCACGCGCATATTTGGGTCGAACTCCACTGGTCCCCCTTTGTAATTTCACCCTATTTATTAAAATTAATGTCGAACTCATAATATTTTTATGCACATTTCATTTTCCTACCCCACTGGCATCTGTTTCCGAAGTAGTGGCATGTTACTGAATTTTATGCCTGAAACAAACAGTGCATGGTCACAATTTTTTAATCTCAATCGTTT